>VXBP01009037.1:952893-975517 GCA_013400115.1 Rhinopomastus cyanomelas
CGATGTGTTTTACCCCCTTCATTGGTCCCGCGTCACTAGAGATGCCACGGCAAAGCGCTGCCATTATCGCGCTTCTGTCTTCCACTCGGGGTGCTGGTGAAAACGTAACACAGTTGTTTTGCTTTCCTTTAGGAGGTATTACTTAAGAGAGCGGCGGACCTTGTTGAAGCCCTATATGGGATGCCCCATAACAACCAGGTAGGTCACGAGCGCAGCCTTTGTCTCCGCTCCGACACGTGTAAGTCAGTGCCCACTCTTGACGTTAGCTGGCAGAGCGTCAGCACGTTCTGGTTGGAGTCAGCTGCTGGGATGGGGGGCGGGCAGCCCAAAGTGGTGCCGTGGTCCAAGGGAAACACTTTGTCTTCCCATTCTCTTCTCACCACTCGTTTGCCTATAGGAGACGGCGGTTAAGTGTGAGGTGCCAAAAGCATAAGCAATCATTAAGGCAAAGAGAATAACCTTGAACTCGGGCCAAAATATACAGTGACTAATGGGAAGTCCTAAAGAAATCTGCTAAACAGAGCGGATAAAACGCTCTGTGTTTTGCAAACCGCTGCAGATCCGCCAACTGCCCCGGACGGGAAGAGCGTGTGTCGCAATTTTCACATGACTTACAGCTCTCCTGTCTAATTTGATGTTAATTTCTTCATTTCATTACGCTTGCCGTGTTGAGGCGAAAGCAGACGGCACGTTCAAAACAAGCAGCGCGATCCCCACTCCACGATAACTTCCCCCCGAATCTCTCGTGTGAATTTGACCTTGGTGCAGCTTGGACTATCTGCACAAAGGGGTTTCTGAACTGTTGGTGCTGATCGTTGTGTCCCCCCAGGAGATAATCCTGAAGCGAGCAGCTGACATTGCCGAAGCGCTATACAGTGTGCCACGCAACCACAACCAGATTCCCACTCTAGCCAACACTCCTGCTCACACTGGCATGATGGGAGTGAACTCCTTCAGCAGCCAGCTCGCCGTCAACGTCTCAGAAACATCACAAGCCAACGACCAAGGTATGTGGGGTTTCAAGGGTTAACCCTGCACGTTCTCGGCTGCTTTGGGCCAGTGCCTATTAATACGGGCTGATGTCACCGCTGTGTTCTAGCTCTCTGTCCTCCCCGCAGTTGTACGTCTGACCGCGTAATGAAATGCCGCCTTTAACTTTCTCGTAGTATTTAATTCTTCCTGTTCTTCTGTTTACTGTTGTCATAAAGCATCTCCAGTGGGAAAAACAAACCCAGCCCCACCCACCCACCCCAACCAAACCATTGGCAAAGTGTAGAAAGCTCTTCATTAGTCCCAGTAAATCAACGACATGCGTGGGGGGGTGTTTTTTGAATACAAAAATAATTGTGTCTTGGTACCTCCAGCTTGGTTTTTTTGGGAACCATTTGCAGAGATAAATCTAATCCCACGTCTGTGGTTTGCAAAGACTTGGTTTCTAGGCGCGTGCGACGTATGTGTTTCTGATAAACGTAATAGTTGATTTATTTTACCTGTTGTAATTGAAAATGCGTGTGGTGTATGGCATCCGAAATTAATTGTGATCCTAACGGAAGGAGGGAAGCAGGGTGATCAGAGATGTTCAAACTCACATTTTTTTTGCTTGCAATATAATTATTAAATTGATTGCTCAGATAGGAACAAACCTGTGGTCTAAAACCCCGATTCCGCTGTGTTTCCGCTGCTTAAAAAGATTGTCTCCCGACGCTTTCCCGGGCTAATGAGCCCTATAAAATTCTGCACTTGATCTCGGATTAGCTTCCACCGATGGCTGCACCTTACCAAAGTACGAGCTTGTCGTTAGCGTTAACATAAATATATATATATGTATATAAAAAATCCATCCTAAAATGGAGACCCCAAACCAGCCTTTAGAAGAAAAATCACCGCGACGAAAAAGTTTTGCTTGTCAGCTCTGGCATTTGAAGGTCCGGCAAGGCCGAGAGCGCCTTCCACGCGCTGGTACAGAGCGGAGCTCGAGCCTGTTGGTAATTGCTCCTAAAGACAAACGCGAAGGCACCTGCCACGGCCGGATCGAAGAGAGCTTTTGTTGGCTGTCTGTGCTAAGAGGAGAGACAACATAGAGTGCTCGCGGATGATTTAAGTAGGGTTGGCGTGATAAGGTTATCTCCAACGGCAAGAGTTGATAGGGCAGGGAGAGACAACTCGGAGCAAAGCTGTGCAATCAATTAAAAGTGTGTAATATGTGCTGCATGAGGAAACCCCCCAGCCCTAAGTCTATCTTATAAAATAACATGATCTTTTTGGGGTGGGGGGGTTTCTAACACAGTAGGTTACAGTCGCAACACAAGCAGTGTTTCCCCGCGAGGATATGTTCCCAGCAGTACTCCTCAGCAGTCCAATTACAACACAGTCAGCAATAGCATGAATGGATATGGCAATGCCGGCATGCCCAATCTAGGTGTCCCAGGTTCCCCTGGATTTCTTAATGGCTCCTCAGCTAACTCTCCTTACGGCAGTAAGTGTCTATTTTTGGTAACGCATCATCATATAGATTCATATTTGCTACCGAATTCCAAGTACTTCTGCATTGTTTTTGATTTTATGTTTTCTCCTCTTATCGTGAGCTACTGGATAAAAGGAGGGGTGACTCTGGAGGCTGGACGTAAAAACAATCCAACCAAAAAAGAAAGCCTATGATCGACTGATCGGTTTGTGCCGTCAAACCGTCTCAGATAGAAAATTTAAACAAAAAATAAAAAAGAAAAGAAAGAGAAGTTCCAATAAATAGAAAAGAATAAATAAGAAAAAATTGGACTGCCCGATTTGCAACACAAGTCCAACACAAAAGAGTTTGCCTGTTATCCAGAGAGTGGCCAAGCCAAGGCATTTCATTTTTCTTTTCTATATATATATTTTTTTATATATATTTTAAGAGGCAAGGCCCTATCACTCTCTTTCTCCGTGTTTGCCGTGAAAACCTCAATCTGAGTCCTGATTATTTTTGCTTTATTGCAGTAGTGCCGTCAAGCCCTACCATGGCAGCCTCTTCGGTCACCCTCCCTTCAAACTGTAGCAGTACACACGGCATTTTCTCATTCTCACCTGCCAATGTCATCTCTGCAGTGAAACAAAAGAGCGCCTTTGCTCCTGTTGTCAGGCCCCAAGCCTCTCCTCCACCATCTTGCACCAGTGCAAATGGAAATGGACTTCAAGGTGAGCTGGATCTCTCTTCATTCTCGGCGTTTCGCTTCTTTTTTTTCCTTTTATTTTTCTTTCTTTCTTTCTTTTTATTTCTTTGTGTGTGCACATGCTCAAGCCCTGATCGGTTGTTTTGGAGACAAGGTGCCTCGCTGCTGCTCGTGTAGGTCTCTGGTGCGGGAGAGGATCAGGGTGGCACGAACGCTGCTGCGCTAAGATTTTAAGCCAATCTTAGTTCCTTTTAAAAATGCTTCTGATTAGATTGAACGCTGGCCGTTCTCCTGCCGCTTTCCCTTCGGGGTCGGTGCCGTTAAATTTCCAAGTCAAACACTGAAGGCCTCGCGGAGGTGTCCCGCACGCCTCGCGGTTGTCCTGGCCTCCAAACACATTTCCGTGGGTGTTCCGAACCGGCGGCGTTCCAGCGTAACGCGGAGCGAGCTCCTCCTTTTAAACAGCTCTGTTAAAAACCGTCAGCTGCGCGTAACAGCCAGGTTTAAACTCAGCAAACTAACCGCCCCCTTGCATGCTCCGCCGGCCCCGGCTCGCTCGCGCTGCGCTCTTAGAGCGGCTCCTTCCCGTAGCCGAGCCACTAAATGTTGTAATTAAGGCAGGGGATGTTAAAGCTGCTGCATTTTTGTTGATCTGCGTGATTTCGCGTGGGTAGCGTAACGAACCGTTTATAAATCAGTCGCAGAATTTCCGTGGTCACCTGCTGGGTGTGGAGCAGGAGGAATTGCGATGCAGCGTACGTTCGGTGGAAGAATAAAAATATGAACAAAGAAGCCTTCCTTTTTCTGGCATATTTTAACATGTGGAAGGTAATGTTGGCAGCTGCATTAGAACTCGTTGCAAAAGGTTTGTTTCTGTCTGTTTTTGCGAATCACGACGCTCGTGGCGCAGGGCAGTACGTTGAGGCGCTTCGGAGCCCATGGAACTGGGGAAAAACGGGCTGCGGACGCTCTGACCCCCCGCCCCGAGGTTGTCCCTCCTTTTGACGCTCTCAGTCAGGGTGTAGGTAGTGTAGAGCCTTTTCGCTTTTGTGGTACCTCGCTCTCCCGAATGCGACGAGCGCTGCAGGCAAACCGATGACAACAGAGACTTTCATTGGCCAAACTAATTCTGGCCACCACCAGCCATTTCTGGTATCGAGCTCGAGGCCCTTTGGAGACGTTCAATCCCACAGACCTGCCTGTCCACCCAAAAGTCCATCCAGGACATTCAAGACCAGGAGCTAAAAGTGGATGTCCCTGTTAGCTTGCTATTAACTTCTTGGCCCAACGAAGCATCCGAGAGCTTAGAACGCACCAGGGTCAGCGAAGGGCTGGGGATCCCGCTATGCAAATCGCATGGTAGGGGGGATGCTAAAGAAAAGGCTAATTAGATTAACAGTTGCTGTCGTTGTGTGAGACAATAACAGACACAGGAGCTTTGCTCTGTTTCTGCGAGTAGAAAACTACACCAGGTACGAGCGATGCTCTCAGCAAAGTGCATCCGTTCACAAAATAATCCAGCGTCCTACTGTTCTCTCTCATGAAACAAAAAAGACACCGGGGTAAAAAGTAAATGCTGCAACAAATACAATTAAATATTAATGAAAACAAATGATCGTGGTAACACACATCTTAGCTCTTAGGGAGCTGTTCCAGAGCAGGTTATATATTTCTCATTAACTTATTGCTGTGGATTTACTCTGAAAAATGAAATTATTTAAAGATCTAAATTAAAGCGATCCAAATGTTTGTAATTTCAGTTAAAAAAGAGGGGGCTTCCCATGAGAAGTTCAAGGCCACAAGGTCTAGATTGCAGCAAAGTGGGGTTTTCGGAAGATCTGAGCAGGCTGAATGCCCGCACTGAGGAACCCAGTCTCCCCTGGCACTTCCCCAAGCACCCAGTAGCCACATGTCATCATCCACAGGGACTAAGTGGGTTTTGTCTAGACGCCTTTGAGTCAACCGATAATGATGTCGTTAAATAGCTCACGAGGTTTGCTCCTAGGCTGAGACCCAACCTTACTCTGGACCGAGCTTCCTCCTGATGCTTGGATGCTGCAATCGAAGTGGCAGAGCTGGTGTCACCCCTAACGATGCCCAGTACCCCGTGGGTGTAGCTGAGGCTTTAGGCGAGGTGCCCTGCCCTACAAAGCACTCAGACCTTCTGAAGCACTGAGGTGTCCAGATGTAGGGATGTGCAGGGACGTTGGGGTTTGGTTCAGTAGCCAAAGTGAAAATGGATGGAACAGCTTAAAACAGAAACAACACAGAATTGCCTTGTTTTCCTCACCCAGCTGGAGCAGCAAACCTGGACCACGGTGTGTTGAGCACAATGACCCAGAGTAGTGACAGGATGAGGTTTCAAACTAAAAGAGGAGATTGACACAAGATCTGGGGAAGAAATCCTTCCCTGTGAGGGTGCTGAGGCCCTGGAACGGGCTGCCCAGGGAGGTTACGGCTGCTCCATCCCAAGAGGTGTCCAAGGCCAGTTTGGATGGGGCTCTGGGCAACCTGCTCTGGGGAGAGGTGTCACCAGGTTTGGAACCAGATGATTTTTAAGGTCCCTTCCAACCCAAACCATTCTGTGATTCTGTGATTCTATGAGCTGAGTGATAGCTGAGAACTCTGCACCATCAGGAAATGTCAGCTTCAGCCAAGCTGAGGTAGAAGCAGGAGCTCATGTGTTTGAGGTAGCTTCTGCAGTTTGTGAAGCTGGATGAGAAGGGACAATGTCCTCTTTTAGCCACAGGGCAGGATATCCTCTCTCATTGCTTGTTGTGTGACCTTGCCCCACATGAACTCAGAAATAAAAGCCAGCTGGATAATTTTCAGGGTTGACCCCGCCATGACGAGGCATCACACACTGGGGCCAAGCAGCCCTGTTTTTCTCCGGTCTATTAGCACTTAGCAGAGTCAGATGAAAGCGCGGCAAATCCCAACCTCTACCGGCCTTGCTGACATGGGTGGTCCTTTTACAAGGGTTTGGGAGTCAGTTGCACCCATCCTTGCTGGGCTTGGGCAAACCACGGTGGGAGTTGCCCGAGTGTGAAAATGCTCTTCTTCATCCATCATCACAGCATCATTCAGGTTGAAAAGACCCCTGGGGGTCATCGAGTCCAACCATCAACCCCGCTTTACAAGGCCACCCCTCAACCAGATGCCCCAACACCACATCTAAGCATCTTTTAAACACATCCAGGGATGGGGACTCAAGCACCACCCCAGGCAGCCCATCCCAGGGCCTGACCACTCTCCCCACAAAGAATTTCTTCCTGATGTCCAGTCTAACCCTCCCCTGTTGAAGCTTGAAGCCCTTCCCTCTGCTTCTGTCACTAATTACCTGTGGGAAGAGCCCAGCACCAACATCTCCACAGTGTCCTTTCAGAGAGCTGTAGAGAGCAACAAGGTCTCCTCTCAGCCTCCTCTTTGTCAGACTAACCAACCCCAACTGTCTCCTTCTCTCCTCATCAGATTGATCCTCCAGGCCCTTCCCCTGGTTTGTTGCCCTCCTCTGCCCTTGCTCCAGCCCCTTGACGTCTCCCTTGTACTGAGGTGCCCCAAACTGGACCCATTACTCAAGGTGCAGCCTCACCATGATGGTGAGGAGCAGAGCCATGAAGTTCCACCTAAGATGGACTGTTTTGTCTCCTAACATAGTTGTTAAAAGCTGAGGTAGAGCTGCTCTGACTTCTGGCTTGTGGTAGCACCACCCCAAGCATCAGGGACCGCTTGACCCCACCACACTGGAAGTAGGACCTTGCCCTTAGCAAAAAGCCAATGACTCAGCCAACCAACAACCTTATTAGGGCTGAAACCCATAAAAGGGTTTTTGGACCTTATCCTAAAAGCCCCAACCTCATTAGCTCTGTACAACGTCCACGACGCAGTCTGTGCCCAGAGCATTATGGATCGAAGGGTTTTCTTTCTGAGAGCAGGGTGCTAGTGGGTGGGCTCCTCGGGGCAGAGGCCGTACTCCTGTTTCAAACAACGACCGCTCGAACATTTGAGTAAGAGAGTGCTGGCTGGCTGCAAAGGTGGGAGCACCAGATGTGTTTCCCAATTTGCTTTTTCAATTGTAATCGACTTTTTATAGATTGTGGAAGATATTGCTCTCTGGTTAAGCGTTACGACCGCAGCCGCAGAGCAGAGGCTTCTCTCTCTACTCTTTTAAAATTGCATCCTGCTTGATTTTTTTTGCGTGTTGTTGGTTGTTCTGGTCCTTCCCCCTGGAAGGAACTATTACAATTATTATTAAAAAACCAGCCGGCCCATTTTTCTTCTAGAGGCAGCATTTGGTACCAATTTGCACTGCAGGAAATGGGCTGCAGGAGCCTTCGCAGAATCATAGAGCATTAGGGATTGGAAGGGACCTCAAAAGATCACCCAGTCCAGTCCCCCTGCCACAGCAGGATCCCCTGGATCCAGTCACACAGGAACAGCCCAGGAGGGTTTGAAAAGTCTCCAGAGAAGGAGACTCCACAACTCCCTGGGCAGCCCCTGCCAGGGCTCTGGCACCCTCACTGGGAAGAAGGACCTTCTCAAGTTGATGGGGAACCTCCTGTGTTCCAGCTCACACCCACTGCCCCTTGTGCTATCACTGGGTGCCCCTGAGCAGAGCCTGGCTCCAGCCACCCTTTCCACGTTTATCAACGTTAATGAGGTCACCTCTCAGTCTCTTATTTTCCAAACACAAGAGCCCCAGCTTCCTCAGCCTTTCCTCATCAGGGAGATGCTCCACTGCCCTCATCATCCCTGTGGCTCTGCGCTGGGCTCTCTGCAGCAGCTCTGTGTCCTTCTGGAGCTGAGGGGCCCAGATGTGCTGTAGTACTTTGGATATTTAATTTAAAGTTTGATTCTGATATAATGAGGAGGAGGCTTCCCAGCTCCTGTTGCAGCCCACATAGAATCATAGCAGTTGGAAAAGACCCTTGAGATCATCAAGTCCAAGCAATAACCCTCCTCTACCAACATTCAGCAAAAATGGCTAAATTGCTTAAATTGAGGAGCTGAGACTTCCCTTCCCCTAGATTGTGCTGCTGATGTTCAAGTAGAGGCCAAAGGTGAGGTTGCACCAAGCCTGTGGTTGAGGAGTGCAGGGTGTTAGCAGCAAATAGAGACGTCCTGTTTATGGAGATGCTGAACAGAACCTCTAGAACAAAACAATCTGGACTTTGTTCCTGCTAAATTGTTCTTTGAAGAAGCAAAGGTCCGGCTGAGCCCTAGAGTTTTGTAGCCAGGATGCTGGAGGAGCACATTTTGAGCTGCCTTTGAGACGCAACCTCTGCATCTCTTGACGCAGAGCACAACTGCAAGTTCCTACTGAGCCAGAATAAACAGGGAGACCCTACATTTAGGGTCCATTTGTGTTGACCCCGCCGCCCAGGGCAGGTGACGGTTGCATTGCAGCACAACAGCACCTCAAAGCAGGCTCTAAGCCCTCCAGTTTAGGTTCACCCCCCATAACCAAACCTCAGTGGTGAGGTACCAGTCAACCTGAGAGGACGCGGCTGGGTCTAAAGGCAGAGACCTTCTGCAGGAGGGAGAGCAGATCTGTGACGCAGAGACTGGAGTGTTTGGGGTAGAAAAGGTCTGTGCCGCGGACACATGATCCTCCAGCTGAGGTTTCTAACTTTGGTCACTTCTTAGGGTTAAAACAAGCAGTGCGGGAAAACTATCTAGAAATTATAACTTATGTGTCAGTGGGAACATCTTTGGGTTGGGGTTGTTCAGGCTGGAGAAGAGAAGGCTCCAAGGAGACCTTAGTGCTTAAATGGGGTCTAGGGGAAAGGGCTTTTTCAGCGAGGATGAAGGTTTTAAACTAAAAGAGGGTGGTTCAGACAGGATAGAAGGAAGAAATAGTCGAGCCTGAAGGCAGTGAGACACTGGCCCAGGTCATCCAGAAAGGGAGGAGAAGCACCATCTATGATACCATCCCAGGTCAGATCAGACCTTGGGGCTCAGAGCAACCTGCTCTAGTTGGAGATGTCCCTGCTCACTGCAGGGGGTGGGACTGGATGAGGTTGAGAGCTCCCTTCCAACACCCTTGTAGGACACATCTTTTTGGGGGAAAACTAGCAGAGCTGGGAAACATTGACCTGTTGCAAGGGTATCATTCAAGATGTGGGAGTTATTATTCCCACACAGGTCCTTCCCAGCAGCTCAGAGAGGTTCCCATGATGCCTGCAGGGCCACAGCTCGAGGGGCTCCTGGTTGGAGGGTTCCAGTTGTGCAGACCTCACTGCTGCAGGGTGGGTTGTTACGTACAAAGCATCTAGGTAGGCAGCTCCTCCGAAGCAGTAACGGCGAATCCAAAATAAATTGATATTGTTGGGATTAATGAACTGAGAAATTGAAGTGCTCGTCGTGACACCAGCAAATTTATTAACACCTGTTGTACATAAATTAATGAGAAATATCACGAAGGCAAAAATTAAACAACACTACAGTTAAAGGCCGTTTAAAGAGTTAACTAGGAAAGAAGCACTAGCTGTTGGCATCTCTAGCTTCATCTGGAAAATAAATAAGGAGATGGCTTGTTAGGGATACTGATCTCCTCCCTTTATAGTGACTAGATGACCCTTGGAGGTCCCTTCCAACCCTATGACTCTATGCTGCTTGGTCCTTAGAGTTGAGAGGCCCTTTGGTCTTAGAAAGTCTTCCTCCCTTCATATGGACTAGATGACCCTTGGAGGTCCCTTCCAACCCTATGACTCTATGCTGCTTGTTCCTCAGAGTTGAGAGGCCCTTTGGTACTAGAGACCAACCTTCCTTTATAGTGACTAGATGACCTTTGGAGGTCCCTTCCAACCCTATGGCTCTATGCTGCTTGGTCCTCAGAGTTGAGAGGTCCTTTGGACTTAGTCCCCGCTTGCTCAGCCCCGTTGTTACCATGTAAAAGGAGATTTCCTGCCCAAATGCGGAGCAGCGGTTGGAGGGGACCCCGAGGGATCCAGAGCCTCCTTCCACCGCATGAAGCCCTCACGGATGGTTCCGCTGGGACAAGCGTGTGGCCGTGGGCCCTGGGTCAGAGGATGCCGTGACGCGGGTTGGAGGAGCCGGGCTCTGCTCCCGGCCGGCGCTTTGAATGTGACGACCGGTACCCGAACGTGCAATTAACGGTTGATTTTCTCTCTCTTCTCTTTTTCTTTTAGCTATGTCCGGGCTTGTAGTCCCGCCAATGTAAAGTCACTTTTGTTTACCTACCGTAGCGCCAAGCTGCAGAGGATGGGCTTTAGGGGACAAGTTTAGTGTTTTGAGACATGCTGGTGGAATCGGTCTCTTCACACAGAATCAGCAACAAACCGAACCGCTACGGGGAAAACAAACAAAAACAAAACACACACAAAGACTTTGTTTAAAGATTTTATTTAAACTCTTAAGAATCTACATGCAAACAACCTACTTCTTCATGAACAATCCCATTTTATTGACTGAAATTTTTCTCATGTTTTCCACATTTCTCAGTCCCGAAGACTAAGGAACAGCAGCGACAGCGACAAAACCGCGACGCCTATTTTGTATAAAGTTTCTGATTACGTCTTGGCTGATGTCTAGTACTTGCTATGTGTTGGGAGAACCTTTGTGGATTGCACCGTTTTGATGCTCATGAAAAAAACAAAAAAAACAAAAAACAAACACTGACGAAAAAAACCGCCTCCTCCGAACATTTTTCTGTCCTCATCCCTAGATTCACAGATGGTTGTGTATCTCTATAATGTGAAACATTTCTTTTGTGGTGGAACAAAAAAAAAGGCAAACAACAACAAAAAAAACAAAAAACAAACCCAAACAAACCAACAAACAATAGAGGGTGGTGGTTGGTGCTTGGCGGTTGGTTGGGGTGGGCTGGGGGCCTAAGGAGGTTGACCGGAGCCATCGAACTCAAAAACAAAAAGAGAGAGGGAAAAAAAGAACAAAAAATACAAAAGAATGAAAAAACACCAGGGAAAAAACCCGATTAATGTTGGGAAAATGTTTTCGACAAACACGATGGAGGACTCGATGATTGGAGAAGGAAAAACCAAGATCGACGACGAGCCAGGGGGGGTCCGGGGGCGGGAGCGGGAGGGTTTCTCATCGCTTAACTTCATCTTAATGACGTGGAACTGTGTAACTTATTGTAGTTAGGATTTGTACCTGTGACGCGGGAAGGAGAACGTCTCCTGCCTTTCAACAAGCACAGTGATGGAGGGGGAAAGACAAAACCAAGCCGGAGAGAACAAGACGAACAAGGATCCAGAGGAATCGCTACTGTCTGTTGGGTTGAAAATGAACAGAAAGTGAAAAAAACAAAAACCAAACGAAAAAAACAACAAAAAAAAGAGCAAAAGCCAATAACTTCCACTGCTAGAGCTTCCTGTTTGAGCAACGTGTGACCTGCGCCATTTTTTCAACTTTTGCTAGCACTGTATACTCCGCATCCCTAGGCTACTGTGGACTCTCGATGTTTCTTGTACCAGAGGAAAGAACAAAAAAAGAAATACTTGTCCTTTTGACTTCTACACCCTTTTCCCACCCCGTTCCCCGCCCCCCAAAATGTGTTTTGTATGTGGTTATAAAATCGTAGACTTTTGTGATTTTGCCAAAGTTGTAGCTCAATATTTATACACTTGTCTTGAATTTTTTTCAGATCCACTTCCACGTCAAGAGAAAAACAAAAACAAACAAACAGAGGGGGAAAAAACAAACCCCCACCCCATTTAGGGACAGCAAAGCGCTCGATTCCTTCGGCCGGCGGGGCCGCAAGGATGGGACGGGCTTTGCCGCTTGCAACACTTTCTTTCACCCAGAAACACCCGCAGTCACCGGGGGGTTTCCTTTGTACCATATCGGCTATAAATATGTATTTATCCGGGGAATTTTGTACATTGCTTCTCAGCCCCCTCCCCTGGGCTTCCGTTCCGGTCCTCGGCTTTGGTTTCGCTTTTGTTTGCTTTGGGGGTTGTTTTGGGGGGTTGTTTTGGGGTTTGGGGGTTTTTCATTTTCTTTTTCACATTTTCTTGTACATCTTGGGTTTTTTTGTCTCTCGTGGCCTGGTATCGCGATGCTGAGCCGAGCATGAAGCCAAGATCCGCTGCCGTCCTGTTTTTCTTTACAAGGGCACTCATCTCCGCGCATCTCATCTTGTGTTCAGAACGCCCCATCCTGCCCATTTCTTGCTTTTCTTTTTCCTTTATTTTTTTAATTATTTTTGAGGAAAAAAATCAGATCCATGGTTTATTTTTGTATGATTTTTTAAGTTATCAGAACCGCTACTTTTGCAAATTTAAAAGCAAGAAGTTGTTTGTTGTACAGTCCGACCCGACCTGTGCCACGCGGCTGTAACGACGCCGAGTAGGGTATGTGCATGAGAAACAGCCACAGCAGAAGAGAGGGCCTCCCTGTCTTCTCGTGGCTGCCCTCATTTCTTTGCCCTCTTCTTTAATTATTTCTACTTTTTGTAAAATTTTTTTAACATGCTTTTTAAAATGTTTTTCTTCTTTTATTTTTCTTTTTATTTTTCTTTTTCCCTTTTTAAATTTTTTCTTTCTTTTTTCTTTTCTCTCTTTAGCTTTTGCTTTTCCTTTTTCTTTTCCCTCTTTTTCTTTTTTCTTTCTTCTCTGTTTTCTTTTTCCTTTTACTTTTTCCTCTCCTTTTCCTTTTTCCTTGTTTTCTTTTTCTTTTTCTTTTTCTTCTTTTGTTTTCTTTTTAATCTTTCTTTTTCCTCTTTCTTTTTCCTTTTTCTTTTTCCTTTTTCCTCTTTCTGTTTTATTTTTCTTTTTCCTTATCTTCATTTTTTCTTCATTTTTTCTTTTTTAAAATATTTTATTCTCTTTTCTCATTTATTTTTCCATTTTTAATTTTTTTACAAGCCTGTAAAATACAAAAGGCCATGTTTTTAGCTGCCACCCATGGCTTTGCCACGTAGTTGAACTGTGTTTACTGGAAAAATTGCGAGGCCAACAGCCGAAAACAAATTCCCTTCCGCTGTTTCACTGAAAACGTTTTGCCACACTAACTTCTCTGATGCCTTAAAAGTGAACTTCTGCGAAGACCCTTCGTGCTCTTGTACCACAGGCTCACACCGCAGTTGGTGGTCACCGCTCCCTTTGGATGAGTCCTGTTGTGAAGAACCCAACCAGCACCACCCGAACCGGCGCTAACCCCACAGAAGCACAAGGCTGGTGTCCAGTCCTCTCGCCCCGTCCCGGGTCTGTTTTCGGCTGCACTCGACAGCCCCCAGCCCCCGCCCTGCTGAAAGCAGACCAAGGTTTTCACGTGAAATCAGGATCACACTGCATTTTTTTAACTCTTTGGGGTTTATTTGAGTTTCATGGGGGTGGGGGTGGGTTTAGTTTTGGTTTGTTTTCTAGGGACCCTTTTTGTACCAGACCCAGAGCTGACTGTCCTTTTGAAATTGGAATGACCTCTGCCCCGTGCCATGGCTGGCGGTGCCAAACCCAGAGAGAGAGAGACGAGGGGCTGCTTCTCGGCTTAGCTTTGGTTTTCCTCTCGCTTTAGCTTTGATTTTGCTTGTTTTACTTTGCACTAAAGGTTTCGCAGCACCGCTGCAAACAGCAGAGATCCAGCCCATGAGAACTCCGTGTCGCAACCTGCAGCAGAAGTCAAGTTTTTAACCAAAAAGTTTTTAAAAAAGAGGGATTTTTTTTTTGTTTGATCTTAAATGATTTTTTAATTATTTTTTTTTAGCTCCTTTCTGGGCCAAAAATTAACTTGAAAAATGCACATTTAAGTAAAAACCCAGTTTATTCCGAGGGTTCAGAGAAGGACGCAGCACGGTGGCAGCCGAGCGACGCCGTGCGCGCGGCCAGGTGGGTGAGAGCCTGAGAAGTCACTTTGGAACTGAACTCGCCTCCGTTCTAGTTTTGTCCGCGTG
Organism: Rhinopomastus cyanomelas; assembly: GCA_013400115.1. Lineage (NCBI taxonomy): Eukaryota > Metazoa > Chordata > Aves > Bucerotiformes > Rhinopomastidae > Rhinopomastus > Rhinopomastus cyanomelas. The sequence goes on from VXBP01009037.1 coordinate 966,919, forward strand.
AGGTTTCGCGCTGAGGAAAGAGGTCACGTGTCCGTGTTAAGAAAGTTTGCAAAGTTTCCTCATCAACGCAACCTGTTTGTGTTCTTAGATGACTTAGGTCAATGCACTTCATCGCTTCATTGTCTCCAGACGGGAAAAAAAAGCTTCACTTAAATGGTAGATTTTACTGTTAAAAAAGACCCTACAATAAGATTGTTTTATCTGTACATTTTTTTTTTCATATATTTAACTGTATAAAAAAAAATAATGTTCATTTTACACAATATTTAATTAAAGTATTTCTTGTCTGTGAAATTTCTTCCCAGTAATTTTCTCTGGTTCGATGCTGAAAGAGAAGCGATGAGACACAAAATGGACAACAACCTGCCAGGCTGGGGGTTCAGCTCTCAGATTAAAATCCAAAGTCCTGCCTTTTCTTTAAGAAAAAACACAAAACCTTAACGCTGGGCTTCTCGTTGCCCCATGGGGTGGTGATGATGGAGGTTTCAGAGCATTGGAAGGCGCTGCCCAGGGGGTTGTGGAGTCTCCTTCTCTGGAGACATTTCAAACCCACCTGGGCTGTTCCTGTGGGACTGGATCTGGGGGATCCTGCTGTGACAGAGGGCTTGGACTGGGTTATCTTCCAAGGTCCCTTCCAACCCCTAATGTCCTGTGATTCTGTGAGGAGGAGGGAGAGGAAGACTCCTGCTCTGCAGCTCAGCAATGGCTCACTGCTCGGCCTCGGTGAAGCGTTTAAGCAATAGTTGTGCTTCGGATGCCCTTTCTGTCAGGGAAAGGTACCAGCAGAGTCATTTTTGATTTCTTTTCTGTTCCAACCCTGGATTCTCATGGGCTGTGAACAGGAAAAGTTGTTTGAAACATGGCACAACCCAAATTTTCCACGTGGTGCTTTGTGGCGCCGAAGGTCGACGTAGTCGGCTTTTAAATCCCAATGAGGGAGCAAAAGGTTCTGCTCATTAGAATCCTCCACACAAGAGTCTCACCCTCTGGAGCCAGGGGCACTAGCAGCAGAAGCACTGTGAGGTGGGGGCAACATGGCCTCCGAGTCGGAGGGTGGGTTTGTGGGAGATGGTTTTGATGCTACGACTACAAAGACCTGGGTTCCCTGCCTCCAATTTTGAACGTGTGATCAAATCCACTGGGAAAAGGGGGGGGTTTGCTGCCCAACAGGCCACGTGGCTTCTTCACCATCCCAACCTCCAGCAGCAAAGGGATGGAGTGAGATGAGAAGGTGCAGCTTGCTGCAGTCAAGAATCTAGTGAGATGAGAAGGTGCAGCTTAGCTCACTGTAGTCAAGAGTTTCCAGCAACATGCAAACCAGGATGTTTGACTGTGTTTCCTTTCTTCTCCAATATCTCCATCGTGTTCATGTTTGATGTTCAAGCATAGAGCACTTCGGATTGTGACGATGACGCCTTGACAACTGCTCCGCTCCGCGCACCTGTGGGTTGTCTTCAAATGGCACCTTGATCACACACATCCCACTGAAAAAACAACAAGGTGCTTTCTGGGGATGAAAGGCTGAGTGATGCCTACCAGTGGTTTTCTTTTCAGGCCTGTTTCAAAGCTTTGAATAATGAGCATCCTAAACGGTCGAGCGACGAAGATACAAAACAAGGGGTGCAAACCCCAAACCTGAGGCGTCTTTGCACTAGGAATGCCGCATCCTAGAGCGACCCCCGCCCGCCTCACGCCTCCTCCCTGCCTGCACCTCGGTGATTGAGTGCTGTGTTGGCCCACGGTGAGTGTAGCCGTAGGAAAACGATAAAAATTCCTTAATCGAAGCGAAGGAAGAGAGTCTCCAAGAGTCTCCGCCAATTACTGCCGAGGCGCTTTCTAAAGTCTTTCAGGCTTTTAAAGATTATTCAAAGCACTCGAAATAGGCTTCAATCTAATGCCTCATTTCATTGCATTAAACAGCCTAGTTAATAAAGAATCAATATATTCAAAGGGCAAGGTTATCTTTTGTCTATAAGGGGTGGTGTCATTCTCAACCTTTTATAGTTCAGATGCTGAAAAAGACCTCATGAAATCCATACTCATCAAGCGGGTCAACTGGAGCAATAAAGAGGCCCCGCGAAGAATGGCTGCGCTCCTCTAAAACAACTATAAGTCTTATCTCCCGGCTCGGCGCTCGCCCGCCTCCGCCAGAAAATGTCAATTTCTCATCAAGACAAGAGGCCCTGATGATAATTTTTTTTCTCATCTTTTTTTTTATTCCCAGTGAAAACACACAATTAGGAGGAAGCAGCCAGGCCCCCACCCTTGATTTGTAGCTTATTATGTCACCGGCAAGCTGCGATCCGCCGCTAAGCAGATAATGAGGGCCGTTGATAACTCGAGTGTCGATACGGCCGAGAACCATCTTGGGCTTGTTCAATGGGGGCCCTTGTGCTGCCGCCTCTTCTTGTGTCGCCGGTTGTTTTTATTTTATCCCTCCCCCCGGCCCTCGTGCAGATCGCGGGGCCGATAGCGGTGCATCTGCCAACCGATACCGCCTGTCGGAGCCCACAATTAATGCCGTGAATAAACGGCACAAAGGAGGGGAGAGTCTTTATGCTCTTTGAGACAATCCCCTGGTTCTACCCTTCAAGGAGGCCTTTTATGCTCGAATAAGGTTGCTTTTAATGAAATCTAAACTCATCAGAGGAAATCAAAACCCTCAAATCAGATTACGAATTGATTTTCTCTTTTTTCTTCCTTGGGGTTGGGGCTTTTCCTTTCATTGTTGGTCACTTGTCAAGAGACAATGAACTGCCCTAAGTTCTACAGGAAGAGGAAGAGAAAGCAGCCGCTCTGCAGTCAGAGTGTACGGCCGGGCTCAAAGTCCCACAAGCCATAGGAAGTCTTTAAAAGTTGGTGTGGACCAGCTAAAATACACCGTCCTGCTGTGGCAGGGGGATTGGACTGGATGATCTCTCGAGGTCCCTTCCAATCCCCCATGTTCTGTGATTCTGTGATCATCACCTGCACTTGGTTACTTCTCTAACATTATAAATAAAAATGGACTAAACTAAACCTTTAAATCGCATAAATTAAGTAGCCAAACCCACAGGATCTCGTGTTCTCCTATACAGAGATAAACTTCCATTGTTCCCTTTCATTTTGGTCAGGAAATCAAAGGTTATTTCTCAGCATCGAGGTCACAGTTAATTGATGGAGGTTTGGTGGAGGTTTGAAGAGCTCCCTGGTCTGGTACCCACTGGCAGCTGGTGGCATGGCCAGCACGGCTCGGCCACTCGAATGGCGACGTTAGGCTCTAGAGTTGCCACTGCTTTGATTTCCTAAGAGTTTGAATAAAGCACTGGTTGCACCATGATGGCTCCATTTGGTCTTTCTTGACTTTGGAGTTGGCAACCAAAAGGCATCATGCAGCTCGTTTGGGACTTTCTGGGTGCCCGCACAGATCTGTTAAAGGACTGCATCCTGTGACTCTTTTTTCTACCTGAGCTAAACCCATCAGGTTGAGAACTGAGTCTGTGTCAAAAGGTGGTGACTACCCCCCAGAACAGCCCAGGAGGGGGTGGCGAGGGTACAAGTGATCTGAAACCTGCTCCAACCAGATGAAAGTCAGAGACTGCCTGTTGTGTAAAACAGAACCACAAAACCTGGGCAGAAACAGAGGAAACTGAGGTCTGGGTCAGCGGCCAGCAGACATGACCCTGTCTCAGTAGGATGGAGACACCAAGGGGAAGGTGGACACCAAGCAGAAAGGATGACGACGTGAACTAAAAACTGTACAACGGAACCCAAGGCAGTCCCATTTCATGACCCCTCCCCTTGTGCTGTGGGGTCTGGGGTGAGCGGCAGGTGCTGCAGCACCGCAGAGGTTGGTAAAGGGGTTCCCTGGGTGTCAGCTCTGCTGCAGTCGCTGCCTGGGGCCATAGAATCATCAGGTTGGAAAAGACCTTCAAGATCATTGGGTCCAACCACTAGCCCACCACAGCACAGCTCTAGTCCCAGTGTTAAGAAGGAAATGAAAGAAGGAATCACTGTGGACTTCGCTTCCCGGACACAAAAGCAGTTTGAAACTGTAGTGAGTAGAAATAATGGCAATAATAATACTAACAGTCATAAGAACAACCCTACAAAATCCATCTCGGGCTCCTGGGGCAGAGCAAGTGGAGCTAGATGAGAAGAAGGAAGAGTAGGATGATGTGAGGGCTGGAACCTGCTGCTGTGAGGCCAGGCTGACACTTGGAGGGGTTCACCCAGAGAAGAGAATCCTGCTGTGGCAGGGGGATTGGACTGGATGATCTTTTGAGGTCCCTTCCAATCCCTAATGATTCTGTGATTCTAAGAGAAGCCTTTCGGTACCACTGGGCGGTGGTGGGGCTGAGTGTTGAGCGTCTACAAGGTCACAGCCCCACAGCAGGTACTTCTCTGCTGGTTGGTTGTGCCAACCCCTAGGCTGTGGTTCACAGTGGGTGTCAGGTGGCTACTGGCATGGGGGAACAACAATGAGCAGCAGTTCTGAGAGACAAATGGTGGCCTTGAAAAACCCTCTTCATGGTATCGCACACAAAGGTGTCCCAAATGCTCTGCTGTGGGTACCTCCAGAAGAACACAACCAAGATCCTATCTCCAGAGTAAAGAAATAGATAAATAAATCACAGAATGATTGAGGTTGGAAAAGCCCTCTGAGCTCAGCCAGCCCAGCACCTAACATCACCCCACTGGCCACACCAGGGCACTCAGAACCACAGCCAGGCTGTCCTTAAGCACCTCCAGGGATGGGGACTCCCCCACTGCCCTGGGCAGCCCAGTCCAGGCTCTGGTCACCCTTTCCCTGAGGAAGGGCTTCCTGAGATCCAACCTGACCCTCCCCTGGCAGCTTCAGGCTCTGCCCTCTCATCCTGGAGCTGGGTGCCTGGGAAGAAGACCCCAGCCTGACTACAACCTCCCTTCAGGGAGCTGGGGAGAGTGAGAAGGTCCCCCAGGACCTCCTCTTCCCCAGGCTGAACCCCCCAGTTCCCTCCAGCCCCTTCCCCAGCTGCACTGGTGCAGATGTAGAAACCTGCTCTGAACCACTAAAAAGCACTTTTTTAATTAATCAGTCTGCCCTACAGTCAGTGGAAGCAAATCATCCTCTCCTGCTCTCCAGATACTGCACAGACCCACAGGAGCAGTCTCAGGAGAACAGCCTTGCTCCCGAGCCGTGTGATGGGGAAGGTTCTTCCTTCTGAACAGCCCCATCGGCCACCAAACTGGGTTCTCAGGCAGAGCTGGCAAAGCACGAGGAAGGACTCAAGCATTTCAGGTGATCGAGAGGCAGCGCTTTGGGTCAGGGAAGGAGAAAACAAAGGTTCCACAGAATCACAGAACATGAGGGATGGGAAGGAACCTCCAAAGGCCATCCAGTCCCATTCCCCTGCCACAGCAGGATCCCTTAGATCCAGTCATTAGGGGTTTGAAGGGACCTCCAAAGATCATCCAATCCCATCCCCCTACCACAGCAGGACCCCCCCAGATCCAGTCCCACAGGAACAGCCCAGGCAGGTTTGAAACATCTCCAGAGAAGGAGACTCCACAACCCCCCTGGGCAGCCCCTGACAGGGCTCTGGCACCCTCAGGTTGGTGAGACCCTGGCCCAGGTTGCCCAGAGAGGCAGGAGAAGCCCCATCCCTGGAGCCATCCAAGGTCAGGTTGGACCTTGAGGCTTTGCACAACCTGTGCTGGTTATGGATGTCCCTGCTTACTGCAGGGGGATGGACTATGATTCTATGATTCTACTTGGTCTCAGTGATCCTGCTGCAGCAGGGGGATTGGACTAGATGGTCTCTGAGGTCCCTTCCAATCCCTGCATTCAGCTCGTTCAGGGCAGCGACTCACTCACTCAAACCCAGAAAACAAGACCGAGAGTGGGAAGAGCAGGGAAGGTGTTTTCCTCTCCCTACCTGTGACTAGAAAGTAGACTTGAAAGGCTTCAAGATCTGCTGGATTTAGCACCTTGAAGGACAGGATGATCATGAACAACCTACTCCATTTTCTTCCTATAGGTAACAGCCTCTCCTTTGCACATTGATGTTTAAAACATAGTTCATTACCTTCAGGTGCAGAAACGTGTCGAGAAACCTCCTCCTTCTGCTTCCAGCGCTACTTCAGGAGCTGATGAAAGTAACACTGGTCTCCCTGTGCTGGGACCCGGCTCTTATTTCCACCCAAAAAGAGCTTGAGAACTCAGAGGATGCAAAAACGAAGCGTTTCCATCCCTGCAAAGATATAAAACACACAACCCCACATACCTCTGCCTTCCCAGCAGAGCTCTCCAGTAGCTGCTGGCTCCATCGCTTGCGCTCTGTGATGCTGTGAACAAGGTCCAGGTGATGCAGAGGAGGTGCAGCATGACCCTACTGCACTGCTCCCACCCCTGTCTGTGCTCCCAACAGCTTTGTTCTCTGTCACTGTTCTCTCAGCTCCACCTTTCTCACCTTTCCCAACCTTTTGGTGGCCATACAGATCGAGGACCATTGGGTTTCAGCCTGGGGCGGCCAAAACATGACACTGGACCTCCCACAACCTTTCTCTTTCAGGTTGTGTTTTGCTGTCTGGCTGAAGCCAGCCTGCATCTTCCCCATCCTAGTCCTTCTCTGCAGCAGAGGCTGACACCTCCCACCCTTCCTGCTCATCGGGAGCATCATGCTGAGGGGATGCAGCTGATGGATGCTTTAAATGAGGCAAACCCCACCCTCCTTTCATCAGCCTCTGCTCATGGTCCCCACCTGGGCTCCTGCCCCGTGGTCGGGGAGAACCCAACTCCAGGCTCATCCCCAGGGTCAGGCAAAGCCACCTCAGGCAAAGCCACGGCAAGGTGGTGGCCCAGCAACTAGCCAAGCCAATGTGTATTTCCTGCGTCACGCAGCTGGGGGCATTTTGCAGCTCATTTTGATGGAGAAAATCGGTGACTTAATGGCTCTGGCTGGATCAGATTCAAAACGAGTGGGAAAACCAGGTCCTGCCAGATACGTTCCATCACGTCGCCGCTGCCTCCCCTGGAAGGCTTCGACATGCCAGCAAGCAGTGAGGCAGCTAAAGAGGGACGTGCGAGTGCCAGCGACACTGCTGGTTCGGAGCGAGCACCCCACAACCATCACTGAGGGGGATGGCCACCTCGCTCCCCATCCCTCTGGCCCTGCAGTGACTTTAGGGGGAAGACCACAGACTCACAGAACACTAGGAATTACAAGGGACCTCAACAGTTCATCCAGTCCCATCCCCCTGTCACAGCAGAATCCCCCAGATCCAGTAACTAGGGCTTGGAAGAGACCTCAAAAGACCACCCAGTCCCACTCCCCTGCCACAGCAGAATCCCCTAGATCCAGTCACACAGGAACAGCCCAGGAGGGTTTGAAACATCTCCAGAGAAGGAGACTCCACAACCCCCCTGGGCAGCCCCTGCCAGGGCTCTGGCACCCTCCCTGGGAACAAGGTCCTTCTCACACTGATGGGGAACCTCCTCTGCCCCAGCTCACACCCACTGCCCCTTGTCCTGTCATTAGATGCCCCTGAGCAGAGCCTGGCTCCATCCTCCTGACACCCACCCTTCCCATATTGATCAACATTAAGCCAACTCCCTACTCCTTCTGATAATCCAAGACAACACCTACACATCCCCAAAATAACTAAGGGACAGCAAAAAAAACTGCTGAACCTTAGAACCAGGGTGAGGAGAGGCCAAGGTGGAGGTGGTGGGGGGCTGGCGGAGGTGGGGGACAACGGTTCCATCACACCTGCCCCATCCCAGCCAGATGGGACTGGGCATTTCCATCCCTGTGTCCGAGTAAAACTGGATGGAGAGGGGAAAAAAAGACAAGTCTAAATGAATCCTACAGGAAGTTCCTAGGAGGCAATCTAATTTAGCTGTATGAAATCATGAAAGGGAAAGAATTAATTGATACTAATGAGCTGTACGAGATAGCATCATAATTGATTCCTAAATAGAAAGAGGACATCGGTGCAGTGGGGGGGACCAGACTGGCCTACATATCATCACAGATTACAGAGGGTACTGGAAACGAGACACAAACTGCAAAGTCAGAGCAGGACGGAGTGAGGGACCCGTTGCCAAGGCACCCTCCACCATCCCTGTGGCTCTGCACTGGGCTCTCTCCAGCAGCTCTGGGTCCTTCTGGAGCTGAGGGCCCGGAGCTGGACACAAGATTCCAGGTGTGATCTCAGCAGGGCAGAGTAGAGGGGAAGGAGAACATCTCTCAGTCTAATAGCCACCTCCCTTCTCATCCACCCCAGGATGCCACTGGCCCTCTTGGCCACCAGGGCCCATTGCTGCCTCCTGGTCATCCTTCTGTCCACCAGGACCCCCTGGTCCCTTTCTCCTTCACTGCTCTCCAACAGGTCAGCCCCCAGCCTATACTGGTACCTCAGGTTGTTCTTGCCCAGTTAACAGCCAGAGCTCCTGGGTAAGAAGATTTCTGAGGTCTGTTGTGAACAGGGAGCTTGGCACAGGCTGGGCACAGCGAGGTGGGAGACACTGAGCATCTCCCACTTGGCACAGGGTGGGCACAGCAAGGTGGGAGACACCGAGCATCTCCACTTGGCACAGGCTGGGCACAGTGAGGTGGGAGACACCGAGCATCTCCCA
>VXBP01009037.1:975752-989121 GCA_013400115.1 Rhinopomastus cyanomelas
AGCATCTCCACTTGGCACAGGGTGGGCACAGCAAGGTGGGAGACACTGAGCATCTCCCAGTTGGCACAGGCTGGGCACAGTGAGGTGGGAGACACTGAGCATCTCCACTTGGCACAGGCCGGTTACCATGAGGCAGGACACCCCGAGCCATCTCCTGCAAACAGCGGAAGCACTGGGCATCGACCTTCTCCTTCCATGAACCAGCCCATCCTGGCACAGGATCATCACCCTGTGGGTCCAAGGTGATTTTTTAATGCTGCTGTGACGAGGGGGAAAGGGGAGGGAAGTGGAGCCAGTTCTGGCTGCCTCCTCCCCACTGGCAGGGACCGGGGCTGCCTCTGCACACTGCGAGCACCGCGTCACCGGCTAGACGAGGGTGACACTTCCCTCTTGCACGATGCACTGTCCCAAGGCCAGCTGGAAGTTGTTCCTCCCGCTGCCTTGGAACAAGACAGCCCTGACACCCGTGAGATTTGCTGTTAAACAACCGGAGCAGCAGCGGGATGGAGCCGCACGGAGAAGCGGGAGCGCTCGGGGGCCGCTAAGTCAGTAATTTAGATCCAAGGTGCTGATGGTCGCCCGCTCTTCGCTCGCCGCTGATTGCTTCTCCTGCCGTTCGACTTCATCCTTGGAAACTGCTGGAAGTTTCAAACTCGGCGCTCGGCCGCTAATCCTTCCCCTCTATAAATAAATTAAACATTAAGTGGGAACAATCTCGGGGCTGCCGCTATCTTCGCCGGCTCTGCCTCCTGCTTTAGGGCCGCTGCTCCTTCCCCGTCGCCCTGGCAGGGACCTGCCCGATGGCCTGTAAAGGCTCCCCCTCAGCTCTGCGTGAACCGGGCACAGCGCCGGGCGTAGAACAATGCGGGTGAGAGGAAGTGTTGGGGCAAGGGACCGTCATCACGCGCCGGCTGCGCCGAGAAGCTGCTCCGCTCCGGATGCCACCGCTCGCGGGTGGAGGACGCCACTCACAGAGCTCTCCCTGAACAGGGCTGCTGATAAATCTAATCCTGAAGGATTGGAAATGAGGTGAAAGAGATGGCTGAGGAGAATTATGCACATGCACTCTGGCCACCCCGTGAACACTGCGGCCACCACAACAGCTCTGGCTCCTTTTCTTACTCAGTTTTGTCCCTTTTCTTCCCTTATTTTTCCCCTCATTTTCCCCCCTTTTCTTTCCTTATTTTTCTTCCTAATTTCTTTCCCTTTTCTTCCCTTATTTTTTCCCCCTCATTTCTTTCTTTCCTCGTCTCTTCTTTCCCCCTTTTCCTTCCTTATTTTCCCTCATATTTTCCCTTTTATTTTTTCTCCTCATTTTATCCATTTTCTTTCCTTATTTTTCCCTCATTTTTCCCCTTTTCTTTCCTTGTCTCATTTTCCCCCTTTCCTTATTTTTTCATTTTCCCTTTTTTCCTCGTTTTTTCATTTCCCCTTTACTTTCCTTATTCTGTCCTCATTTCCCCTTTTTTCTTTTATTTTCCCACTTTTCCCTTCTTTCATTTCCCCCTCATTTTTTCCCTTTCCTTATTTTTCCACTTTTTCCTTATTTTTCCACTTTTTCCTTATTTTCCCCTCATTGTTCCCCTTTTCTTTCCTTGTCTCATTTTTTCCCCTTTCCTTATTTTTTCATTTTCTCCCTTTTCTTTCCTTATGTTTTTCATTTTACCCTTATTTTTTCCTCATTTCCCCCTTTTTCTTTCCCCCTCATTTTTCCCTTTCCTTATAGTTTCCCCTCATTTTTCCCTTATTTTTTTCATTTTCCCTTTCCTTTTCCCTTTCCTTTTTCCCCCTTTTCTTTCCTTATTCTCCCCCTCAATTTCCCCCCTTTTCCTTCCATATTTCTCCCCCCCATTTCCCTCTTTGCCTCCCCTCTTTCTCCCCTCATCCCCCCCTCTGCCTCCCCTCTTTCCTCCCTGCACGGCGAGAAGCTGCCACCACCGCCTAAGCCCGCACTCCAATCTTTGGAGCCCCGGGTTGGGGAGATCTGTCACGGGGAGATATAATGGAAAGAGTAATTGCCTGGTGGCTGCACAAACAGGAGATGTGTTGTCAGGCTGCAGTTTGGAAGCTGCATCTGGCCCGGGAAATGATTGATGCTGTCTCCGCGCACTGAGTTGGGGCACCATTCTCGTCCCTCTCCCCGCGCCCACCGCCTGCGCTCGCTCCCCGGCCGGCACCGCGGCCCTGCCGCCGCTCCGCGAGGCCCCCACAATTAAAGCCCCTATTAGCCAGCACCCGCCCTCACGATGCTGCCTCAGAATCGCCCCTTCCTCTCGCACCGCGGCGGCGGCCGGGCATGTGCTTCCAATTTGCGGGCGCGGAGCCGCGTCTGAACACGGCGCTCGGCCGTCGCTCTCGCTTCCTCGCCCTCCGCTCGTCGGGGGCGGCTGCTTTTCCCCCCTTCTCTTTCCTTCCTTTTTTTTTTTTACTACTTTGCATTCAACTGTGAAAAAGTCCTTTAAAACTCCGAACAGCAGTAAAACTCGAATGAATTTTTGACCCATTATTGCATAGCGGGTGCGCTTTCCAAGCCGAGGAGGCTGCCAAGCTCTCCCCACCTAATATTTCCACTTTAATTGTGCCACTTGAGAAATTTACGTGCCTCAAAATATGGCATGAATCTTACGCTTATTGCAGTATCATTAGCAGCAACATTTAAGCAACATCTGTGTGCTATAGAACTAATTGAAGTAGCAGAAGTGGCAGCTGTAAATCCACAGGAAGATGGCAGTTTGCACCCAGCACTGCTGAGTTAGCGGGTAACTGTCAGCCTGTTCCCGCAATCTGCTCTCGAGGACTACGGAGCAGGCACACAATGTCCAAAAAAATACTGCGAGGAGGCTAATGATCCTATTAACCACTTTGCTGCACCCATTTGGCTGTTTTTCCAGTTTCCTCGTTGAATTTCATTATATATTTCACCACTCCAGGAAAGGAGTCCAGCGCCGGGCAAGGGACGCGTGGCCGCTCTTCACGCGGCGCTGGGGGAGCGGCGCTCGGTCTCTGTCGGATCGGTGCCAGAACCACCCTCCTCTCCAGTCTTTCTTTCTTCATTTCAAAATTCGTTCGCTCATCGCCCCTCTTGCCGCCGGCTCCGCCTTCCGTCCCCATTGTTTGATTTCCCTTCCTCGTGCACAGAGCAGGAACTTCTGCCAACTGTTAGCGCTGGGAGCTCGCAGAGCTGCAGATCGTTAGGGACTGGAAGTTAAAGTGACGCCACCGTTCTCCTCGGGATGCAGCTTCTTCAGTAACTGATAAAGAGCTGGAAGGGTGATGGGTTTTTTAGGTCTTCAAATGGTGATTGGGAGAGGAGGAGAGGCTGAGGGAGCTGGGGTTTCTGAGCTGGGAAAAATGGAGCCTGAGGGGTGACCCCATGGGTGTTGATCAACATGTGAAGGGTGGGTGTCAGGAGGGTGGAGCCAGGCTCTGCTCAGGGGCACCCAGTGACAGGACAAGGGGCAGTGGGTGTGAGCTGGAGCACAGGAGGTTCCACATCAGTGTGAGAAGGACCTTCTTCCCAGTGAGGGTGCCAGAGCCCTGGCAGGGGCTGCCCAGGGGGCCATGGAGTCTCCTTCTCTGGAGATGTTTCAAACCTGCCTGGACTGCTCTGGTGTGACTGGATCTGGGGGATCCTGCTGTGGCAGGGGGATTGGACTGGGTGATCTTCCAAGGTCCTCTCCAATCTCTAATAATTCTATGATTCTGTGATTCTATGATTGGACCGGATGATCTTTGAAAGGCACTTCCAATCCCTAATGTTCCATGATTCTGTGATACAACATTTTCAATAATCAATAAACAGGGGGATGTGGAGGAGGAGGAAGGCTGATGTCTTGTTTTAGGTCTTTAAACGGGTGATTGGGCGAGGAAGGTGGTGACTGAAGCAGCGTGTCCTGGTTCCACATAACCCAGCCGCTGCTTCAGAGCATCTTGGAGCATCCTTGCTCTTTCCAACTCATCGGGCGGGGAAGAGCAGTTTCAAAACCTCACAACCTTCAAACTAAAACGGTGAACATAATTAAACAGTCAGTATGAACAGTCTGGGGTGCAGACAGTGAGTTTTTTGACGACTCCCCATTAGCACCATCAGTGCCCAAGCTGCCCCCGCCTGCCCTACACTGCTCCCTAGCCACAGCGCAGCCCTTCGGAGCTAAGAACCACCCCCCCTACACCGGGGTCTTTTTAGCCACCGGTCCCACCTCATTAGAAAGCCGGCATGTCCGCGGTGCCGCCGTGTGACAGGCTGGGAGCCGCTGGTGTTTGTTGTCTTACCGCACAAGTACTGGGGGACTGGGCTGATGAGGGAGAAACTGGTGTGGCTGGGCTGCGCTACACGCTCAGGGTGGCACGGGCCCAGCACTATTGAAAATCAATAGTCACGTGGCGGCGTGAAGGTTAGAGGTCTCCTGAATTAACTTTCTAGCACTAAATTACCAGCCCTTGGGCTTTATTTATTTAATTTATTTCTTCCCCCTCCTCCTTTTGGTTTTGCTTATTTGTTTATTCCCTGTCTCTCGTGGCGCCTGCAGAGGTGCCCCGGCTGCAGAGAGCTACGGGCGAGCAAGGCCAAGGAGACACCTGCTCTGAAGGGTGTGAGGACTGCAAGACGTGTGGGTACTTCTCTGGAGCAAGTTCAGCTCTGAGCAGTGACCGTGTGTTTGTCTCGCATCCCCTGTGGCAGCTGCATCGGTGCAGGACTGACAGGAAAGTGTTTTCCCTTTGAACAGCAGCTACAAAATCTACAGTAACGGAATTATGTGGCCTTTGTGTTCACTGGGAAAGAAGAAACAGTGTTCCCTGAATCCCACAGCATCAGGGGTTGGGAGGGACCTCGAGAGATCAGCCAGCCCCATCCCCCTGACACAGCAGGATCCCCCAGATCCAGTCACACAGGAACAGTCCAGGTGGGTTTGAAATGTCTCCAGAGGAGATTCCCCAAATCCCCCTGGGCAGCCTGTTGCAGTGCTCTGTCACCCTCACTGGGAACAAGCTCCTTCTCACACTGATGTGGAACCTCCTCTGCTCCAGCTCACACCCACTTCCCCTTGTCCTGTCACTGGGTGCCCCTGAGCAGAGCCTGGCTCCATCCTCCTGACACCCTCCCTTCACATATTGACCAACACCCATTGGGTCACCCCTCAGGCTCCTTTTTCCCAGCTCCAGAGCCCCAGCTCCCTCAGCCTGTCCTCAGCAGGGAGATGATCACGGACTCTGAGAAGCCAGACCGTGCAGACCGGACCTAAAAGACAAAAGGAAACACCGGGCAGGGGCCGTGCAGCCTGGGGAAGGGTGGGAGGACCAAGGAGAGCCCTCCTGCAGTTGCTGGAGTGGTCTGGTTGTGCCGAAGCAGAGCTGTGGCAGCAGGAGCCTTGGACTCATCTCTCCTCTTCGCGCAGGGATGATCCAGCAGTGGTTCAGCTGTTTGTAGATCAGCCGCGGCGCCGGGGCATCTCCAGGCAGAGCGACGAGCAATTATCACTCTCCTTCAGCAAGGAGGGGCCAGCAGAGTCGGTAAACAGCCTGTTGTGGGTTTATTCTCCCTTTCAAGCCAGACGCGAGCGAGTTGGGAGGGAAACGCTCCTGCAAAAACACAAAGCGACAGCAACGCTAAACAAGCTCAATGTGGAGGGACTTCTCTTGCCCGCAGGACAATGAGGAACCAACCAAGAAGAGCTTCCACGACTTCACAACAGGCCCCCAGATCACAGCGGGTCGGATGCTGAACGAGGGAAGAAAGGGAAAAGCCGTCTGTTCGCGCGGCATCGTCTGCTGGCACCGCAGCCAGCAGGCTGTGCCGGGTGCCCGGGCAGCGGGGGCTGGACCCTGCCGCAATGCTCCGTTGGACTGGAGACCCCGGCAGTGGCTGTGCCTGCTGTGCGCTGCCTCCCTGGCACACGCAGCTCACATCTGGGACCAGTTTGTCGGGACGGAGCGCAGCTGCTCTCTCTCACGCAGCAAGAGCAGGGTGTTGGGGCTGTAGGCCGCAGGCAGCTACGCGCCGCGCCGCAGGATTTAGGTTCCTGTCATATCCCATCCCAAGGAAAAAGCATCTTTAAATAAATGAGCATCTCGCAACATAGTTCATGGGCTGCGCGCTCAGAGAGAGTGACTGCGGCTGCGGCGCGCGGGCACGCGGCTCTGGTCCAAACCACTAAGTTAGACCTTGAGTTTTAAGGCTGAACTGCGAAGGCAGCGCAGCAAGAACCTGGGGGAGCACTTGGGGGAGTGCAAGAGGCTGGGCAGGTTTTGTAGCATCCAGAAGGGTACAGGGCTGCTGGAGAGGGCCCAGCGCAGAGCCATAGGGGTGATGGAGGGAGGGGAGCATCTCCCTGCTGACGAGAGGCTGAGGGAGCTGGGGCTCTTGAGCTGGGAAACAAGGAGCCTGAGGGGGGACCCCATGGATGTTGATCAATATGTGAAGGGTGGGTGTCAGGAGGATGGAGCCAGGCTCTGCTCAGGGGCACCCAGTGACAGGACAAGGGGCAGTGGGTGTGAGCTGGAGCAGAGGAGGTTCCACATCAGTGTGAGAAGGACCTTGACAGAGCCCTGGCAGGGGCTGCCCAGGGGGTTGTGGAGTCTCCTAGCTACTTGATCCTGAGTACAGGCATCGAGCCCAAAGTAGGGCAGCTCAGGGACATCAAGTGGGTGGCTGTGTGGGTCACTTTGAACTCAGCGAGTTCAACCTTACCTCACGTCCAGCATGTTGGCTGAAGTCTGAAAACAAAAGGGCAGCTGCAGCACGCTGTGTTCTGCTGAAGATGAATCAGGCTGTTTCCTCTGCAGGTCTCACACGTCCACAGCAGCCTCCGCTGGGTGCTGCCTAGATGGGCCCCAGCAGATAAAATGCTGTAGGACCTTGACACCTTCTGCTCCGGCAAAAAAGGGATCTTTGTCCAAGCACAGTTGACTTAAGTGTGTGGAAGAAGAAGACGCTGCCCATCTGAGCCGGCCAGACCCTGTATCTGGGCTTCATCCCCTGCCTGGAGAAGAGAGACAAGCAATTAGTCCAGCACAGCTTCTTTGCCACGGCCAGCTTGGGAAACAGATTGAAGGGGTCAGACACATCCAGGAGGCTCCACATGATCTGACATTTGCCTTGTCACCGCTTTCCCGACAACCAGAGGGTTGGAGACAGTTTGCTGGTCATCAGGAGCGGTGGTAGGGGAAGACTGATTACAGAGCCAGGGACCAGGAACCAGTCAACGAACAGGCTGCTCGTTCTCGGAGCAGCGACTGCTTCGGTAACTCCGGGTGGATTCAGCCTGCTCCTTTTGGGGGACAAATGTGATGTAAAACAGCTGCTGGCATCACAGAACCACAGAGATCATCGAGCCCAACCATCAGCCCCACTCTACAAGGTCACCCCTAAACCAGATCCCCCAACACCACATCTAAGCGACTTCTAAAGATGTCGCTTGAAGCTGGAGTTACAGATGTTTCTCCAACTCACAGCCTGTGGGTCACTGCTTCTGCAGCTGCAGAGATGATCCCAGACCCCCGGATGCTCCCGCTCCCATCGTTTTTGCATCCACACTGCTGGTGGCTGAAGCGCCTGCGATGAACCACATCCCAGCTTCGTTTCTGTTTTGTTTTTCATAGAGTCATAGAATCATTAGGGACTGGAAGGGACCTCAACAGATCATTTTCACTTCCCAGCTTGGCCTTTGGCCACGTAAAACACAGCTGCCCAAGGAATCCATCCCTCGTAGGAGAGGTTTCTCAGCCCGTGAGGTGTGAGCAGACACTCACTTGCCATCGTTCGTAGCCTGAGGTCTGTGTCTGCTCTTATTTTGGTGTCTACTGCAGAGATGAATCAAAGCAACTTACTGAGGTCATCTTACAGATGAAAAGCAGAGAGATTTTATATTGATCTTGGAGTCTCCTTCCCTGGTGGTGTTTCAAACCCTCCTGGCCATGCTCCTGTGCGACTGGATCTAGGGGATCCCGCTGTGGCAGGGGGACTGGACTGGATGATCTTTCGAGGTCCCTTCCAGCCCCTAATGCTCTGTGGTTCCACATGCTGTGACGTACCCCACTGCTGCTCCATCACAGCTGCTGCAAGGGGGCAGGGCTTGTCCTCCTCGCCCAGGCCTGTTGTCGAGAAGACAGCCCCAGGGGCTGTGTCCCCCCTCTGAAGACCAGCGTGTTTCGATCAAACATTGGACATTCTGAGGGGAAGAGGCCGAGATCCTCTCCGCTAACCCACGGCTGGTCCTGGAGCTGCTGCGCCTCGTGCCCCCTCCAACGGCTGTGCCTTCGCTTGGCGAACAGCGACTCATCTTCCCGTCGCTGAGCGGGACGACTGGGGCGATGCTGTTTGGCTAAAGGCTTGCACGTCTCACCCCGGCACAAAGAGACCCTCCCATCGGTGGGAACGTGGCCTTGGCTGGAGGCTGGGTCACCGCTGGTCACCAAGAGGGGTCCCAGCGCACAGCCTCCTCTCTCTCCAAACCAATTTACCCGAAACAAGGCCGCCTCACAGACAGACACATCGGCAGCAGCAGCCGGGCCCCGGGGGCCGCACTCAGGACAACATTCTGCAGGTTCTAGATGCAATCAAAGGCGTTTTCTCTCTCTTCCCGCAGCGCGCAGCCCGACCTCGCCGAGCCCCCTGGCCGCTCGACGTGACTCCGCCGGTGCCTCCCCGGCTGCGGCGGGTGAGGGGCTCGGACATGCTCTCCTCTGCCTTCCTGCGAATTACGGCGCTGGCCTGTCGCGTCACCTCTCCTCTGCTCCACCAGCTCCTCCTCGGCTCGCGGCTGCTGCCGCTGCCCCCCGCCCCCCGCTCAGGGAGGGCAGGAGTCAAAGGGGAGAGGGGGGACAGGCGCAGCAGATTGCTTTGCAGCCATCCTCGCTGGTTCCCCAGGCACGAGCCGCATCCCGGCCGGAGCAGCCCAGGTTCGTCACCGCAGCCGGTGTAAGTGCCGAGGCGGCGCCACAGCTCCAACCGCTGTGTCCTATTAAGTCTTGCAGACCCCCGACTCAATCTGCTGCAAGCCCAGGGCTTGCACACGTTGGGTGAAAGGCCATCCCAGGTCTCTTGTGAGGAGGAATGTCAGATGAGACAGATTTGTGACCAAACCCTGCTTTGGGGGGGTTTGTCCTGAAAGGACGACGGGCTCTTCTTGCTGGGCCCCGTGAAGAAATCCTTTCACCAAACTCATCACTTCACTAATGAACTAACGTGCTGCACCCGAACTGAAACCTGCGCTTGGGCGTCGCTCTGACGGTGCTTCCAAACACATGGGGATGATGATTCAAAGCAGAAACCATCCTGTCCGAGGCTTGTGGAGTCTCCTTCTCCGGAGACGTTTCAAACCCACCTGGCCAGGTTCCTGTGCAACTGGATCTAGGGGATCCTGCTGTAGTGGGATGACTGGGCTGGGTGGTCTTTCGAGGTCCCTTTCAATCCCTGATGTTCAGTGATTCTCATTCCACTCAAAAAACCCCTGGGGCTTTAGTCAACGTCGAACTTCCAAGGAGAGCTCATCCATGTCAATAAAACTATCAATAATATTTCAAGCCATCACCTATGGAGATGCAATGGGTTCCCCTCTGTTTGACAGAAAGGTCTAAGTCAAGATGGGATCAAAAAACACCCGTGAGTCCCTCTCCTGGTCCCCTGCCCTCATGTGAAGGAGCCAGGCCACCAGGGTCAGCCTGGATCCCCATCACAGAATGACCCACTCGGCTGACCTGAGTGGAGACACAAGGTTTCCGTCTGGACTCAGGTCACCTCGGTCCTCACCAGGGAGGGAAAACGACATCGCTGCAAGGTGGTTCTTCCTTGGACAGAAGAGCTGCTGCTGTTGTCATCAGTAACTATCATCGGTTCCACATACAACCATCAAGGTTTCCACACAAAAAGAGCCACCTCAGAGAACGGACTCCAGTAACACCAGCACGACTCCAAACGGACCGGCTCTGGGTGCTGCCCCAGCACCTCACTGCACCCACGGCCAGGGTGGAGGTGATGGGTCAGCACCCACTTTCCTGCAGGATGGAAGGAGACTGGTTAAGGAGGACAGGAGCGGCCGCCGTGCACCTTGCAGCCCTTGGCCCAGCTCAAGGACTGCTCCCCGTGGCAAACACAGAACCTGCTTTGAAGTCCCTGAGCCAGGCACTAAAGAACTGATAGCCAGAGGTACCGTGCGGGATCCATCTTCATTACGGACCGGGGGAATGTTTGTGTCTTCTGGCTTTTTTCAGCGCAAGACCCCTTCTCCCCCGGCAACCCAAGGCAGCCATTAATGAGAAACGGAGGAGGCTCGTTAACGAGGCCCTTTCATCAAGCCAAGGCGCTGCCAGCGCCCCCGCTCACGTCAATTGTCACCTTGGGGTCCAGCTACCGCAGCTCAACCGCTGATGGAGCCCAGACCCACCGCCCGCCACTGCGCCGGCTCCGGCCAGGCTGAGCCCCCGACCCTGCAGCTCCTCCAGCCCCCGGCCCTGCTTTCGGCTGCCACCCGCACGTTACCTGACACGGGGCAGGGGCTGGTCTGGATCAGTCTGGATCGGGCTGGGGGGAGAGCTCTGTCTCCACCGCCGCATCCTTCCCGACGAGGCAGGAGCGAAACGGAGGTGGCTGCCCTCCCTCGAGCTTCCACGCGCAGCGACGGGCCAAGGGTGTCTGTTCTCACAGCGCTCAGAGACTTTGTTGGGAGACAAAGGGGTTTTGAACACTGGGGGGGGGGAAATACGTAAATAAAGTTGGGTTTGCTTCTGGGTGAAAATGGAACAGAGACAGCGGCACTGCAGGCACCCGCCTGGAAACCCCGGCCGTAAGGATGGGCGGAGGCAAAGGTCAGGACAGCGCTTCTGGACAGGAAAAGTAGAGAAGAGAATAAAAAAGAGAGCAAAGGAAAAAACTGAGTGTGGAAGGAAAGGGAAAAAGGAGAGGAGAGAAAGGAAACAGAGGGGGAGAGGGAAACAGAAGAGGAAAAAGGAGAAAAAGAGACAAAAAGGAAAAATATAAAAGAAAAAAGGAGGAAAAAAGAAAAAAGGAAAAATGCTGTTTAAAAGGAAAAATATAAAAGGAGAAAGGAAAAAAGACAAAAGGAAAAACTAAAAAGGAAAAAGTAAAAAGGAAATAAAGGAGTTAAAAAGGGAAAATGTAAAAGAAAAAGAGGGGAAGGGAGAAAGGAAAAAAGAGAAGAAAAGAAGGAAAAAGGAAAAGTATAAAAGAAAAAAGGAAAAAAGAGAAAGGAAAAAAGGAAAGGAAAAAGAAAAAAGGAGAAAAGACAAAAGACCTAAAACAAAACCAAGAAAAAAATCATAAATAAAATAAAAAAGAAGAAAAAATAATTAAAAAATTTAACCAGAAGGAGAAAATAATTTGAAGAAAAGAAGGAAAAGAGACAACCCGGGCTGAGTGCTCCCGTTCCCAGGCCCACAGTGGTCGCTTCCGTCCTCACGCTCACCTGCTCTGCCACTCAGAACAGCAGTAGCCACCAGCCCTTCGCGAAGCCCCACTTGCACTGTGGCTACCTGCATCACCCCCCCGCTCGGAGGGGGGGGAGTCTGTCACGCTCCCCCTTGTTCCTGTGGCCGGCTGCTGGGCAGAGGCGGGGAGCTCCACGGAGCAGCCCTGCGACGCTGCTCCTGCTTGGTTCCTGCGAGAATACGAAAAGAATGAGAACGAACTCTGGACAGGCAGCTCCTGGAGGGTCCCTCTGGCCCCGTCGGGCTCCCGTGGGAGCAGTGACCCCTGGACCAGCAGGCAAACCCTGCGGGCTCCTGCGCTTCAGGCTCCTCAGCCCTCTTCTCTGCAGGTTTGTTCTCTTACAGCTTCTCCTTGTGAGCAGCAGTTCCTCAGCGCCCGAGTTGACCTCTGCGACCCAAGCACAGCACCTACCGCAAACACCCCGCTTTGACATGAAAAATGCTCTGATTGGGACTGGAAATGGAAAATCTGGTAAAAAGTTGGGGAAAATGACGAAACGGGAGAAAGCTGCGGACTTTGCAGAAGGAATCGTGACCTGTGAGGTGAAGGGAAGCGGGACCTGAAGCTTCCTGCTCCTCGTCTGCGGTGGCCGGTGGCCAGCAGCTCTGTCCCACCAGCGACGCCACCACTCCTCACCCAACCCACCCAGGAGCCACCGAGCGGCGCCTGCAAAGGGCCTTGAGAAGAACTGAAGGAAGGGAAACTTCCAGGGCCAAGTGGTTCTCGCCCCGCTCGGATGACTAATGCCCCTAATTCCCCGCGAGGGGAGCGGGAGCCGATCCCAAAGCGCCCCCGCGACCACAATGAGCCGCTTTGCTGTGGGAGATGCCTCCAGTATGAGCTCATGGGCCCCGCATGAAAGTGATCTCTGAGCATCCCTAAGCCTGGGGCCCTTTCCCATTCGGGACTGATAGGTCGGGGGGGATCTGCGTTTCCTCATCCCGCTGGAGAGCAGCGCGACCAGGAAACACAATGTGGTCCTTCAAAACAACCCCGCTCCCAGCTGCAGAGCCCAGGGAGGATGGGGGGTAAAACAGAGGGGAGGGGAGGGCCACCCGCTGCCAAATCCTGCTTCTTCCATGGTCCAGGGCACCCATTTCATTCGAAGTGTAGCTCGGCCAAAGCAAATATTATCTGTGAGTCTCTCATTCCGTCGCCCTCTGGACTTGGGGGGAGCAGCCTGGGCTGGTATCAGCCGCCGCGGCACGGCCAGCTGTCGGGCTGCACAGCCTCGCGGTGTCGACGGTTCAAAGTGCCGCACGGCGGGACGGGGGGAAACTTGATAGGGTAGGGGAACCCAACTCCAGGCACAAAGCCCGTCGAGCTCTTCTGCCAGCGGGTCTGCGCTTTGTTTTGGGGCTCTACCCTCTTCCCCAGAGATGGGTCCGATGGTGCCTCTGCTTCACGTATTCTCCTCGGCGCCGAGATGCTGTCAGCTCTGCCCAGGAGGGTTTGGGATGTGGTGGGCGCCGAGTTACAGCCTTGGGTAGGGCAGGAGGGCCTTACACACACACAACACACATCTACTACATGGGCTAAAACCAGCTGGCAACCGGTCACATGCAGTGTCCCCCAGGGCTCAGTGCTGGGACCAGTCCTGTTTAACATCTTTATCACTGACCTGGATGAGGGGATCAAACGCCCCCTCAGTGTCGATCGGTAGTGAGGAGCTCCAGAGGGACTGGGACCGGCTGGAGCGATGGGCTGAGGCCAACAGGTTGAGGTTTAACAGAGCCCAGTGCCGGGTCCTGCACTTTGGTCACAACCACCCCCAGCAGCTCCAGGCTGGNTTGCACAGGAACTACATAAAATATACTAAAATAGAAACAGATACTAAAGTATATAAAAATAAATAAAAACATTAATAAGATATGTAAACATATTTAAAAGATAGAATTTATATTAAAATATAAAGATATATAGTAA
>VXBP01009037.1:989501-1004501 GCA_013400115.1 Rhinopomastus cyanomelas
GCTCCAGGCTGGGGGCAGAGGGGCTGCAGAGCTGTGGTTGGGGGTCAGGGAGTTGCTGGGATGAGGGTTGGGCTTGATGGTCCTGGAGGTCCTGTCCAGCCAGGATGACTCTGTGTATATGATCCATGCACACACACACTTACATCACGCGTCTGTATCTAGGTGCAGTTAGATGTACGTTACAAACATATGTATGCCTACAATGTATATGTGTGCGTGTATATATATATATATATATAAAATATCTACACTTACGATTCTGTGAGTCTGTANAAGCATGTAAAGAATTAAAATCATAAAGAGATATAAAAATCAGTGTATTAAAAAGATATTAAAATATATAAAAATAAATGCAAAAAATATTTAAGTATGTATTCCCAACTAAAAACTTAAAGAATATAAAGCTAGCCATAAATACATGATATATAAAATTACCACATTTATATTAATATATAAAAATACAAAATATACATTTATAATAAGGTATAAGAAACCAAAACTTATACTAAAAATATAGACACATAAAAATATAAGTATATGTATGCAAGTAAACAGAAAAAGAACACTAGAAATATATATACAAATAAAAACATACATATAAATATATTAGAAACATAGGAGGTTCCATGTAAATATCAGAAGAAACTTCTTTCCAGGGAGGGTGCCAGAGCCCGGGCAGGGGCTGCCCAGGGGGAGTTTGGAGTCTCCTTCTCTGGAGATGTCTAAGACCCACCTGGACATGTTCCTGTGTGACTTGGTCTAGGGGATCCTGCTGTGGCAGAGGGATGGGACTGGATGATCTTTTGAGGTCCCTTCCAATCCCTAATGACTGCATCCAGGGGATCCTGCTGGGGCAGGGGAACTGGACTAGATGGTCTTTCAAGGTCCCTTCCAACCCCTAATGACTGGATCTAGGGGATCCTGCTGTGCAGAGCGATCGGAGTGGATGAACTTTCGAGGTCCCTTCTGATCCCTAATGATTCTATAAACCATTCTATACAAGCATTCACATATTTAAATCAGTTTTCTATTAAACAGATGCGTAACTACATCAAAACCCATGTGTAGCTGCTGTATCTACTCAACACATAAATCCACGCAGCACGCAAACCCCGGATCTCTATAAAATCTGTAAGAGCTACCACTAACCCAAACCAGACAGATACTAAAATCAATACTCAAGTGGAATGGTCAATAATTATTACAAACGAGCCGCACCGAGGAGTTGGTGCTGGCTTTGCCGACGGTGCAGGGCGGCGCGAGGCCGGGGACGCTCCCCGCCGCCGCCGCGCTCTGTTGCTGCAGCCTGCACTCCAGAACCCAACCTCCGATAAATAAGCCCCGGCCAAAGTGTCCATGTTATAAGGCCATATTTTTATCCGGGGGTTCTGGTGACACGCACAAACCACTTGAGCTTTGCCTCCGTGGTTTATATTGCCACCAGAAACCCTTGACAAAAGCCCCGCCGTATATCGTGCGGTGGGGTGCAGTTTATTTTGCCCATCTATCACCCGCCCCGTGTTTTATTTATAAACAGCCGCAAAGACACCGGCACATGCAAAGCAGCGGTTTTATTGAGGCCATTCCAAGGTATCGACAGTCCCGCCTGAACGAACGCCGCGGTGCCGCTGCACAACAACTGCTCGGTGGCGACGGCCCCTTCTAAAGAGACACTCATGAAAATATGATAAAGCGCATAAAAAAGGGGGATAAATCACGGTGCCGTGGTCCTCTTTACGATTCCCACACTGGAAATTTCAGCTTCTGCTGCCTGAGAACCTCTCCTTAAAGCTCCTCAAAATTTACCTCTGGCATCTCTCGAATCCTCCAACCTCTTCTATGGGAAATAAAGCTTCTCCGCCCAGAGAAGTGCAGAGATCCCAAGGAAAACACAGAGAATCGAGCGGGGAAAGGAAACGTGCTGCTGGAAACTTGCAGCTACGGCCACCTCGGCAACGCTGGGCCCAAGCGACGCTAAATCTAAAACCTACTCTTCGTACAACCTCACAGCAGCTTCTCTTCCACCTCTCACACTGCTCGGAATGGGGAAGAGATCTATTCCCGTCTCGCAGAACCCAAAAGGAACAAGCAAGGCTTTGGAGGGGATCCCAGCTGGACTGCTCTTCCCATCTTGCAGAAGCCAAAAGGAACAAGCACGGCTTTGGAGAGGATCCCAACTGAACTGCTCTAACCCATCTCCCAGAAGCCAAAAGGAACAAGCGAGGTATCAACAGGGACATCAGCTGAACTGCTCTTTACAAAAATCACTGGCCCCAAAGCAGCCAGGGCAGTCCCTGGCAGGGATACGGGTGCCAGGCTGGGCAGAAGCAAGTCCAGCACAGGTTTCCTTCAGGGGAGAGTTGCCCCTGGCTCCCCCCTAGCCCCACACTTCAATGGACATTAAAACCAGAACAACCCCCCAGCCCCGGGCTGGAGAGGGGAACAAGCCCACAGCCAATGGGGCCAGCCTGGCTGCAGGCACTCTGCTGGAAAACAGCCAAACAAGAAAGGGCAGCGACACTGCGTCCCCGAGGGCACATCCTCTGGTGCCACCAGGCATCCCGCATCGGCCGCTGCCGTACAGGGATGCGTCACTCAAACGTTTACCAGAGTTCTGCTGGCTGCTCTGAGAGGAGACGAGGAGCCGCTGCCGGGTGCCCGGGCTCACTTCCACTGCCAGAGCTTCTCGTGAGCCAGCAGCCACTCTTTCATCAGGTTGCCTCCACCGTAGTTGCCGCTCTGCCCGCTGCTGCGAATCACCCTGTGGCAGGGGATGATGATGGGGATCTGCAGGCCACGGAAAAATAAGGGAGGGAAGGGTGAGACAAGGGGATGGAGACCACAAACCCACCGCTACACCAGAGCTGTCTGTATCCAGACCAGCAGGGTCAAGGATGGTGCTGATCACAGTATCATGGAATCATCGACTGTGTGGGCTGGAAGGGACCTCCAAAGGGCATCCAGTCCAAAGGGCAGGGCCAGCACTCCCCAGACCAGGTTGCCCAGAGCCCCAGCCAGCCTGACTGCGAATGTCCCCAGGGATGGGGTCTCCACCACCTCTCTGGGCACAAGATTCCAGATGTGGTCTCACCAGGGCAGAGCAAAGCGGGAAGAGAACCTCTCTTGACCTGTTAAACCATCCCCGTTGTGATCAACCCCAGGATACCACTGGCCTTCTTGGCCACCAAGGCCCACTGCTGGCTCCTGGCCATCCTGCCGGCCACCAGGACCCCCAGGCCCCTTTCTCCTCCACTGCTCCCCAACAGGTGAGTCCCCAGCCTACCCCGGTACCTGCGGTTCCCTCCAGATGGTCGATGCACAGAGCAGATGCGGTCCAAAGGCCAGACACCAGTGCTGTGATTTCAAAACCACTGACTATTGCTCTGCTTTGGGCTTCATTGTGGTGACAACTTTCCGGCCACTAAAATAATTACAGCTGCTAAAATGTATGAGGGCCCCGAGGCCATTTTTCGAGGCGGCACGGCCCCAGTCTGCAGCCCGAACGCCTCGGCTGCGTTCGACTGTTATCAATAACCAAGCGGCTCCGAGGGCTGCGGCTCCGCTCAAGTCTTCACGCTGGGAAGTCTAATTCATCCAACACACGGATCCATCACTCGCACGGACCCGGCCTCAGCCGCCCTACAGAACTTCCAGGCCCCCTAGGTTTGTCTCCCAAGATACCTAACACGAAGGGGCTGGCTGTGGGATCGATCGCGGAGACCCTCTGATCCGGGCGCCCGCTGAGGATTTCCTCCCAACTTTGGTCCGTGCTGCTGGGCAGAGGCCCCAGGAGGCACAGCGCTCGTGCTCACGCGCAGCCTCGTCAATACCTAAATCCTGGCCAGCAAGTGACACCGGGAAGCTGGAATCAATAGCTCCCTGGGCGTTCCTCCTTCTGGCCGAACGGCTCGGCGCTGCTGACAGCCCTGATGCCGGGGACACGACGCTCAATCTTTATTAGCAGCCGTCTGGGCGAGCGGCGGAGCCGGGCTCAGGCGGTCCTTAGCCCACGTGGCAACCCGCGGGGAAACGGACCCCTCGGCGATGCCCTGGGTTTGGCAGAAGAGGTTGGGAAAAGCCCTCCCTGCCCGAGGCCACTGCCCTCCGCACCTGCAGACACACAGCCACGCCCGGGAGGATGGACGACTCTCAACACAACCAAGTCCGCTCGCACCCTGCCACCGCGAGCTCCGTGTTGGGGGGTAAAAGCCTCCCCTCGTCTGAGAACATGTAAGAAGTTCTGAGAACAAGAAGACAGGCAGAGGCTGAGGAACGAAAGGAACACGTTTCTCTGCCCAGCCAAGCAGCAGAAAAGGGAGAAGTCACGTTGCACCGGGCTGTGCGTTACTGCCGATGAAACCCACGTCCTGACCTCCCTCCTCACAACAGACCCGTTTTCATGGCAGGTGAGTTCAATCTAATGACGTTTAGCCTGCAAAGCTCTCTAAATCCCCCGCCTTCCATCACCTTTATTTAGAAGTTGACGTGAACTTACGGGATTGCTCCTCATGGCTCCTCCCACTGCTCTTGCCGCTCTGCCGTTGCCGGCCAGGTCTGCTAACTGCTTGTAGGAAACGGCTTCTCCGAACTTCACGTCTCTCATCAGGGTCCACAGCACGTGGCTGGTGAACGAATCTGCCAAGGAAAAGATGAAGCAAGAGGAGTTTGTGCACCTGGCTGTAGGAAACATCCCACCAAGGTGATTCTCACAGAACCACAGAACATTAGGGATGGGAAGGGACCTTGAAAGATCAGAGAGTCTGATCCCTCTGCCACAGCAGGATCCCCTAGATCCAGTCACACAGGAGCAGCCCAGGTGGGTTTGAAATGTCTCCAGAGAAGGAGACTCCACAAACCCCCTGGGCAGCCCCTTCCAGGTCTCTGGGAAGAAGGTCCTTCTCACTCTGATGTGGAACTTCCTCTGCTCCAGCTCCCACCCGCTGCCCCTTGTCCTGTCACTGGGTGCCCCTGAGCAGAGCCTGGCTCCATCCTCCTGACACCTGCCCTTCACGTATTTATCAACATTAATGAGGTCACCCCTCGGTCTCCGTTTCTCCAAGCTCATGAGCCCCAGCTCCCTCAGCCCTTTCATCATGAAGCATCTGAACAACGCGGCGTCTGAGCAGCAGCTCTGCAATTCAAATCCAGCCGGCCCTGTGGCTGCACCCCACACCACTCCACTCCACGACGTGATTAGCGCTTCGAGTGACCGATCGCTATGAAGCACAGACCGAAGGCACTGGCTTTCCTGTACTTCTAATTTGCTCCAAGTCCAATTATCCTGCTACACTCGCACAACGTGGCTTTCCCATTACGCTAGCGGAGTACAAATTAGCACAGAGTCAAATTAAAAGAGGGAAGAAATAGCCGGCTCTACCTACTTCACAGAGCCCTGGCATCTCCAGCTAATTCCCAACTTCAGCGAGGACACCAGCGGCACAGGAGCCCTAGAGCCGGCGCGCTTGGTATTACCCTGCCTGGGCACATGTCAGAGCCGAGACCCCCCGAGCTGCCGCTCGGCGCCGCAGACACTACAGGCTGTAAGGACTCGCGGTGACCTTGAGCGCAGGGCACATCCTTAATGATCCAAGGCTGGGGCAAGGAAAAAGGGTCTTCCATTATTTTAATTCTAATTCGCCAGCAAATTGCTCCTGAGTGCTCCAACGGCTGAAACGATGAACAAGCAGGTGCATCAGGAGCAGCGCTCGTCTGCCGCTCTGGGCTTTTCACCCCCCAAGCCAGGAGCATCACAGATTCACAGAACATTCCGGATTGGCAGGGACCTCGAAAGATCATCCAGTCCAATCCCCTGCTGCAGCAGGATCCTCTAGATCAAGTCGCACAGGAACATGGGTTTGAAACGTCTCCAGAGAAGGAGACTCCACAGGACATCTTGCAGCACTGGGGTTTCTCTTGGGTTTGCACAGTTTATGAGGGTTGGAAGGGGCCTTCAAAGGCCATTGGGTCCAACCTGCTCAAGCAGGATGCAAATCACTGAACAGCAGAACCACCTGAAAAGCTTCAATCAGCTCCACAGAGCCCCATCCAGCCAGGGCTGAAACATGTCCCGAGAAGGGGACTCCACAGCCTCCCTGGGCAGCCCCTTCCAACAGTTCATAACCCTGACTGGAAAGAAGTTTTAACTCACACTGAGGTGAAACTCCCCTTGTTCCAGCTGGCCGCCATCAGCCCCAGTCCTGTCTGAGGCCACTGACCAGAGAGGATCCCTTTCTGCTGGGCACCCAGTCCTCCTGGATTTATAGATAGGGATTAAATCCCATTGGAGCCTTCATTTGTCCAAACCAAAAAGTCCCAGTGTTCTCCCCCACAGGGCAGGTGTTCCAGAGCCCCAGTCATGCTCGCAGCTCTGCGCTGAACTCTCTCCATCAGTTCTCTGTCCTTCTCCCACCGGGAAGACCAGAGCCAGACACAGGCCTAGAGCACCTATCGCTCCTCCAGGGCGCTTGTGAAAGCTCTGAGATCTAACTAGTGAATAACTTCCTGTGAGCAGTGGGCTGCTGAATAAAACAGGAGAAAAAAAGGGGGGGGGAAAGGAGAGAAGAGACGCCCAGCCGCAAGCTGCAGCCTCCTGCTCCGGCCAAGAGCCAAACGGACTCAAACCATCTCCTTCCTCGGGCTGCCGGACGAAGATGCCGGCTCGGTTACGGAGGAGCCCGGCGCAAGGCGATCCTGCTCCTGAAGGAAGCCCACCGAGCGCTGCGTGTGCGTTAAATACTAAAACATCACTTCCGAACCGAGGGGAGCGATAATCACTTCATTGAAAAAAATCTGTTTAGGCTTTATTATAACATTAAGCAAATTAAACATCAGCATAATCCAGGTGATACGAGAGAAGGGTCATCAAAGAAATTAACTTTGTTGTTCATTAATTTACATGGATTAGCAGAGGGCACAGAGATAGCAAATCTGCTCCCGTTTTTTATGATATAATTTCAAACTGTACACCGTTTGTGGCAGCGGGGTGACTCTGGGGTTAATCAGACTGATTTGTCCTTTTAATTGCTTTCTATTCAAAGAAAATTCATTAGATAATGTTCTCTTCAAAATTCATGAATCAATTTAACTGAAGAAACCACATTAACAGCTCTGGGTTCATTAGCACCAGCAGTTGTGTTAGGAGCTGATTGCTGGCAGCCTTTCCTTGGGCAAACAGACTCTGTTTACTGCGATGCCGTCAGAAAGGTTCTATTTCAAATCAAACTCCTACTTGTTACCATCACTGTTACCTCTTCTAAACCACCTTCTTAAGCTGCCAAGATGAGCATCGACCTCTTGGGCGCAGGGTCCCGTGGAATCACTGCCTGCTGTCACAGAACCTCAAGGACTGGAAGGGACCTCAAACGATCATCCAGTCCCATCCCCTCCCACAGCAGGATCCCCTAGATCCCATCATTAGGGATGGGAAGGGACCTGCAAAGATCATCCTGTCCAACCCCTCTGCCACAGCAGGATTCCCTAGATCCAGTCACACAGGGACACGGCCAGGTGGGTTTTAAACATCTCAAGAGAAGGAGATTCCACAACCCCCCTGGGCAGCCCCTGCCAGGGCTCTGGCACCCTCACTGGCAAGAAGGTCCTTCTCACACTGATGTGGAACCTCCTCTGCTCCAGCTCACACCCACTGCCCCTTGTCCTGTCATTGGGTGCCCCTGAGCAGAGCCTGACCCCATCCTCCTGACACCCACTCCTCACATATTGATCAACATTAATGAGGTCACCCCTCAGTCTCCTCCTAGCTAAAAAGCCCCAGTTCCCTCAGCCTTTCCCCATCAGGGAGGTGTTCTACTTCCTTCATCACCCTCGCTGCTATGAGCTGGAGTCTACAACAGATCCATGTCCTTCTCCTACATCAATGGAACCCAGTGATTCATTCAGCCAGTGCTAAAGCCCCTGCTTTCTGTCCTCAGTTTTGGCAGGGGAATGGGAGGCTGGGATGGACCCATAACTTTGTGTTAACCCTCAGCTCCAGAAGGGGCATGGAGCTGCTGGAGAGAGCCCAGTGCAGAGCCACAGGGATGAGGGAGGGAGGGAGGGGAGCATCTCCTTGCTGAGGAAAGGCTGAGGGACCTGGGGCTCTGGAGCTGGGAAAAAGGAGCCTGAGGGGTGACCCCACGAGTGTTGATCAATATGTGAAGGGTGGGTGTCAGGAGGATGGAGCCAGGCTCTGCTCAGGGGCACCCAGTGACAGGACAGGGGGCAGCAGGTGTGAGCTGGAACAGAGGAGGTTCCACATCAGTGCGAGAAGGACCTTGTTGGCAGTGAGGGTGCCAGAGCCCTGGCAGGGGCTGCCCAGGGGGTTTGTGGAGTCTCCTTCTCTGGAGACATTTCAAACCTACCTGGACTGTTCCCGTGCGACTGGATCTAAGGGATCCTGCTGTGGCAGGGGGATGGGGCTGGATCATCATTCGAGGTCCCTTCTAATTCCAAATGTTTTGTGATTCTGTGAAACCTGCAGGAGTAAGGGGAGCAGAGCGTGCTGGAGCTCTGAGTGACACGGGACGATGGGGTGGCTCTGGAACATCCCCAGGGACAGCATCGCCATGCAAGAGACACCCGAGGTACTCAGCACCTCCAAATGTGCCAAGATGGGGACAGAGATTATCCCCCTGCCAGAGCCACAGCCCATTTTTCATGGCAGAACATCTCCTGTCTCTGCACCCACATAAACCCCTCCACGTTAGAGCTCAGGAGAATGAAATATTTAGCGATCATGACCATCACTTTACAAATGGATCTGGAAACACAACCCCATCCTGCAGGGAGCAAGAGCATTAATTAGCTGAAGGGGCTGAGAGAGACAGTGCCAAACGCTGTTACGAAGCCGGAGGTGAATGTGAGAGCCTGTAAGCACAACCCGCCCAGATGAGATGGCTGAACTTTCACCCATCTCTGGTGTGGGCCAACCCTTCATGCTCTTAAATATCTTCTAAGCTGCTAAGGAGCACCAGAAAGTAATGTCAAGCAGGCTCTTAGCAATCAGTGCACACAGGTTCTCTTACTACGTGGAGACACTTCCTCTCTCCACAGGATGAGGACCACGTCATGTGAGCTGAAACACACAAGGTTCCATATGGATGTGAGAAGGACCTTGTTCCCAGTGAGGGTGCCAGAGCCCTGGCAGGGGCTGCCCAGGGGGGCTGTGGAGTCTCCTTCTCTGGAGACGTTTAGAACCCACCTGGCCATCTGCCTGTGTGACTGGATGTAGGGGATCCTGCTGTGGCAGGGGGATGGGACTTTTGAGGTCCCTTCCAATCCCTAACGTTCTGTGATTCTGTGATTCAGCACCTGAGCTCCTACTAGCAGTCTGCTCACACCTCCTACTCCATCCTTGCCCTGCCTTGACTCCAGCTGTGGTCTCTCCCCACCCACCCCTTCAACACAAGCACTAACTGATCTTCTGACCCATTTTATTGCAAAACCCCCAAACCTACCCACCCAGTGGCACCAACCACCGTCGATGTCAACTGCCCAGTCCTCATCCCAACATCTCCCCAATCACAGAATCACAGAACATCAGGGATTGGAAGGGACCTGGAAAGATCATCCAGTCCAATCCCCTTGCCACGGCAGGATCACCTAGAGCAAGTGGCACAGGAACATGGCCAGGAGGGTTTGAAATGTCTCCAGAGAAGGAAACTCAAGCCCCTGCGGTGCCCATGTCTGCCCTGGCACAAGCCCTGCAGCTGCACACAGCCCTGCAGCCGCAGCGGCGAAGGCACCGATCTCTTTCCTTCGCCCGTGCAGCCCGCTCGCCCAGCTACGGCAAAACCCAGTTAATGGGAGCAGCTTCCGATCTGTAGTTTAACACAGTTTTAGACGCAGCTCCCTTCAGACTGCTGAAGGGGTTGTGGGGCCAAATTCTATCCTTAGAAGCGAGGAACTCTCCCCGGACCTCATCCAGAAGTATTTCTGCAGGTTAAACTCCCTGCAAGTCAGCGGGTGTTTCTACTCCGTGTTCTGACCCATTTTCTTTCTGCCTCCCCAGTGCCCAGTATTGGAGAGAATGACGTCCCCAGCCCTGCTGGCTGCACTATCGCTGATCTGCGCCAGGACGCTCCGAACATCGCACCGAGCACCGAAGAGCCCGTGGACACCCGCGCCGGGTGTTTCATTGCCTCCCACCTCCTGCTGCACACACTAACAGCCATTAAAACCGCATCGAGGCGCCGTCCCCGCTCCCGCAAACACCACCACCAACTCCCAGGGTCTCAGCAGGGCACCACACGCAAACACACTGCTACCTCCCGCCGGCCCTCGGCGGAGCAGCCAGAGAGCAAAAGCGCCATCGGCTCCATCAGCAAACGAGTCATGGCACCGCGCTGCTAAAAATACCCTTCTCCCTAAACTCGGGCTGTGCCCCACAGTCACTCGGAACTGCGAGGAGAGGAGCCACATAATCAACATAATTTGACTTAACTTCGGGGAATATTTACTAAATCTAAGGGGGATAAATTTGATTGATATCCACCCATGTGACTTATTAGGCTTTGTCTCAAAAAGCCCCAAGGTACTGTTAAATAATTTTTCATTGATAATCACGCTGTCTCCGCTACCAGCCAACTTTTGAAGACCAACCCGACAGAGAGGAGCTAAGCCCCTTAATTTCTTAATAAATTATTCTTTACCATAGGATGGGGATTATCGCGTGTAGAAGGCATATCATTACTGACAGAGCTGTCAGAAGGACAGGTGAAAGGAAAACTGGCAAGCTTTAATTTCTCTGCTGAGGAATAAGGGGCTCTTTTGGGATTAATCTCAGTATCAACATTGAGCCTTTGCCTCGGGGCAGCCGAGGAATTCAAAAGAAGTTGTGACTGAGTGGTGAGTGATGGAATCCAGCTCCAATGGCGTGCCTGACTTTGGTTTCTCACCTATTCAGATGAGCCCCGGCGCCGCTGCGAGGGGCAGGAGATGCTTGGCGGCCGGCTGGGGCTGCGGTTCTCTCCCATACGCCGGCACAGTGGAGCGTTGCAAGGGGCTGCCAGGGAGGCTGAGGAGGCTCCTTCTCTGAAGAAGCTTCAAACCCACCTGGCCATGTTCCTGTGTGACTGGATCCAGGGGGTCTTGCTGTGGCAGGGGGGTGCACTGGATGATCATTTGAGGTCCCTTCCAATCCCTAATGTTCAGTGATTCCATAACACAGGACCTGGGGTCACCGGGCAGTGCTGGGTCGGAGGCTGCATGGGATGGTCTTAAAGGTCTCTTCCTACCAAAGAGGTCACAGAACATCACGTGCTCATCCATCTGCAGATGTCCACAGAATCCCAAGACTCTCTTCCCCCTCATTAATTAAAGAGACAGGGCGCAGAAGAATCACAGAGAGGCTGCTGCTTTGTTCCTTACCTTACAGAGAAGGTGAGTTCTTTGTATGTGAACCATCTTCATGATGGTAAAATAGTTCTTTTCAAGAAGGCTTTCAACACTCCTGGGCTTGGACAGCCTGCCTTACCAGGGAGAGCTGGCCTTGCCACCATGGAGATGATCATAGAATCAGGAAGATCATAGAACCATTGGGTAGGAATGGACCTCCAGAGGGCATCCAGTCCAACCTCCTACAATAAGCAGGGCCACCATTCATCACGCAAGGTTGCCCAGAGCCCCATCCAGCCTGACCTTGAACAGCTCCAGGGATGGGGCCTCCACCCCCTCTCTGGGCAGCCTGTTCCAGGGATCCCCCACCCTCAGTTTCAACAACTTTTTCCTCCTGCTCAGCCTCACTCTGCCCTTTTCCAGCTTCAAACCATGATCCCTCATCCTATCTTTCCCTGCCCTTGGGGACAGCCTTCCCCAAGCTTCTAGCAGCCCCTGCCAGGTGGTTATGAGGTCCCCCTGGGTCTCACAAGATCTCCAGATACTGCTGGACAGAGACAGAGACACTGTGGTGGGTGGGAGGACTGACTGTGAGCAGAGCTGCCAGCTCAAAGAGGCAAAGCAGAGAGAGCCTGGGAGGTCTCGCTAAGCCCCGAACGGTGCTGCCTCCCCGCTTCCCACGAGCGCCGCTTTAATCACTCCTCGGCGTCTCGCAATCTTGATCTTCAATTAAGGAAGCAGAACCTCAGCATGTTCCTAGAGAACGAGCGGGAAAGGCCAGGCAGGGTGACAAGGCTGCCCGGTCTCGGGCTGGCTTCAGGCAGCTGCAAACCCCAGCGCATCCCCTGCACCTCGGAGCGCCCGCGTTGCCCAAGCGATGCGTTTGCGGGGATGACCCATTTGCCCACTAAAACGCATCTCAGCGCTGTCTGCGCCGCGCTGGCCGGGGCGACGGGAGGCGCTTAGCCACTTCGGGACGACATCGCGGAGCTGCAGCGCTGAGCATGGAGCACACGAGCCTTTGCAGCCCTGCTGTGGGAAGGAGAAGGAACTCGCCCCGTCTGCACCCAATGGGCTTGGCGCGTCGGCAGCTCTCCGGAACAACACCCAGTGGTCCTGAGCCACAGCCTCGCCCGCTCCCAGCCCAGCCTGGAGAGATCCAGAGCGGGTCTGCAGAGCGCGGTGCCCCGAGCCCAGAGGGCCGGGCAGACTGCTCACGGGTGCTGCCACTCCCAAGCCTGTAACTGAGAGAAGTGAATGTGCACAAGAGCAGGGCAGTCCTGCGCCGGGCTGACGGGCGTCGCAGGCACCAACACTCGCTGGGTCCCTATTTCACAGCCAACACGCTTCATGCAGCAGATACCCGCAGCACATCGGCGCGGTCTCAGGGTCCGCATCCCACACAGCTGCCAACAAGCAAACACACTCATTTACACTGCACAAGCACCTACTACAATGATCATGGCTTCAGTCATCGAACAGCATTACTGGGCACTTACCCTTCAGTAACGGCCTCACCACGTCCTGACCATTTAACACCATGTGCTGACCATTTAACCATCCAC
The DNA here is from genome assembly GCA_013400115.1 of Rhinopomastus cyanomelas. Classification (NCBI taxonomy): domain Eukaryota; kingdom Metazoa; phylum Chordata; class Aves; order Bucerotiformes; family Rhinopomastidae; genus Rhinopomastus; species Rhinopomastus cyanomelas. Next base: position 1,002,398 of record VXBP01009037.1, read on the forward strand.
TTGTTAAATACTGCCTCATCCGCTGTCCTGAACTGAGTCATTAAATACTTGTTAATGTACTGTATTGATTAAATAGGACTTAATGCACTTTATACAACATATTTAGTAAACAATATTTAATGTATTTTACTTACGCATTAAATAGTACTTAAGGTACTTTATGTATGTATTAAAATTAGTACTTAATGTACTTTATTTAATGCATTTATTAAGTAGTATTTAATGTACTTTATTTGGTGTATTTGGCTGGACACTGAGAAACGCTCTGAGAATCCCCTTCTGAGCACAACAAATGGCAGAACCACAGCTGCCCGGCCAAGTACAGGCCGATAAAAAGCAACGATTCGGCATCACCAGCCAAGGACACTTCCTTGGATATATCCAGCCGTGACAGATCCATTCCTGGATGGTGATACCGAATCAAGTCACCATCCTTGGGTGTAGTCTAGTCAACATCCTTGGATGTAGTCACCATCCTTGGATGTAGTCACCGTCCTTGGATGAGTTTAAAGATGGTTTAGATGTGGTGCTTAAAGATCAGGTCTAGCGGTGAACTGGGTAGAGCAGGCTTACTGCTTGCACTTGGTTGGTCTTGATGACCTTTAAGATCTTTCCCAACCGCGATGGCTCTGCTATATTTTACGCAGCAGTAAGTTGCATCATTTGTTTGACACTGTTGTTTTAAGAGAAAATTTGGGGGTTTATATTCTTTCAGTTTTCTATCCTCCTCTGACAGGAGGCACCAGCCTCAGCTCACACCAGCAGTGTAGGAACCAATGGACAAGCTCTTCAGGAGATGACACCTAGCAGGCTCCATGCAGCAGAGACATCGAGCTCAGGCTGTCGTTTCATATTTTATGGGTGCTGAACGCCACAGCTGTTCTGCAAAGGACACTGAACGTTCCTTCCCGAGATACCAGGCGCCAGCTCGGCTGCAAGTTCTAAGTGACTGGGCTAGAAAATTAGATCTGTTCAAGACAGAAATAAATGAGGGTCTTGTTTCTAGCTCGCTTTAGCGGAGAGCTGGTACTCACCACAAACTTCATCTGGGTGTCTTCTCAAGTCTCCTCATCAGCTGCAACGCACAGACTGAGCCTGAGAACCAGACTCTGCTCTCACAATAAAACTCAAACCCGACTGAGACAGGCTGCCCAGGGGGGTTGTGGAGTCTCCCTCTCTGGAGACGTTTCAAGCCCACCTGGCCATGTTCCTGTGGGACTGGATCTGGGGGATCCTGCTCTGGCAGGGGGATGGGACCGGATGATCTTTCAATGTCCCTTCCAATCCCTAATGTTCTGTGATTCTGTGGTCATCACTCAGCTCTAAACCCAGAGCTACTGCAGGTGCAGACGCAGGTGGAACTGCTCCTGCCTCGACCCTCCTTGTTCCCATTTCTTTGAGTTCCTGCTGGTGACAGCCCTGAGAAGGCAGCTCCTCTCCTTGGGAGGAAACACACGACTCAGAACTCAGTCAACCTCAATCTCCAGTGTCTGAACCCCAGACAAACGCAGCCTCCTTGGTGCTGCTACAACCCAGCCCTTTCCTTGACTCGTCCCGCTAATGAGACGCACAAACCTGCCCGCAATTCCTAAATAAATCAGAGAAGATGTATTTTCCTAATTACACTGGGATTTCGGAAGCGTAGGCAGGACCATCTGGTTGTAGTTAGCCTGGAACAGGCAGGGAGGTTCTGCAGAAAACTTCCCAAGATTTATGGATCTGCTGGAGGTGTCACCGCGATATTAATGACCCCAAAACACAGGGTGCAGAGGAAGGTTTCAGCCGCTCGCACATGTTGGGGCGGCACAGCTTCCAATCCCTACCTATAAATCAAACTTACTAACACCAGACCCTCACACTCGTTATGACCTTTAGTTAGACATCGTCGAGGTTCCAACCAAACCTGGGTGACCTACAAACCCAGAGCAGGAGTCTGCTGTGCCCCAGCTCCCCGCTCCCACACACAAAACTTAGAGCCACCAAGCATGAAACTGTGGGCCTGAACTTCATGTGTGTCCTACAAGACTACTCTTAACCCTCTCAGGGCTCCATCACGCTCCCTAGATCTTCTCGTCTCCAACTGAACCCCTCAAGTCTCCCAGAC
>VXBP01009037.1:1009501-1029501 GCA_013400115.1 Rhinopomastus cyanomelas
AGTAGCCCAGCCTAAATCCCAACAGGGTGTCAGGGACCACAGCCCAAAGGGTATTTTAGAGAATCCCTGAAGGATTGAGGCTGGAGAAGCCCCCTGAGCTCAGCCAGCCCAGACCAGCACCTAACAGCACCCCAGCAGCCACACCAGGGCACTCAGGGCCACAGCCAGGCTGCCCTTCAACACCTCCAGGGATGGGGACTCCACCACTGCCCTGGACAGTCCATTCCAGGCTCTGATCACCCTTTCCATGAGGAAGGGCTTCCTGACATCCAACCTGACCCTCCCCTGGCAGCTTCAGGCTCTGCCCTCTTATCCTGGTGCTGGCTGCCTGGGAGAAGAGCCTGACCCCAGCCTGACTACAACCTCCCTTCAGGGAGCTGGGGAGAGTGAGAAGGTCCCCCCTGAGTCTTCTCCGGGCTAAATCCTCAGCTTCTCCCCAGCAGCCTTTCCCTGCAGTCCCTTCCCCAGTCTTGTTGCTCCTTTGCACCGGCTGCAGCCCCTCCATCTCTTTCTTGAAGTGAGGGGCCCAACACTGCCCCCAGTACTCAAGGGGAGCCCTCTTCAGTGCCCCCAGTATAGGTGGGGAATGATGTCTGCAGCCCTGCTGGCCACACTAGTGCTGATGCAATCTGATGGGTGTGAGCTGGGACAGAGGAGGTTCCACATCAGCGTGAGAAGGTCCTTCTTCCCAGTGAGGGTGACAGAGCCCTGGCAGGGGCTGCCCAGGGGGGCTGTGGAGTCTCCTTCTCTGGAGACGTTTCAGACTGACCTGGCCATGCTCCTGTGTGACTGGATCTGGGGGATCCTGCTGTGGCAGGGGGGTGGGGCTGGGTGATCTTTCGAGGTCCCTTCCAGTCCCCCATGATGCCACGATTCTGTGTTGCTATGATCTGCACCCACTCAGGCCTGAATGGTCATAAACACCTTTTCTTTGGCAAAGAATTCCCCCTGAGCCGTGAGCTCGGGCATAATCTCAAAACCACAGCAGCTTCCGCTGAAAAGCATGGGCATTCTGCTCCGAATTCGATCGGATCGGGGTTGGGAGTGTCGTCAATCTTTCTGGTCACAAAGCAGCTCTACCCATGTCATACTTTGTTGCTTAATTTGATTTTAAATAGTTTAATAATATTTAAAGACTTAGTTGAGTATTTAAACACAAATATGTCAGGCACAGGCCAGCTGGGACAGAACAGGAACTGGGGACAGAGAAGTAACATGACAAAGGGGGGACTTTTTCCCATGTGTGGAGGTTGGAGCCGATTGATTTCTGTTTGAAAAGAAGAAACGAAATGGTGGGGAAGCAGGAGGCTTGTAAAAATCCATTAGATGTCTAGCAAAACAGGGACTTTCCGCTTATCCCAACTATTCTCACATGAGACTGTAATAAAGGAAGGTGCCAGTCGCTGGCATGTGGATGTGCTGTTGGCAGACAGGGATCTGAAAGGCTGTCATCCCCCTGCTCTCCAATCTGCCACGGCCAGATACGGGAAGTGCTGACGCTTCCGAGCAGATTAGTTCCTATGACTTTAACATCACATTCTCTACCAGCCTGAAGAGAAATGTATTTGCATGTCTGATGAAGCTGCCGCAGCGCAAGAGGGGAAGTCAGAAACACTTCTCCAGTTGCTTCTCTCCCCTTTAGTGAACTGGAGCTCCCTGACAAAAATGAAGAGAATCTCCCCAATTCCAACAGACAGAAGCAGCGACAAAGACATTTTGCATTTGTCTAGGAAAGGGCAGCCCTCACCTGCCCCTCGCTGCCTGCGCCAGCAGCACAACTGGATGCTGCACTAATCTCAGCTGGTGATGCTGGCGGGCTCAATCACAGAACATCAGGGATTGGAAGGGACCCTGAAATATCATCCAGTCCAACCCCTCTGCCACAGCAGAATCCCCTACATCCAGTCACACAGGCAGATGGCTAGGTGGGTTTGAAACATCTGTAGAGAAGGAGACTCCACAGCCCCCCTGGGCAGCCCCTGCCAGGGCTCTGGCACCCTCACCAAGAACAAGGTCCTTCTCACACTGATGTGGAACCTCCTCTGCTCCAGCTCACACCCGCTGCCCCTTGTCCTGTCACTGGGTGCCCCTGAGCAGAGCCTGGCTCCATCCTCCTCACACCCACCCTTCACATATTGATCAACATTCATGGGGTCACCCCTCAGGCTCCTCTTCTCCCAGCTCAAGAGCCCCAGCTCCCTCAGCCTCTCCTCAGCAGGGAGATGCTCCCCTCCCTTCATCATCCCTGTGGCTCTGCACTGGGCTCTCTCCAGCAGTTCCGTGTTCTTCTGGAGCTGAGGGGCTCACAACTGGACATGAGATTCCAGATGCCTGTTCCAGGGATCCTGCACCCCCAGATTCAAGAACTCTTTCCTCCTGCCCAGCCTCTCTCTGCCCTTTTCCAGCTGCTTCAGTTCATTTCTGAGCACGAAGGCTCCCAGGAAATCACAGGGTAATTATTGATTACAGGCCTGCGTACGGAGCCAACTTCGTCTTGAAGGGAGACCGGTGGAGCCACCAGCTGCTTTGAAGACTCCCTGCTCCCATTACACGAGGTGCTTCATCAACACCCCTTTTAGGACGAGCGTCATACATAATGCGCAGGGAATTCAGCCTCTAATGCAGCTCCACAAGCTCCCTCCTCCGGTCTCCATCCTCGGGTCGCTCCTCCTCAGCCTCCCTGCCCAGCTCTCCTCTGCTCCTGGTTTGTGAAGCGGGGCAGGGAACACCATGTGCAGACCTGCCGGTCCTTCCCCGCTCCCACGGACACACCGACTCACAGCTTATCTGCAGAAGTGATCTGGACGGGGCTGCGAGGCTCCGCTCGGCGTCAGGTTGGCACCTCCGGCGCAGGGGCCCAGCCGAGGAACTCCAGACTCGGCAACACAAGAGGGTGGTTCTGCAGAGCCGAGGGCCTTTATCCGGTGAGGCCGGTGGCACGGCATGGCATGGCACGGCACAGCACGCAAAGAGCAGAGCCCTGGGGCTGCTGCTGCTTGTCGCAGGGCGAAGGAACACTCTTGTGTGTCTCCAATTTCCTCTGCTCTTGAAGCTCTAATGAGCCATCTGGTCTGCGAACACGCGGCAGCGCCCGCACCACCACGACTTCTGCAAGCGCAGCCCGCTGCCCTCAGCAAGAACAGGGAAAGAGAGTCAGGAAGTTCAGGGCTGGCCAACTGAACCTGCCCTTCTCCATCCCACAGACCCACAAATCAAGCCACTCAGCACCGGCTCCCAAACAGTAACAGGGTTGATTCTTCTTCTTTGTAAATCAAAGGGGCTGATGGCCATGAGACATTTAGAGCAACCAATGACTTCCCTTTATCCAGTGATTTTTTTTGAGGTACAACACCTTGAGGAAGTGGGAAACCCCACTTTTCCTTTGCCTGATGAAATCCCATGCTGGGCTTGAGCCACAGCATCCCAGAGCACTAGGGATTGGAAGGGACCTCGACAGACCATCCAGTCCAACCCCTCTGCCACAGCAGGATCCCCTAGTTCAAGCTTGCACAGGAACACGGCCCAGGTGGGTTTTACACGTCTCCAGAGAAGGATCAGCAAGTCCAACCTTTTCCCAGCCCTAAAGCCTGCCCCTCAGTGCAGCACCAACCCTTCTCTTCAACACCTCCAGGGATGGGGACTCAACCTCCTCCCTGGGCAGCTGCTCCAATACCTTCACCTGCCAGTCTCTCTGCTCTAGTGCTCTCAGAGCTGACTGCTGCTGCTCTTCTCTACGTTCTAATAGCTGGCACGTAGCTGCAGAAAATGGACTGTACGTTGGGAAGTGCTTCATCCCGAAAGCACTCTGCACTTATTTGCTGAACGAGGAACCTCCTTAATGCATCTGACAGAAGCAAAACCCTCCCCATCCTCAGATGATGCCAGCACGGAAAGAACAATAAATAAGGGTTTGCGGTGGCTCTGACTGAGAAGAAACTCCCCGGCTCTCGGTCCCTGCGGCAGAAGCAGAAGATGATGGTGCTGAAGTCACCCAGCACCACAGACCCACGCTCTGAGAGGGCACCATTGCAGGGAGGAGAGAGGAGCCACAGGGTTTGCGGAGCTGCTGCTGAACTGAAAGTGAGGAGAAGCAGCCTCCCCAGCTCTGGATCCTCCTGCTCTCGCTGATGCTCTCGCTGGTGTTTATTCTGCATCTCTAAGTGCCTGGAGAAACGCACAGGCACTTTCAAATGTAAATGTGCAAAGTAAATAAATACCCAAGTCCTCATTTAGCAGAGCTGCAGCTCCCACTTACAGCGAGCTGCAAAGGCACAACCTAAGAAACGTGGGGCTTTGCCTCATCTCTCCAGGAAATCAGCTTGTAAAACCAGTTTCTTCACAGTTTGGATGTGTATTTCCACATCCCTTCCAGTATCAGCCTTGGCTAAACCCCAAAACAACAGCTAAACCCACACTGGCAGCGCTTAGATCACAAACCTTCGTTAGACAGGCTACAAAGAATTCAGTAGCCTGCTTAGGCAAGTTACTTTGAATGTTTCATAACCTTCCAGTGAATCATTGGGGGGGCAGAATCCCCTGATATTATTCAGAGATGGAAGGAGCAGCAGTGGGAAGTAGATCCCACCCAGTTTTGCTCATTCATGTTCACCCCAACCCTGAAGTTTTCACCATGATCCTCATTTGATGCCAGCTAATAAAGTCCTCAAATGATGATTTGGCCACCTACTTGACCAGAACTGTGGCAAAGTTAACTCTCGGTGACACCAGAGCTTGTTCCCCCACCTGTTAATCACAGAATCACAGGACATTAGGGGTTGGAAGGGACCTCGAGAGATCACCCAGTCCCATCCTCCTGACACAGCAGGATCTCCAGATCCAGTCACACAGGAACAGTCCAGGTGGGTTTGAAATGTCTCCAGAGAAGGAGACTCCACAACCCCCTGGGCAGCCCCTGCCAGGGCTCTGGCACCCTCACCAAGAAGAAGGTCCTTCTCACACTGATGTGGAACCTCCTCTGCTCCAGCTCACACCCACTGCCCCTTGTCCTGTCACTGGGTGCCCCTGAGCAGAGCCTGGCTCTGCTGGGTTAACCTTTTGGCAATGATAACATCCCAGTGACACCAGTGTGTATTCCCCCACCTGTTAATCAGAGGGTTTCACTACAATCTCTGACTGAAACAGTGGCTGATAAAACACATCTGCATGAGAACGCAGGGGAGATGGTGCCACACAACACAAACGTGACTCCATGCCCACCCAGCCTGTGCAGGCAGGGCAGCTACAACCAGAGGGCTTTTTGCTACAGCCAGCCCCTACCCCTTAAAACACAAACCTCTCCCCCTGGATTTCAAAGGTGTCTTTCACCTTGGCCCACAGAAGGAGAGGAAAAAGCACATGAAATCGAGAGGTCACCGGGAAAGCAGAGCTGCCTTCCCCCACCCCGAGGTAGAGGCCACCGGTCCCTTTTTGGCGCAACGTTACTGCGGGGTCTAATCCGATCAGCAAACAGATCTATCAAACTGAAGCCATGCTTCGTGGGAAATGATGATGTTCAGGGGCAGACCAGAAGGCACTGGAAAACAGGCTGCTGAGAGGGGTTTTTTTATAAATAATGAGATCTATTCCACGTCAGTGATTGACTTCTGCTATGAGGTCGTCAGAAACACAGGCAGTGAGTGGAGAAGGAGAGTCACAGAATCATTAGGGACGGGTAGGGACCTCTAAAGACCACCCAGTCCAATCCCCCTGCCACAGCAGGACCACCCAGACCAAGTCACACAGTCAGTCTGGGTTAGAAGGGACCTCGAAAGACCACCCAGTCCAATCCCCCTGCCACAGCAGGACCACCCAGACCAAGTCACACAGTCAGTCTGGGTTAGAAGGGACCACAGGATCATCCAGTTCCAACTCCCCTGCCACGGGCAGGGAGACACTTTTCTCTGGCCTCGGTTCGATCTAAACACAGAGGCAGCATTAACTCCCCTGTCAAGACACTTGATCTTTGCTTCTGAAACTCCAAATATAATCCATCAAGCTGCGAGGGGTGAAGGGACAGCGACGCTCTGCGACCCATCTCTGCCCTGTGACCCACCACTGACTGCTGCTGGTGAGGTGTCCAGGCCAGTCGACGTGGGCTCCGTTCAGCCTCATCCCCCTGGTTGGTGGCAAAAGGTAGTTGAGTGAATAACAACCTCACTGAAAGGTCCTTCAGACGTGTCCGTGCTCAAACCTTTCAGCTGACAGCCGCTTGGAGCTGAACCGCCTCATTTCTGGAGCCCCCAGCACAAGAGGGGTGAGGACCTGCTGGAGAGTGTCCAGAGGAGGCCACAAAAATGCTCAGAGGGCTGGAGCCCCTCTGCTCTGGGGACAGGCTGAGAGAGTTGGGGCTGCTGAGCCTGGAGAGGAGAAGGCTCTGGGGGGACCTTGTAGTGGCCTTCCAGTCCCCTGCAAGGCGGGGGAAGGCTGTTCACAGGGGCAGGCAGTGGTAGGACAAGGGGTCCTGGATTGAAGTGGGAAAGGGCAGAGTGAGGCTGGGCAGGAGGACAAAGGTCTTGAACCTGAGGGAGGGGGATCCCTGGAACAGGCTGCCCAGATTGGGGGTGGAGGGCCCATCCCTGGAGCCATTGAAAGTCAGGCTGGCTGGGGCTCTGGGCAACCAGGTCTGGGGAGTGCTGGCCCTGCTGGGTGTAGGGGGGGTTGGACTGGATGACCTTGAAGGACCCTTCCAGCCCGGTGACTCCATGATTTGTACTACCCTTGCCCACGAATTTGGCAGGTGAGGCCAGTGGTTGTACGGAGTGGGCAGGTGCCCACGACACCGACCTTGCTGGAGCAGCGGGTGGTGGAAGGCCGGCACGGGGAGGCTCTCTGTCTGCGCTGGCTCGCAGAAGTAGGCAGACAGCCAGGCCAGGCACTGCCTCAGTGGCTCTGTCATCTTCTCCGCTCCTTCGTGCACCACGCAGGGGGCCACGGACCCTTCCTTGCTGTGAGAGAGAGAGAGGATGGCAAAATGAGGGGGGCAGAAATGACTGAATCACATCCTTGTAGTCTCTACGTCAGCGAACAAATCGATCAATCCACCTCAAAATGGTCAGTCTGGGGTCAGGCTCTATCTTTCTTCTGCTCTAACAAAGGTGAGAAGATCTGCAACAGCTACAATGGAGCTGCAGCTTCACCACCTCTAGCACTGCAGCGACGACCCCCGGTTGGTCACACCTGGAGAGGAGGTCGGAACAGACCGGAGAGAGGAAGGTGATGTGTGAGAGGGACAGGTTAGGGAGCCAGAAACCCACCCAAGTCCATGGTAGGTGACACATCCTCATGGTTTCAGGGTGGAGGTGAGGATCCTCCCCTGTGTCCCCCAAGAGTGCAAGTCCCCTCTCCCCAGGGGCCATCCCCGGGGCAAAGTAGGAAAGGAAACGGCTTTCTGCCGAACCCACACCCTCCTCTGGCCCGTTTCCTCCCAGCGACGGTGGCAGGTCTCTGCTTTCCTCCACTGATTGAATTGGAAGGAAGCAATTGAGGATTCATTTGATTTTCAATGGCAGCTCGTGCTTGCAGGACACCGAAGAGAGCGCAAGGCAGGCGAACAGAAAGCACCTGCAAAGGAAAGACGCAGTTCCTGCCTCACCACCCTGTCCTCTGCTCCTCTGCAAGAGCAACGTGTGCGCGAGAGCAGTCACAAACCACCTCTGGCTCTGCGAACGCCCAGCCAGGCTCCCCCGCCCCTGCGGTCTGGGGGAGGCAGAGCAGTGCTGGGGCTGCTGGAGCTCTGCTGGCGGAGCTCTGCTGCTGCTTTCAAGCCAGAGGTACTTAAAGAGAGCTGAGAAGAAAGATGGGGATGGAACTGCAGCCTGTGAGGGGACAAGGGGTGATGGTTAAACTACAAGAGAGAGATTCAGGCAAGAGAGAAGGAAGAGACTGCTGACACTGCGGATGAGGAGAGCCTGGCCCAGGTTGCCCAGAGAGGTGGGAGAAGCCCCATCCCTGGAACCATCCCACGTCCTCTGAGCAACATGCTGTGGTTGGGGATGTCCCTACTCAGTGCAGGGCATGGGACTGGGTGAGCTGCAAAGTTCCCTCCCACCCAAACCAGTCTGAGTTTATGATGGAGAGAACATCAAGGGTGACTGCCAGAGCAGCAAGCCCTGCCAGCAGCCTGGAAATGACCTCCAGGATCATCAAGTCCAGCCCTCATCCCAACAGCAACCATGGCCTCAAGAGCTCTGTCCACCTCCTCTGCCCAGGTGCAGGACTCAGCAGGACTGGCTCAGGCTGACTGTTCGAGCTACGACGCTGCAGTAACCACAGAACATCATCGCGCTCTGACAAGAGGAGCCTGCAGACCTTTCTGCTCCATTTATCCAGAAGAGCGCGGAAAGAGCTCGGAACAGCAGCAACCTCATGTTTTTCACATCATCTTGTTTCACATTCTCGTGAGTCTGGAAACAATCTGGACTCTGATGTCACCATAAAACTGAGAGACTGCGTCTCCTCGCTGCTCCGCAGGCCCCAACAGCTGGGCTCCGCAAGGCTTGGCCCTCCCAGCGCACGGACACGCTCCTGCTGCCACCACAAACACACTCCTCACCTCTACCCGGCCTTCCCTGGCCAGACACTTCGGACAGAAGTCTTCACTTTCAGAAGATGTGAACGACTGCTTCTCAGGGCAGCCCCCTGTGACCACCAAACATCTCTAGGTGGCTTTGGGGAGGCCGTTCCCCCACTGCTTCCGCAGTGGATGTCTGCTCCACACAGGGCCACCTCCATGGCCACAGCCACCTTGGTCACAGATGCTCTGCAGGGTGAAAGATCTGTTTTGTTCCTGTGGGAACAAATCTGCCAACCTACAGGCTGAGAATTTCACACGGACAGAGAATTAAACAGCCCAAATCTCATCTCCACAGCTTCACACCGCGACAAAGCACACACATAAAAACACACACCTAGCTGCTTCTTTGGGTTTAAAGCTGGCTGTGTCTCCCAAGGAGACCTCTTCCAAGCCAAGGGACAACTGCTGCTGCTGCAGCTCTCCAGCTCTTGGCAGTGGTGAAGTCCAAGAGCATCTCAGCTCGGGAATCCAGCCGAGCCCAGGTGCAGCCCTGCTGCTCCAGCTCACACGTACTACAGCAATTCCACACGCCCCACCGCGCCCCTCCGGAGCGATTTCCACTACAGCTCCTGCAGGGCCGAACGAGCTCGGGGAGCCAGCAGGCTCTGGTGTCTGCACTGCCAAGAGGTGTCTTCCCGCAGCTCCATCCCAGCTGCGCCTCTTGTGCGACCTCACAGAGCATTCGGGGTTGGAAGGGACCTCCAAGGACCATCCAGGCCAGGCGTTCGCACGGGAGGAAATGGAGGGAAGGATGGCTTTAGCAGAGGGGTAGACAAGCAGAACCACCACCACCTGCTCCAGCGTAACCGGCACCTTCCAGAGCGCTCGCCAGGAGTGGGAAGCTTCCAACGTGCTTCCAAAACTAACGTGTCAGGAGGAGGCTGGCTTCAGGAACTTCACAAATAGCTGACAACCCCCCTGACAGCCGGGGCAGTGCCGTGAGAACCACACAATCATGACGGCTGGAGAGACCCACAAGGCCACCCCGTCCACCCACCAACCTGACCCCGCCACGGCCGCTACATCACGTCCACCCATGTTTTGAACGGGCGTGATTTCAATCACTGATTTTAGTCCTGAGCTACTTCTTGCCTCAGCCAGGCCCTGAGAACCTCAGTGGCAACAGGACGAGACGAACCTCGAGCGGCGTGGCTTAGAATGAGGGGAAACATTGCAGCAGATCACAGCAGCTCTGCTGGCAGCTCCCCCAGGCCGCAGTCAGCCAAGGGCCAGCGGTGCGTGTGCGCAGGCTCAGACACTTCATTACCGGGTTACTCTAATGGCTCCAACAGCTCCACTCAGGGAACAGCAGGGATAAAGACCTGCAGTGGCAACCACACTGGAAGCACGAGAGTGAAGCTCACTTTGAACTCCCCAACCCTAACCTAACTCTCTTCTCAAGGAAGTCAGGGTGGGTTTTGCCAGGCTGGTGCCAACTGAGCTGTGGGCTGACACCCTGGCATTGAAGATCGTTGGGTTTGCAAGGTCCTACTGTCTTCGGGTCCGTGGAGAACAAACACTCCATCACATCCCCACGGCAGGGAGACCTTACTGTGGTCTTTCAGGGCTTCATGGGGCTGATAAGAAAGATGGGGACAGACTTTCCAGCAAGGGCTGCTGTGACAGGACAAGGGGTGATGGTTAAACTACACGAGGGAGATTCACAGAACATTGGGGATTGGAAGGGACCTTGGAAGATCACCCAGGCTAATCCCCCTGCCAGGGAAGGATCCCCCGTCACACAGGACCGTGGCCAGACAAGAGAGAAGCAAGAATTGTTGCTGCTGAGGGTGGTGAGACACTGGCCCAGGTTGCCCAAAGAGGCGGGAAAAGCCTCGTCTCTGGAACCATCTCAGACTAGGCTGGAACCTGGGGCTCTGAGCACCCTGTTCTGGTTGGGGACAGCCCCGCTCAGTGCAGGGGCTGGGACTGGAGGGGCTTGGATGGTCTCTTCAATCCGAACCATTCCATGACTCTGTGCTTTTCACAGCATCCGTGTTTTTTTCCGCTGGGTTCCCTGAACAAACCCCCTAAGAACTTCTGTGCTCATTCACCACCACTTTCACACGAAAAGATCGAGCAATCATGTACAGTAGGCTCTGCCATGGGCAGAACGCGGTGGAAACAACCACCAGCTGCGGTCTGCACGACAAGAAAGACAACAACTCACACCAAACCCTTCTCTTAGCCGGCTGTCACCATCGTCAGCTTCAGAAGTCCAGGCTCTTGAGTCTAACACAGACACAGACAGGGGCCAGCGAGGAAGACCAAGGGGCAAACCCAGCGCCTGCAGAAGATGAGACAGGGACAGGCATGATGGGAGCAGAGGGCAACGACCCACCTCCAAAGGGACTTCGCCATGCTGTCCCTGAGGCTCTCCAGGCCCGTGGCCTCCTGATTTACAAGAGACAGAGCTACCTGGCAGATAGAGGCACTAAATTTCAATTAAACCCCTGACAGCAAACACTGCAGGTTGTCCCTGAAACCTGTGAGCACGTTCACAGGGCAGCGCAACGCTTGGCGTCTCCAGGACCTCCAGGCTGGGGTAGGCAGGAGGAATGAGCGTCAGAGGGACACGGCCACGGCTTTTATCCTCCTCCGTGCTTTGATGTCTCCTCAGCCGTCACAAGCCTGCGCCTTGAACGGGTCCAAGGATCATCACAGCTGCCCTGTTCGTTCGGGATGAAAAAGGCTCTGGGACGAGTGTGTCGATGCAGGAGAGCAGGGCAGAAAGGAAACGGAGAGGAGAAACCTCTGCAAAATCTCTTGTATTAAAAAGCTCTTTTAGGTCACAAAATACCCCCCAGAAAACCAAACAGGGGGCAGAGAAAGTTACAGGAACCTTCCCAAAACAGGAGCCCACCAGCAGGACTCCCGGAGCCAAGGGGGCTCCACACCAGGTACCTGAAGGCCACGTGCAGCGGGTGCCTGGTGAGTGTCCGTGCAGATCTCATGTGGCTGTGACACTAAACTGTGAGTCTGGGAATCGGGGGGATCAGAACGTTAACCACAGAGCCACAGAATCATTAGGGATTGGAAGGGACCTTGAGAGATCATCTGGTCCAACCCTCTTGCCACAGCAGGATCACCAAGTCACACAGGAACATGGCCAGGTGGGTTTGAAACGTCTCCAGTGAAGGAGACTCCACAACCCCCCTGGGCTGCCTGTTTGAGGGCTCTGGCACCCTCACTGGGAAGAAGGTCCTTCTCATATTGATGTGGGACCTCCTCTGTTCCAGCTGACACCCAATGCCCCTGGTCCTATCACTAGATGCCACTGAGCAGAGCCTGGCTGCATCCTCCTGACACCCACCCTTCACATATTCATAGATATTAATGAGGTCAACCCACAGTCTCCTCTTCTCCAAGCTCCAGAGCCCCAGCTCCCTCAGCCTCTCCTCACCAGGGAGGAGCTCCACTGAGCGCTGGGACGAGCTCCAGCCACGCAGCATTATTCTCCCCACAACGAAGGCGGCGTTGGGTGGCACTTCCACCGGAGCCTTCCTCGTGGAAACAAAATCAAAAGGCATTTTACCCACCGAAGCGTCAGCGGCACAGGCTCGCTTTGACAGATGAAGGCTAAAGCCACCCCAAAAGTGCCGATGAATTATCTGGTCTCCAACGACTCCAAAGCGATTACGGGATGCAGAGCAATCTCGTTAGGTTTTATTCAGAGGCGCCCTCCACTCATGTTTTCTCTTATTTTTCTATCAATGAAGCCCAAGAGGGTTCAGAACAATTCATTATGTATGAGACCCAACTTACAGTGCTTGACTGTTGATTAATAGCAAAGTTTGCCGTGTGTACGTCTGCAGCAGCCGATGCATACAGTATGCTAACTTATTCTTCCACCCCGGCTAATTATTTACAAAAATGACTACTTGAGACCACAATTTATTAAATGCATGCATCCCGTCTCGGTCCGGCCCCAAAAGACAGGCGGGAATGAAGATCTTTCACTTGATGTGACGACTTCTAGAAGCGCCGTTATTAATATTGTAAATGTGGCAAATGAAGAGTTCAGCTAGCCACGCGGCTGCGAGGCGGGGGCTGCTCTCACCAAGCACCCCCCCACTGCAACCGAGGGCTGAACAAAGCGGCTGTTTAGGTTTAGAATTCAGGGAGCAGCGCACCCGCACACGGACCAATTCAAGTGAAGTGTCTGTGTGACTGCAGGAGGAGACTGAAATAAAACAACTCAGGAGGAGAGCTGCAACCAACAGAAACACCCCCTCGATCTGTAGGGAACCACCGCACCGCCCTGATTCACATTGGAACGGCACCATCACCCCGATTCACGTAAGAATGGCCTCACCAACCCGATGTGTAGTGAACAACCCCACCACTCCAGTTCATGTTGAACAGCCCCACCACCCTGATTCACGTTGGAACAGCCTCACCACCCCAAGTCACATGGAATAGCCTCACCACCCCAATCTGTACTGAACAACTCCACCACCCCGATTTAATTTGAATGGCCCCCTACCCTGATTCACACTGGAACGGCCTTGCCACCCTGATTCACACTGGAATGGTCTCACCACCCCAATCTCTATTGAATGAGCCCCCCACCCCAATTCACACCGAACAACCCCACCACCCTGATTCACGTGGAACAGCCTCACCAACCCAATTTGTACTCAGTGATTCCACCACCCTGAGTCATGCTGCACAACACAACCACCCCGATTCAACGTTGAAAAGCCCCCAAGACCTCAATTCATGTTGAACAACCCCACCACTCCAA
The DNA here is from genome assembly GCA_013400115.1 of Rhinopomastus cyanomelas. Lineage (NCBI taxonomy): Eukaryota > Metazoa > Chordata > Aves > Bucerotiformes > Rhinopomastidae > Rhinopomastus > Rhinopomastus cyanomelas. The sequence continues at coordinate 1,022,821 of VXBP01009037.1, forward strand.
TTCGCGCTGAATGATCCCAGCACCCTGATTGGTGTTGAACGACCCCACTGACTACGACTTGGTCTAGAAGATCCTGCTGTGGCAGGGGGATTGGACTGGATGATCTTTGGAGGTCCCTTCCAGTCCCTAATGATTCTCTGATTCCTGTTGGTCTGCCTGGTCAGCAATCTGCATTACAGCGGTTGAACCCTGACAAAGAAGGATCCGCACGGAGATGTGGGGATCACACGCAAACCCCAAAGAAGCAGATGCACTTCTTGTGTACAACACACGGCTGCCCAAACAGCCTGGCGGGTTCTTCTCCCGAGTCCTTGAAAGGAATGATGTGCAATTCAGGTCTCAAGAGGAGGTTGTCTGAGGCAGCAGGACACGCAGCCCACTCCGGCTCGCTTCGTGCTCCTAGCGCGCAAACACTTCAGAGGAGGGAGTGAACCTCCTGTCTTCACATGCCAAGATAAGGAAAATCAATGTCAATGCCCCAAAGACTCGAGTGATAGCGCTGAAGGTCATTAAATGCTGCTCACTGCCCTCTACCATTAAAGTTTTGATTGGAATCCTACACAGAGAGACACAGACTTCAAACAAGACCCTGCCCTGGGACACGGCACTGCGAGAGCAGCGAGGAAGCGCTGCAATCAGCGGGCAGTGGACCGTCCCGGGAACACGAGACACGCGCTCGAGGACAACGTGTGCGTGGTCTGGGGTTCCTGGCTGCACTTACTGTGCTGAGAGAGGAGTGCACCTCGTTACAGAGGTCCTGCTAAATCGATGGTGAGGTGCAAAGACAGCCAAGCTATGGCTCTTCACAGAATCACTGAGTGTGTTGCGTTGGAAGGGACCTCCAAAGGTCATCTAGTCCAACCCCTCTACAACAAGCGGGGACATCTCAAACAGGATCAGAGTGCCCAGAGCCCCATGTAGACTGACCTTGAATGGCTCCTTCAGCCACCTCTATCTATCAGCTGTGTGCCTGAAGCCTTGCTTTGGGGTCCACTCTCGGCCAACCTCTTCCCTCTCCTTCCGTCACCCAGTTACAATGTTCTGACCTTTTTCTACCCTGGCCACCACTCAGCCTCCTTAACTCCCCTTGTCTGGACCACCTCAGTAGTCCTGGCTGTCTGACCTTACTGCTTGACAGTGGATTTCACAAGTCACCTCTGTGCTGGTCAGCAAGTCAAGTCCTGCCTTCTTCCCATCTCTCACTCACTTATTTTCCAGAATAAATCTTCTTGCTCTGGACTGGGCTGGATGATCTTTTGAGATCCCTTCCAATCCCTAATGTTCTGCAGTTCTCCTCTCCAGATTCCATTCTGCACCCTACATGTTTCTACATGGTTTCTGCTAGCAGAAGCCATCCAGGCAGGTCAAGAGAAGTAGTCAGTTCTGGTGGCTCAACAGCCCCTTCAGGTTCTGTCACCTTGGGGCTCAGCCCTATAAGCAGCCCCAGAGACCTCCTTCCCCACAGAGACTCATTCTAAATGAAACTTTCCAAAAATATTCCCAGTACCAGAGTGTCACCATCACCTCAAATCAGTGGGGTGGGCAGCAAAACGACCAGGAGACTCATTGAAAAAGGAAGAAACTCTCAATTTCTGGGTATTTTCTGATTGGAAAGAACCACAGACTCACAGAACATTAGGAGTTGGAAGGGACCTCGAAAGATCACCCAGTCCAACCCCCTGCCACAGCAGGATCCCTTAGATCCAGTCACACAAGAACATGGCCAAGTGGGTTTGAAACATCTCCAGAGAAGGAGACTCCACAACCCCAACCCCCCTGGGCAGCCCCTGCCAGGGCTCTGGCACCCTCACTGGGAAGAAGGTCCTTCTCACACTGATGTGGAACCTCCTCTGCTCCAGCTCACACCCACTGCCCCTTGTCCTGTCACTGGGTGCCCCTGAGCAGAGCCTGGCTCCATCCTCCTCACACCCACCCTTCACATATTGACCAACATCCATGGGGTCACCCCTCAGGCTCCTTTTTCCCAGCTCCAGAGCCCCAGCTCCCTCAGCCTCTCCTCAGCAGGGAGATGCTCCCCTCCCTCCATCACCCCTGTGGCTCTGTGCTGGGCTCTCTCTAGCAGCTCTGGGTCCTTCTGGAGCTGAGGGGCCCAGAGCTGGACACAAGATTCCAGATGTGGTCTCACCAGGGCAGAGCAGAGGGGGATCCTGTTCTAGACTGGGAATGGGGGAATCCAGCACACGCCCCAAGACCCTCGAGTAGGACCAATTAAGCACAAAATCCCTTTCAAGAGAAAATCCAGCGCCGTCAGAAGCAGCCGGGCGCTCTCAGCCGAGCAGCGCGGCACCGCGGAGCGAAGGTGATATCATCAGTCCTATCTATAATTAGGTTAAAAGAAAGTCAGTTAATTTTAGCTCTTACAAGGAACTGTTACAAAACATTCCCTCTCTTCTATAAAAGAACTCTCCCATCAGACTCCCGAGGTCGGTTTTATCACAGGCAATTAACTGTGTTAGGGCTGGCTGCAGGGGACCCTTCCACCGCACACCAGCCTCCCCGCGCTCCGCCACTTAGCTCCTCTGATTTAGGGTGCTCACCGCGGCTCCCCCCACTGCTTCCCGGCTCCAGGCACGCGCCGCGTGGCATCGCCGTGCACAGAACGCCCAGCGCCCCGGCTCCGAAGCCTGTTTCATACTAATAACCCAGTTGCCAACTGGTAGGCGAAGCGGAATTTACATTTTCTCTCCATATCTGAGATGGATAGAAACCCAATTATGCATGGATTTGAAAAAAAACCCACCTAAGGCAGTTAAAATAGACATTAGAACCCTTAGACTGCAGGCCTCGTGTCTCTGATCTCCACTGGTGCACGGGGAAATTGGAGGAGGACAACTTAAGGCTGAATTATTGGAAGTGGGCTCTGACTTTGGATGTCCACCTTGACGTGCATTAGTGCATGAATTCCAGATGAAAGCCAGCGCTGAGAATTATCATCAACAGCACCTGCAGATACTCCAGCCTATTAAAATGAATTAAGATACAGATAAATCAGGAGCCTCTTAAGAATTCAACTCATCAGGACATTTTTCAAAGCAACCTCCCAGCCGGGGTGTAATGCAGGCTGTGCCCTCTGAGCATCTCCTGTGAGGACCAAGAGTCGACTCCGCCGATGCCTGACACGCCGGGTGTCTCATCAGGGCAGAGCCGGGCACCCGACCCCGGCGCGCACCGAGACGTGCTCTGCCCATCTGCTGCTGACAAAAAAGGATGAATATGTTCTTCTTAAGTGAACGAAGCCCTTTCGACGCACTGCAGGCCTGGGCGGCTCCATGGGAGAAGGGATGGGGGCAAGGGCACCACAGAAGGCCCTTCGGCAGGTTTGACCCTCCCCGCGTTACCAGGGAGCTTCTAACATCGACGCAAAGCAATGGCCTGCTTTGAAATCAGGTTTGGACACTAGCCCTGGCATCACACGACCAACCCCAGACTGGCCAGGTTGGAAAGGACCTCAGAGATCACCTACTCCAACCTCTGCCTCTCAGCCAGACTTGGTTGCTCCATGCCTCACCCAACCTCCAGGGAGGGGCCAGCCACAGCCTCTCTGGGCAATCGATTCCAGAGTCTCTCCACCTTCACACTGAAGAACTTCTGCCTGAGATCTGGTCCTCCCCTCTCCAGCTTCAAACCACTTCCCCTTGTCCTGTTGCTAGATCCCCTTGGGAAAAGTCCCTCTCCAGCCTTCCTGGGACTTCCAGGGACTGGAAGGCAGCTCTAAGGTCCCCCCAGAGTCTTCTCTTCCCTAATCTGAACAGCACCAGCATCCTCAGCCTATCCTCACAGCAAAGGTGCTCCAGCCCTTCATCTCCTAGTGAAGGTGAGACCAGTGCTGCCATGAACCTTGCGGAGATGCGGGTTCCCAGTCACCCAGAATTTCACACCAGCATTGGCTGAGCACAGGACACTCACTGAAACCCTAACCCATGCTGGAACCATCCCAGGTCAGGTTGGATCTTGAGGCTCTCAGCAACCTGCTCTGGGTGGGGACGTCCCTGCTCACTGCAGGGGGTTGGACTGGAGGAGCTTTGAAGGTCCCTTCCCACCCAAACCAGTCTGTGATTCGATGATATTCCCACCCTCCTGCAGGATCCCTCCCAGTGGATGGATCCATGCCTCACTGCTGGCATCCAGGAGCTGCCCCAGGACCTGATGTGACTTCACAGTCACATGCAAAGCCCTGCAGAGACAGACTGGGATGGAGCAGAAGCCCTGATTTACAGCTCTGGACTGGCACGGTCCAGCTTGGAAACCCCACGGTCGTCCTGTAGCAGGAGCGATGGAGACACACAGGGACCGTCCTTCTGTCTGAGACAGACGAAGCCACTTTCCGCAGCCGTGACTCCAACCACACAGAAGCACTTTTCCCAGGGAGCCTTCTCTGACGCAGCGAGCAGTGCCTGGAGACCGCTGCCCTCCCAGCCCGAGGTGCATCTGCATTACAACCCCATTAGCTTGTGTACTCCCCTCATTAATAAATCAGCTCCCCACTCAAGTGCCTTTCTTGTAAATTGGTTTGCTCTGTTCCACATAAATAATACAACTTTCTCCTACCAAGAATGGTGGGCTGAGGTTTTCTTGCCCGTTACCTATGTACAGACGCCACAGGAACTGAACCCACGGGGAACTCGTGCCACCAGGGGCTTCTTGTGAAAGCCAGCCGTGTCCTGGGCTGTGTCACAAGAAGCGGGGACAGTCGGTCGAGGGAGGGGATTGTCCCCCTCTACTCTGCACTGGGGAGACCCCACCTGGAGGCCTGAGTCTGGTTCTGGAGTCCCCAGCATCAGAGGAACAGAGATCTAGAGAAGAGCAGAAGAGATCTAGAGGAGAGCAATTCAAATGAGCGGAGGGCCGGAGCACCTCCCCTGTGAGGACAGGCTGAGCAAGCTGGGGTTGTCCAGCCTGGAGAAGAGGTGGCTCCCAGGGGACCTTCCAGCAGCTTCCTCATCTCTGAAGGAAGGGGGCTACAAGAAAGCTGGGGGAGGGCTTTTGACAGGAGTGGTAGTGAGAGGACAAGGGGAAAGGGTTCCAGACTTGAAGAGGAGAGGCTGAGGTTAGCCATGAGGAACCAACTCTTTGCTGTGAGGGTGGGGAGATGCTGGAGCAGGTTGCCCAAGGCAGCTGGGGCTGCCCAATCGCTGGCAGTGCTGAAGGGCAGGTTGGCCGGGGCCCTGAGTGACCTGCTCTAGTGAATCCGGGTTGGAACTGGAAGACCTTTAAGGTCCCTTCCAACCCTGGCCATCCTCTGACTCCATGGTTCTTGCTGTCAGTCTGTATTTACCATGGCAGCAGCACCACGTTAAATAGTTCCGATAGCGTAAAATCACGTCTTTAACAACTGACAGAAGTCTATTGACCGTCTGTCAACACTCAAAGAAAAAACCCTACTAAATGGATAGTTACTGTAATTGTCTTTTAAAATTGTATTTAAAATACTGTAATTGCATTATTCATGTTGAATTTGGAGTCCAAGCTCTTAAAACGTGCTGCCTGGCATCAGGCAGAATCATCAAGCCCTTTACAGCAGGAAAAAAACCATGGAGGTTGTTATGGCCGATCTCTTCTCCAGATTAGCAACAGGGCTCTAAAAAAACCCAACAGAACAAAAATCTGTAATTGTTTTGATCAGAAATATTGTCACTGGTGCTAGAAACCTGGAGCTGGACGTTACAGGCTGGTAGGATGCAGCTCTCGAGACCCCTCCCCAGCTCCATTCCCTTCTCTGGACCCACTCCAGCCCCACAATGTCCTGCTTGTGAGTTGGTGGAGGTCAAGCACCACCTTCTCTCCTGATGCCACTCTAGGTCTGTGCTCAGGGTGCTACCACAAACTTAAGCAGCTCTTTCCTCCCACAGTGAGGTGGGCACCAAGGCTGCTGGAGCACCAGAACAGGCTGCCCAGGGGGCGGTGGAGTCCCCATCTCTGGAGGTGTTTAAAAACCAAGCAGCTAGAGCACTTGAGACCATGGTCTAGGGGTTGGGGAGATGTTGGGATGAGGACTGGACTTGATGGTCCTGGAGCTCCTTTCCAGCCAGGAGGATTCTGTGATTCCACGCTGCCTCCCCCGGAGCACACACTGCTCTGCTGCTGAGCTGGAGCCGTACGGCCAAGAGAGCAGCAATCACAGGCGGCCCAGCAGCGCAACGCAAAGGGCAGCCCCTTTATTGGAGTCACGCCGCTGAGCCCCAGGATTTCATCACTGCCCCTCTCTGAAAGCCATCATCTCGCCCAAGTGCTCGCCAGCGCTCGCTCGTCCTCCCTTTCATTCCCCTGCGGTGCGCTGAAGCACCCAGATCCAGAAAACTCCTCGCCAATTACGAGAGATCAAATCAAACTTTAAGTCGAGGTGTCAAGAACCAGAGAGGCTCCTCCAGAGCAGCAGTAATGAGCCTGGCCGGGGCCGCCTCCGAAGCCGCCGCTGATTAGCCCTGCTCGCCAGCCTCCGCTCGCCACTTCTAATTAGCTCTGTTCCCCCACTTAAGTGCGCACAGCCCAAACGAGGGACCACGGGCTAAATTAGCTCTGCGAGGGCAGCCAACGGGACAATTAGCATTTTAAGGGGGTGCACACCAGTTACTGACTCAGCCTGCGCTGGCCGCGCCCAAAGAGCTCACATCTGCTCGTTAGGCCAGGACGTACTTTTGTTACTTGATTCTTAAGGGGTCA
>VXBP01009037.1:1034501-1037001 GCA_013400115.1 Rhinopomastus cyanomelas
CCAGTCCTTTCGAAAATAACATCTGGAAGTTCTGCAGGGAAAAAGTGTTGGGGGTGATGTTTGTCCATCGATCCCATGGTCGGCGCTGAGTTTGCTTAAGTGGGAGCTCAGCCGAGTCTTCCCAAGAGGCTGAGTCACCCTAAGATGTGAGGGGTGGGTGTCAGGAGGATGGAGCCAGGCTCTGCTCAGGGGCACCCAGTGACAGGACAAGGGGCAGCGGGTGTGAGCTGGAGCAGAGGAGGTTCCACATCAGTGTGAGAAGGACCTTCTTCCCAGTGAGGGTGGCAGAGCCCTGGCAGGGGCTGCCCAGGGGGGTTGTGGAGTCTCTTTCTCTGGAGACATTTCAAACCCTCCTGGATGTGTTCCCGTACAACTTGCTCTAGTTGACCCTGCTGTAGCAGGGGGATGGGACTAGATGATCTTTCAAGGTCCCTTCCAATCCCTAACGATTCTATGAGTCTATGAAACACACAAATGGGGTAAACACAGATGGGCTCCAAAACACCGCAGGAAAGCAGCACCGACCGTCTTCCTTCTGACTCCTTCCGACCGCCTCAGCACACAGAACCTAGTGAAAATATGATTTATAGCCCTGGACCACTGCAGGGCAGCTGCACTTGTAGCTCCTCCCGTACCGCTCGGGAGCGATGCGTTATTGATGAAGGCAGCCAAACACACACTTAAGCTTGGCTTTGCACTTTAGCACAGGATTTGGGCAGGACCCCAAAATCCAGCGGGTGGGTGATGGAGCTGAAGGGCATCCTGAAGGCAGTCAGAGCATCAGCCCATCACTCCAACCTTCTGCAGGGAGGAGTGGGGTGAGGCAGGAACCTGCTGCAGAAGCAGCACTTTGGCAGAGGGGATGGGAAACTCCCCTTTTACAGCTCTTAGGAAGCTGTTCCCCATGTATCTCAATTAGCAGATATGTTAATTCATTCCACGTGACGCCTATCAACCCACAGAGCCAAGAGCCAGCGTGTGTGTGTAACAGCTCTCCAGCACCCACATCCCTGAAGAGGGCCCAGCGCTGCAGGCTGTCCTGCCACGGACACCCGCTTGCACAGGGTTTGCAGGAGTATAATCATGTTCCTAGCCCTTGGTCAAACCAGGCTGAGGCCATCCATCACACTCTAGAGTCACCAGAGAAAAGGAAACAGGAAAGACCTAACAGCACGATCACGTCTGACTTCTACAGGAAGAGACACAGGAAAAAAGGGGGAGAAAAGAAAGCCCGTAGCACCGGGAGAAGCTTTGCCTTGTGTGGGAAAGCATCTACCTGGCCGCTGCACCACATCACCACCCCTCCGCCTCTTCCACGCTCCCTGCCAGCGGATCCACCACGGACAATCCATCAGGCACCTCCCCACGGAAGTGGGGGTGTCCCCAGCACAGGACACTTTGAAGGTTCAGCTGGATGTGGGGCACTGGGACACCTTACCTAGACCACGCTTTTCCCAAGAAAGGTTGGACCAGATGGTCCTTGAGGTCCTTCCGACCTCGTGGCTGCTCCTGCCACTTCGTTAGTGGCTCTTAGCTCATGTGTTTGCAGCAGGCACCTCCTTGGCAGGACACCCACCGTGCTTGTCTAGAACCGGCCTCTATCTCCATCAGTCCTTCCACCTGTAAGCCGGCTCCATGGCTACTTTCACCCTGAGACACAGTAGAGCCCCAAGGCGACACCGCTCTGGTGTCAGCAGGGGATTTGCCACGTGGTGCCTCCTTTCCCCTTGGTCCAATGAAGGTGGCAACATCCAAAGGGCACCAACACCAACAATGATGAGGGTTGTGCTGAGCTGGAGCTGAGCATCTCCTCTGGCAGGAGAAAGAAGAGAAGACAGAAAAAAGAGAGAAATGTAGAAACCTCCTGGATTTGACCGTGACCGTGCTCTCCAGCACAGCCCAGCCTGTGTCCGAGGCGGGAGGTGAGGAGGAGACGCTCACCTCACACACAGCAGATGCCGAGCGCTCCGCCCTGCAGAACAAACCCTCTCCTGCTGCGCCCAGCCCGTGCCCTCCAGAACTTGGTGGTTTTTTCAGCACTTCTGGGACCGGCGGACTCGACCCATCAGGCCCCCTTTCCCCCCTCTCTCCGGAGGGTGGTTTTGCTCCCTTCCAAGGCCCCCAGGGACGGCTGGGCTGTCAGCGCCGCTTCCCGACCCACTGTACTGGAACCCCCGGCCTCCCTCCTGTGCCGCCGGGACCGCCGACACCCGGCCCTCGCCAGCCCTCCGCAGGGAGAGGTGCCTTCGTGGCTCCGGGGGAAAGGGAGAGAACAGACAGGAGCCAGGATCTGACTAGTTCTGCCCCTCCACTAAACTTTTCCCTTCTGTCTCGCTTCGAGGAGCCGTTTTGTTGTGGAAGTAGCAGGTCAGTGGCAGCGACAGGGTTTTCATCCTACATCCCTCGCTCTGCCTCTGCTTCTCACATGGATGAGAGCGTCTGCGGCTGAAGTGGCCGGAGTCGGGGGGGTTTGTTCCTTTTTTTGTTTGTTTCTTTATTT
>VXBP01009037.1:1042001-1060586 GCA_013400115.1 Rhinopomastus cyanomelas
CCCTCAGGCTCCTTTTTCCCATCTCCCTCAGCCTCTCCTCAGCAGGGAGATGCTCCCCTCCCTCCATCATCCCTGTGGCTCTGCACTGGGCTCTCTCCAGCAGCTCTGTGTCCTTCTGGAGCTGAGGGGCGCAGGGCTGGACACAAGGTTCCAGCTGGGGTCTCACCAGAGCAGAGTAGAGGGGGAGGAGAACCTCTCTCCATCTACTAACCACTCCCATTATGATCCGCCCCAGGATGCCCCTGGCCTTCTCGGCTACCAAGGCCCATTGCCGGCTCCTGGCCATCCTGCTGGCCACCAGGACACTCAGGTCCCTTTCTCTTACACTGCTCTCCAACAGGTCAGTCCCCAACCTGTACTGATACCTGGGAGATGCTGGGGTGAGGGCTGGACCTGACGATCCTGAAGGTCCTGTCCAGCCATGATGAGTTGATGATTCTGTGACTGGTTGGAGAGGGATTCTTACTATTTTTTAGGATTTCTGAGATTTCTTGTGACAGACCAACACTGGATCTGGGCTAAACCAAAAGGGCCGGAGGGTCCCCACCAGCCTCCACGCTTCATCGCCCTCACTCCGCACATCTCCACAGGCTTCCCTGCCCCAGCAGCACGCCGTCCACTCCCTGTAAGACAGAAGCCCAAGTCCCACGGAAAACAGGCTGTTTGCTTGGCATTAATTGGAGCAAATAAGATAACGCAGCGAGCAGCGAGGTTCCTCCCTGTTATCGTCGCTCTTGTTTGACTGGTGACAATCTCGGCGGGGTTATTCCCTCCGCCTCCTGCAAAATACATCACCGCCGGAGTTATCACTTCTGGTTCAGGTTTTAATTTGCTGGACTTCACCTGGGGAAAAAACCAAACCAGCCCCACAAGTGTGCGTTTTCTCCCTCAAACATTGGCCAAGCAATAATTAACGGGATGCCAATACTTCTCTCCTAATGACTACCTCATCTTGGTGGTGCGTGCGCCGAGGATTTTAATATTTCATCGAGTTTTATTTCAATTGCCACCAGAGCGAAGCTGCGGTTGAGTTTACCCACAGATTAAATTGTTTTAAATCACTGAAGTAAAAATATGACTTCATTTCTCCAGCTCTCCTTGACAATGCAAAATTAAAAGAGTCACTCATTTTTAAAGATCTGTGGGGAGGAAAGATTCTCTCCTATTTTGCTGCGTAACGCAGCATCTCGGCTGAGCCTCCCCAGCTCCCAACAGCGGCTCTCGCTCCGCTCTTAAAGCAGAGGTGATCCCATGGCAGGATTTTACCTCTCAAGGAACTGGTTCTTCACTTCATCCAACAAGCAAAGGCAGTGCTGGAGCTCTGTCTCCACAGTGACACTGTGACAAGGCTTTGGCTGGGACCACTTCGGCCTTCTAGCTCCTGAAAGGGGCTGTCAGGAGGCTGGGGAAGACTGTTCACAAGGGATGAGAACATCCCATCCCAGATAGGATGAGGGGTCATGGTTTGAAGCTGAAAAAGGGCAGAGTGAGGCTGGACAGGAGGAAAAAGTTGTTGAATCTGAGGGTGAGGGATCCCTGGAACAGGCTGCCCAAAGAGGTGGTGGAGGCCCCATCCCCTGGAGCCACTCAAGGTCAGGCTGGATGGGGCTCTGGGCAACCTGGTCTGGGGAGTGCTGGCCCTGCTTGGTGTAGGGGGTGTGGCCTAGATGCCCTTTGAAGGTTCCTTCCAACCCTACGATCCTACATAAAGGGCAGGAGATGTGGCCCTGGCACCTACAAAGCACTGAGAAAGGAGATTTCTGTACACAATATGGAAAACGCGCTCACACAGCGGGTGTTCAGGGACCCCAAGGTCCTTTTTTCCAAATCTGCACCTTGCCAGCACAGAGAACTGAAGTCACAACTCAACAACAAACAAGGGTTTAGACGTTTGTGGCATCAGCTCTTGGAAGAGGCTGCCCAAGGAAGGGGGTGCATTCACCTTCTCTGGCCGCGTTTTGGAGATCTGGAGCTCAGGGGCAGCGTTTCGCAGTGCCTTGGGACAGCTGGGTCTTTTTCTGAGACCCTGAAGGTCTTTTCCAACCTGAGCTATTTTGCGATCCTACGAGTCTCACACCAAACCCAGCAGCACCGCACCCAGCGCTCCTCAGCCACACAGCAACAACCCGCTGAACCCATCAATTTCAAGTCCTGAGATACCTGTTCCGTGTGAAAAAGCATGTTACAGCATAATCGAGCCTGGTACCCACAGTACTCAACGTTCACCATGCTTTAGCAAGCAGCACGTTCGCATCAGAGGCGGCGCGGTGCTTGCATGCCGGCTCCTGCGCGCCCTCGCGTAGCAAGGACAACGCGGGGCGACACCATCGCAGCGCCTGGGTCTGTACCCCGGCACTGAGCCCTGCTTGTGCTCTGGCAGCAAGGCCACCCCAGTGCTGCAGAGCACAAAGTGACGGGATGATTCCGTTGGGTTTCCATTCCAGAAGCACTTTACACCCAGCCAGCCGCAGGTGGACACCCGCTTCGAGCCAGGCGACATCGGAGTCATCTGCAAGACTGGGGGTGCTGGGGCAACACACAAGTTTCACAGAATCATCGAATCATTTAGACTGGAAAAGACGTTTAAGCTCATTGAGTCCAACCATGAACCCAGCTGTCACTGCTAAACCCTGTCCCTGAGCTCCAGGTCTCCACAACTGTGAAACACGGCCCAGGACGGCGATTCCACCCCCTCCCTGGGCAGCCTCCTCCAGAGCCTGACAACTCTCGTGGCACAACAGCAGAGGAAGCTGCTTTTATAGAGCAACACTGTCAGCATCTCACTAAAATATTTATGAGTTTATTTATGGTAAAGTCTCAATAACAACTGACATGGAGATCAGACACAATGAACTACGAGACATAAATCTTCCCCTGTCCCAGCACCCTTCATTCCTTTGCAATTTCTTAGGGCAGCCAGACTGCAGCAGCACAGTCTAACCACGACAACCCATCAGCTGTGGCCTCACTCTCCAGATGTCTCCAAAACCTCATAGAATCATCGAATCATCCTGGCTGGAAAGGACCTCCAGGATCAGCGAGTCCAGCCCTCATCCCAAGAGTTCCCTAACCATGGCCTCAAGTGCTCTGGCCACTTCATTTTTAAACACCTCCAGGGATGGGGACTCCACCACCTCCCCGGGCAGCCTGTTCTCCTCCCAGAACCTGGCACCAGACCCAGAGGACAAATGCTCCATATGTGATGGCCACATCAGCAGGACCACTAAAGGCCAAATAATCTTCAAATCTGCTTCTGAGGGCAAATCAGAATAAGGTTTGCAGGACACAGATGTCGAGCAGCAAAGGAGACAGAATCACAGAATCATTCAGGTTGGAAAAGATCACTTGGATCACCAAGTCCAACCATCAGCCCTACTCTGCAAGGTCACTCCTAAACCAGATCCCCCAACACTACATCTAAGCATCTTTTGAACTTACCCAGGGATGGGGACTCAAGCACCACCCTGGGCAGCCCAGTCCATTCCAGCCCACTGCAGATCCACAGCTGCACATGGGACAGAAGAGCAGGACCGCCCCAACATCTAAATCCACACCTCAGGTGTTTGGGTCAGTGACCATGACCCAGACAGCCAAAACATCCAGCAAACTCTTCAGCAGTAAAAAGAACTAAGAAGGTTTGTACCAGTGAAACCAGAGGCTTCTGCATCAAGTGTTGGCTGTACAAAATCATTAAATTTAATTGACACCAATCAGCCCGAGGTGAAGGTGCATGAAATTAAGTTGACGCAGCACACTCTGGGTGTTATTGTGCAACGCTCTTCAGAAGCTGGATGAATCGCTCTGTGTCGCTGACAGAGAGCCAGCTCCCCACATTAAGACTACAAAAAGTGCCTTCGCTCCTGTACACCTGCGTGTCGAATGCCCTCAACCATCCGCATTCCATCAGCTGGTCCTGATCAGACAGAAAACAGGAGACACAACCATCCTGAGTCAGCCCCGGTACTTTGTACTAAAACCACTCTTAAACCTTAACTGATGGTTCACTACAAAAGGATAAAGGTGTCCAGCAGGATGGCCAGAGCCAGCAATGGGACCTTGTGCCCAACAAAGCCAGTGGCATTTTGGGGTGGATTAGAAGGGAGGTGGTTAGTCAATAGAGAGAGATTCTCCTTCCCTTTGCTCTGCCCTGAGAAGACCACATCTGGAATCTTGTGTCCAGTTGTGGGACCCTCAGCTCCAGAAGGACACAGAGCTGCTGGAGAGAGCCCAGTGCAGAGCCATAGGTGTGATGGAGGGAGGGGAGCATCTCCCTGATGAGGAGAGGCTGAGGGAGCTGGGGCTCTGGAGCTGGGAAAAAGGAGCCTGAGGGGTGACCCCATGGATGTTGATCAATATGTGAAGGGTGGGTGTCAGGAGGATGGAGCCAGGCTCTGCTCAGGGGCACCCAGTGACAGGACAGGGGGCAGTGGGTGTGAGCTGGAGCAGAGGAGGTTCCACATCAGTGTGAGAAGGACCTTGTTCTTGGTGAGGGTGCCAGAGCCGTGGCAGGGGCTGCCCAGGGGGGTTGTGGAGTCTCCTTCTCTGAAGACGTTTCAAACCTGCCAGGGCATGTTCCTGTGTGACTGGATCTGGGGGATCCTGCTGTGATTGGACTGGATGATCTTTCAAGGCCCTTTCCAATCCCTGATGTTCTGTGATAAAGCAGTGAAGACTTAGGGACCATCTCTGACAGCTTGCGGAGCACAGAGGTGATCCCAGAGGATCTGCAAAGACAGGGAAGGAGGTGAAAAAGGAGTCAGGAAGAAAGCACCGACTAGTCAAACTTTGATATTGGGAGAGATAATGGAACAAATTATTAAAATATTTATAAGCATCTCCAGTTCAGAAGGTCATCAACCACCAAACAAATCTCATCTTTTTCTTTGACAAGATAATTGGCCTCATGGAGAAGGGGGGCGGACAGCGATGGGGAGCACGTACTGACTTCTCAGGATTTTTATAAGCCTTTGATGACATCCCCATAAAAAAAGAGAGGGATGGCAGTGAACATCAGCAGGCTCTAAGGTGGATGCCAAGAGAAGTGGTTAAAAATGTCAGCAGAATTATTTACTGCTGGGTTCCACGGGAAACAGAAAGCCCTCGTGTGACACAGGATTTTGCAGGAATATGAGAGGAGACTCCCAGTCCCTGTGTTTTAACTGCCAGTCAGATGCAGTTAAAACAGATGCCACAGGATGCTGGAAATTCTGGAAAAACCCTTTAAGATCATCAAGTCCAACCATGAACTCAACTATCTCAAGGCCACCGCTCAACCCTGTCCCTAAGCGTCGCATCTCCATGGCTTCATGCTCCTCTGGTTGATTCAGGAACTAGAAGGGGGCTCGACACAGCTCTGGAATACTTCCCAAGGCACCCACTTGGATTCACCCAAAGCCGGGCTCGTGCGACGCACATCAGACATACCGCCCTTCGAACATCCTCTGGAAGCCACTCGGAGGGACAGAAATCAATGGCAGCACCCCGCGGCCACAAGGACTTTGTTCCAAACGAATTAGCAGTAACCAGGAAAATAACCGGAGCTGAGCGCCCGTCATCCCACCGCTAACCGCAGCGCCGCTGCGCCGAGCAAGGACACGGAAAAGCCATTTCTCCCCCGGCATCAGCAGCAATTCACGACGACACGTGCTGGTACACGCGCGGCCCGTGCGAGAGTGACAATGTTTTCCTCGGGTACATGAACACCTTTTCCTGCTGCAGCCGTGCGGGGGCTGGTTCTGCTCAGCTCTGCTCTGCAAACACTGTTTGAGTGTTGCTGTAATAAACTGTGCTCAGGCCGTGCTGGAGGAGGGCTGCCCGCACACCGGGCTGCGGTCTGAGCTCTGGATGCTCCCCCTGCCCCTCGCCAGCTCAGTAGTTACAGACTCACAGGATCATCGAATCCAGCCCATGACCTCACATCACCACAACCAGCTGGCTGTGGCACTGAGGGCCACAGAGATGCCAAAGAGAGGGGAACATCTCCCTGCTGAGGACAGGCTGAGGGAGCTGGGGCTCTGGAGCTGGGAAAGAAGGAGCCTGAGGGGTGACCCCATGGATGTTGATCAAGATGGGAAGGAGGGGTGTCAGGAGGATGGAGCCAGGCTCTGCTCAGGGGCACCCAGTGACAGAACAAGGGGCAGTGGGTGTGAGCTGGAAAAGAGGTTCCTCATCAATCTGAGACGGACCTTCTTCCCAGAGACTCCAAAATACTGGCCAAGAGGGCCGTAAGCAGCCGCTTTGCCCCCAATGAAGCAGGTAATGGAGAGATAACTCCTCGTGAGAGCACTTGATTTGGTAACGGAGATCTACTGGTCTCCTTGCAGATCCCATTAGCGGGGCGCAGAGGCAGCCCCCCCAGTGCATCGAGCGCATTTCTGCACGCACCGCGGAGGACGTGCGCCCGACGCTGGCTGCACTCACACGTCATTCTTAACACCAAACAGCCCAGGAAATCCACACTGCAGGTGTCTGGGATTTACAGAGACGGAGGCCAGGTGAATCACAGAATCATCCAGGCTGGAAGAGACCCTCAAGATCACAGAACCATAGGATCATCCAGGCTGGAAAGGAGCTCTAGGATCATCATGTCCAGCCTGTACCCCAACAGCTCCCTAACCCCTGGACCATGGCCTCAAGGGCTCTAGTTATTCAGTTTTTAAACCCCTCCAAGGATGGGGACTCCACCACCTACCTGAGCAGCCTGGTCTCTCAGCAAAGAACTTCTTCCTGAGATCCAATCTAACCCTCCTCTGACACAACTTGAGGCCACTTCCCCATGTCCTATCACTAGGAATTTGGGAGCAGAGACCAGCAGCAGCCTGACTACAACCTGCTTGCAGGTAACTGTAGAGAGCAAGAAAGGCTCCTCTTCTCCAGACTAAGTAACCCCAGTTCCCTCAGCCGCTCTCCATAGGGCCTGGTTTCCAGCTGATTGTCCAGTGAAGCGCCGGTGTCGCCGAGGAGGTCGTGAAGACTCTGTCCTGCTCGCACCAAACTCCTGCCAGAAAACCCACTTGGTGGCAGCGTGAAAGGTCACCTCAGCCACACAGCTTCCATCTCAGCAACAGCAGAGTCTCCTTCCCTGGAGACAATTAAAACCCCCCTGGCCACGTCCCTGTGCTACTGGATCTAATGGATCCTGCTGTGGCAGGGGGCTTGGACTGGCTGATCTGTCGAGGTCCCTTCCAACCCCATATGTTCTGTGACTTTGTGAAAGGTTCGACAACTACTTGGCACCTGATTCTTCAAATCACATTCCCAGCATCAAATCCAAAGGAAGTCCCTCAACAAATATCCCTGATGGGGGAAGGAGGAAGCAAAAACCCCCCAATATTTAGTTTTACTTGGGAGGTAAAACCCAAACAAACGTTCACCACCAGCTGGGTTCACATATTCAGAGCTGAGCAGTGCCAACGCTGCAGCCTAACTGGCACCGACAAAGCTAACAAACAAAGTCATCTATTGACAAAACACCCCGTCATAATAAAACCACATCCAGTTAATAACTTGGAGGACTAATGTTAACTCCTAGCACAATAGAAAAGGCTCCTTAAACACAATAAAGCAGCGATATAATTTACTCCCGGCTCCTTTTCAAAACATTACTCTCTGCCCACAATCACATTCAGATTACAAAATTCCTTTTGTAGTTTCCTCCTAGCTGTGGGAATAAAATAAACCACTTAGATGACAGTAAAGTGTCTGTAAAATATATAACAGCAATAACTCCTGCTGGAAACGCGGCAGATATTTATACAAGAGGCAAAGCACGGAGCGCTGGAACCAAGCAAAACAGAAGGGTGTTTATTTGGAGAGATCTCTTCTTGGAGGAGATCCTGGGGGTGGCTGGTGTCACTATCTCCATTGCCGGTCCCAGCACGGCCCCAGCGCAGGGTGCTGTGCGCATGGAAGCTGTCACAGCGTCACATCTCTGCTCCTCAGCAGCTTGGGAGCACCAACAAAAGGAAGGACCCCGAATCATCCACAGGATCACAGAACATTAGGGATTGGAAGATCATCCAGTCCCGTCCCCCTGCCACAGCAGGATCCCCTAGATCCAGTCATTAGGGTTGGAAGGGACCTCAAAAGATCATCCAGTCCCATCCCCCTGCCACAGCAGGATCCCCTAGATCCAGTTGCACAGGAACAGGGCCAGAAGGGTTTGAAGCGTCTCCAGAGAAGGAGACTCCACAGCCCCCCTGGGCAGCCCCTGCCAGGGCTCTGGCACCCTCACTGGGAAGGAGTTCTTCCTCATGTTGAGGTGCAACTTCTTGTGCTCCAACTGACATCCGTTGCCCCTTGTCCTGTCACAGGGCACAAGTGAAAAGAGATTCTCTCTTTCTTCTTGACCCCAGCCCTCACGGATTTATAGACAGGGATTGGGTCCTCTCATAAGCTTCTCCTCTCCAGGCTCAAAAGTCCCCGGTCTCTCAGTCTCTCCTCATAATGCAGGTGCTCCCATCCCCTAATCGTCTTCGTGACCCTCCGTTGGACTCTCTCAATCAGATCTTTGTCCCTCGTGAAGTGGGGGCCCAGAACTGCCCACAACACTCCAGATGTGGCCTCGCTAGGGCAGCTTGAGCAGGACCATGTGGCTGCAGGATTTGCTGTGCAGCAGCCCACACAACACCGCTCTTTTGCCTTTTCAGCTTTGAGAGTGTTGGGTTTGATCTGGAGGCTTAATTTCTTTCATCAAGGAATTAAGCAAGTGGTTCAATTCCGTGCGAACATACTGAACACGGCGGGAGGATGTAACCAGCCGCTGGTGCTGAACGGGGACATTCCCCACAACGCACATAATAATGTGCTTGTCCGGGGCTCCGTTCATCAGGGCATTCGATTTACATCGGCCATCTCAGCTGCGACGTCGCGCGCCGGAGATCCGCATTAATGCGGCTGTTCTCGGCCCCGCTCATGCGCGTCGCTGCCGGGGTCGGCTCTGGTCTCCAGCTGCAGGCAGGTGCTGCTGCAGGGAGGAGCGAGGTGGTTCCATGTGCCCCGTGAGGATCTGCCCTGAGGAAACACCGAGTCAGCCTTCAGGCCAGAGCCGTCCCGGATCCTTTCAGTGCTGGTGTAACCGCTGCACGCGCAGTGGGGGATCCTGCTGGGACGGGGGGGATTGGGTTGCACTGGAGGATCTTTTGGGGTCCCTTGCCATCCCTGATTCTGTGATTCTGTGAATTTTTAAAAAATCTTGATCCCATCTCCAAGAAAAACCCAACAGTGTTTCCCACACTGGAAAGCATTTGCCAAACCTGAGGAGTTCATGGAACTCCTAGCTGACCGGACAATTCCCAGTGGAGAAAACATTTGAACCAACAGCCACAATCTAGTGATTTCTTTGTGTGTTTGAACAGAAATCTCTGAATTCAAGTGAGAAGCTGTGATGAGGACCAGCAACGTTACGAAAAGCTTCACCACCACGCCTCACCCCCCCACCAGAGCCACCCATGAGAGCCCAGAGCACGTTCAGCCGAGTGACTAAACGAGGAGCTCAGAGTCTGGCAGCCAAATGTAAAGACGGAGGGGAGCAACCCCGGCCCCTGCAGACTTGACACCTTCACGAGGTTCTAACAAGGCCAAGAATCACCGCTGGGCGTTCGGGGCGTCACGGCACCACAAAAGCACCCTGTGGCAACAGAAACGGAGGGAGCAGCCGGGAGGAAGCCAGAACCCTCTAATTAAGGCGCGGCGTGACGGCCGTTCGCAAGCAGAGCAGGACTAAGGCACCTCCTTGTATTCCCACCTCCACGCTTCATGAGCTGCAGGAAGAACTCGCGCTCAGTTTTTCTGCGCCTGATTTTCCGAGTTGTTTCAGTGCAGAGAAAACCATCCGGGGCTTCGGGACCGCGCGTGGGGCTCTCTGCATAAAATCTCACCTTATCTCTGTGCAAGCAAGCTCCTGCAGCTCCCCGGGGCTCTTGGGCCAACTGCTGGCTGCGACCTCTGGATTCTTCGCCTGAATCCCAGTTTTATGTGCTCCACAAAGGTGCTGCTCTTGCACTGTTTTGGCTCCAGGCGCCAAGAAGGACAAGGTCGTTGCCAACTTGCTCACTCCGTGCTTTCTTTTTGGGGTTTTTCTGGTGAAACTTAACGCGTTCAGCAGTCTAATTTGTTTTGAATTCACATGTGAATGGGCTTATGAAGAAAATCACATCTAGCATGAAGAAAAGTAAATAAGCAAATCCGTAGTATTTCGAGGGAAGGTAAATAAAGCAGCAGCCAGGAGGGCCGTGCCGCTGGCACGACTGGAACCGAGACGCGCTCGCCTTGGGTTGCGTTAGCACGTCGTTTGTACTTAGCACCAATAAGGCTGTCAGGGTGCGATGCCGCGGAGATGCCCATCATGGGGGTCCTGAACACTCTGCCCACATCATGAGGGATCCTAGAATCATCAGGGTTGGAAAAGAACTTTAAGAGCATCAAGTCCAACTGTCCGCCCTACAACCCCCGACCACTAACCACCTCCTCAAACACCCTGGCTACCTGGTTGTTGAACCCCTCCAGGGTCAGTGCTTCCACCCCTTCCATGGGCAGCCTATGGGCAGCCTATTCCAAGGCCTCCTCACTCTTTCTGGGAAGAATTTTTGCCTAAGATCCAATCTGACCCACCGCTGGCACAATCTGACCCCATTTCCTCTGGTGCTATCCCCAGTCCCTAGGGAGAAGACGCCAGCGCCCTCCTCACTGCAACCTCCCTTCAGGTAGCTGTAGAGAGCAGTGAGGTCTCCCCTCAGCCTCCTCTTGTCCCTGCTGAACAGCCCCAGCTCTCTCAGCCTCTCCCCATCAGGCCTGCTCTCCAGATGCCAATCCAGCCCAGCTGCCCATCTCGGCCCCCTCTCCAGGACCTCAATGCCCTTCCTACACTGTGGCACCAAGAACTGCCCCCAGTGCTCAACATCACATCACTTCACTGCTCCACACAAGCTGCAACTGGAGAAACCAAAAGGTTTCTTTAATCTCCAGCTTCTTCTGAATGCTCCAGGTTATCAAAGTCTAGTGGAGTGCATCGAAAGCTCAGCAAACCCAACCACTTCTCTGAACTCACCCCAGCTACTACAGAAACCTAACCCTGCTGACGCCCAGCAGAAGGGGCTTTTGTCCCAAACCACTAAGACAAGAGTGAAAGACAAGACAAGCCAGCTCACCAAGGAGAAGAGCTCTGTGCTGTGAACATTATATGGGGGCCCAAAGGGCTTCTGGTAGAAAGAGCTGGCTCCTACAGAGGCTACCTGCTGCACCCCAACCTGCAGAGCCTCTGCTGTGTCCATCAAGTCCTACACAATCACAGAATCACTCAGGCTGGAAAAGACCCCTGGGATCGCGTCCAACCACCAACCCCACTCTACAAGGTCACCCCTAAACCACATCCCCCAACACCACATCTGAGCGACTTTTCAACACATCCATGGATGGGGACTCGGCCACTAGCCAGGACAGCCTAGTCCTGACCACTCTCTCCACCAGAGAAGAATTTCTTCCTGATGGCCAGTCTGACCCTCCCCTGGTGGAGCTTGAAGCTCTTCCCTCTAGTTCTGTTGCTGCAAAACAGGTACAATACGGCCCAGGGCTCCTCCTTGTATCAACAAGACACACCCTCTCCAGTATCTTCGTGATGCTTGGGCTGCTTCACAGCTCACAGCCTGGAAGCCAGAGGCGGTGTCTGCAGACACCCACCCCAAGACTTCCCTTTGGCGAAATCCCAACCTGAAACTTCACAGACTGCTGGGAGTTGGAAGGAACCTCTAGAGACCATCTAATCCAACTCCCCTTCTCCAGCAGAGTCACCCAGAGCAGTTTGTTGCTTTATTTCGAGAATCCTGTGGTCATGGAGCAGCGTCAAGCAGCCACTCTGGTTATTTGTGGTCAGAAATGTGAATCTTGCCCATTCTACATCAAAATCTCAGAGAGAGAGTCAAGAAAAAGATCTGTTGGGCGCTTTCTTTAGCGACACTAAATCTTTTATGATGCTAAATGATTTAACTCATTCCCACACAGAGGAACAAGCAAACCATAAGGAGAGGGGCCACCACAACAGACCCCAATTAACTCTGTGCTGAGTAAGGAATTATTGTTTCCCCCAGGGGCAACTACTAACTATTTACACAGACTGTGAGATGCAGATCCTTCAGTTTAAGAGTCTTAAAGCCCTTAAAGTGAAGTCTGTCACAAGCCAGGACCTACAAACTTTGGGAAGATGAATCACTGGAAGAGATGGGCAACTAAAGAAGGGGTAAGGGCTCCCCACCTGAGGGAACACCCAGGGAAGAATCAGTCCTTGATCAGTAACAAACCTGAACCACTTTCCATCACAGGTGGAACATTTCCCTGATGACAAAAGGCTGAGGAAGCTGGGGCTCTGGAGCTGGGAAAAAGGAGACTGAGGGGTGACCCCATGAATGTTGATCAATACATGAAGGGCAGATGACAGGAGGATGGAGCCAGGCTCTGCTCGGGGCACCCAGTGACAGGACAAGGGGCAGCGGGTGTGAGCTGGAGCAGAGGAGGTTCCACATCAGTGTGAGAAGGACCTTGTTCCCAGTGAGGGTGCCAGAGCCCTGGCAGGGGCTGCCCAGGGGGTTGCAAAGTCTCCTTCTCTGGAGACATTTCAAACCCTCCTGGGCTGTTCCTGTGTGAATGGATCTTGGGGATCCTGCTGTGGCAGGGGGGCGGGGCTGGGGGGTCTCTTGAGGGTCCTCCCCATCCCTAATGCTCTGTGACTGCTGCCCAGCAGCGCAGCACTGATCTGAGCAGGGGTAAGAGGAGGACGATGCTGGAAAGCAGGAAGAGATCAGTGCTGGGGATGCCAGCGGAAGGTAAGAGGATGCAGAGAAATCAGAACGAGCCAGATCGCCAGCTCTGATAGACTTTGGGTTTCAATAGGCTACAACGAGGCTGTTATCTGCCGCCTTTTCACATCCATAATGAGAATTAATTTAAATAAAAGTGGAACTACATATCACAAGCCGTTAATGAAGGAGCACAATAAGAACAGATCTCGAGCGGAGCCTCTGTAACACTGCGGAGAATGTGCTTCCCACAAAAGTCCCCGCTATCAACACTTCTGATTAATTAATTTGGAAAGAAAAGCACTTTCAAGGTTGGCGAGGCTCCTCTGACGCTCTCAGAATAATCTGCACTACCCAACAGCTTCCAGCGAAGCGGGGGCACTCGGTGTCGCCTGCCACACCGCACCCGGGTGACCCCTGCATAGGGAGAAGATCCACGGAGCAGGGAAACATCATCTCCGACAAGGAAGTAAAATAACAACGAACTGAAATCAAACCCAGGCAGAGACGAGAACGAAACGGATCGGGAGGGGTCCTGAGGGATGGGGAAAGAAACAACCCAGAGAAAGGGCTTCTTGCGCGGGAACGGCGCAATGAGATGCGAAACGCATCCGAAAGGGCTTCCGCCGGAGCCGCTCAACCCTCACGCTTTGGAAACGAGCGACGCTGAGCTCTGGTGTCAATTGAAATGCACCGAACACCGGGAGAATGCCCCCAACTAAGGCTTCAAACTTGTACAGCACATTTCCACTCAACCCAACTAGATTGCCTGTCACATCTGACATGGCTTGTCAAAAGTTATCCTTCACTGCTCATGGGCAACATGGAGGGTCAAAAGACCAAATACAATGGGCCAACCCATCCCGGTTTTTTTCCTTCAGAGCAGCAGATATTGAACTCGGAGATGACAAGACAGAGCAGGTTGAGGCGGCTGCCAGAGAAAGAGCTGTCCAGAGCCGCTGATCTGAAGGAGAAAAACCAGCCGGTCTGTGCATGTCATGGCCGGGGCTCGGGCGCTGACAGTCTCGCACAAAAGGCAGTGAAAAGCCGAGCGACTTGAAGTGGCCTTTGCAAACCATCTCAGCCGTTACGAAGAGGGAAGAGGCGGTCACCCGGTAACGCCAAACGCACCCCGCCAGGGGCTGAGGGGGAAGGATGCCCTCTGTTCCCTTAATCCGCGCCCGCATGAAGCACAGGGGCTTTTTCAGCCTCTGAATGAGAACTAAAGAGTGAAAATAAATGCTTGAAGTGAACGTTTGCCAAAGCAGCCCCTTTCCAAGGCAGCCCCAAAGCTCGATCACTGGTATCAGACAAGAGGCTTGTTTTTCCCTTAAATGAGTCAACCTACAAGGAAAATAATTAAGTGGAAAAGTCTTTCTGAGACACAGAGCAGAGCAGATCGCATCCAGCTGCCCGCCCCAAAAACCCAACACAGACCCCCCAGGTTGTTCCAACCCGTGAGGTTATTAGCAATGTTTGCTCTGCGAAGCCACCTGGGCAGACAGGGCATCCCCTGGGGACGAGAACTGCACCCAGTGACCCCACAGAGACAGCACCCTTCTCCTCAGAGCACAGGGACCACGGCAAGGATGGGTGGGATAGGGTAGGAGCACTCTCCTACTCACCCGCTTGGCCTGAGCACCACAGAGCTGCAGATCCCTTAAGGGTGGACTTGTAAGGCAGGGTCGATGGTTGGACTTGGGTTCCAGTGCTCCATTTTCTGACACAGGATTTGTACTGGTTTGGTTGGTTGGAGTTTTTTTCACAGAATCACAGAACATTAGGATTGGAAGGGACCTCGAAAGTCCCATCCCCTGCCACAGCAGGATCCCCCAGATCCAGTTGCACAGGAACGTGGCCAGGCAGGTTTGAAATGTCTCCAGAGAAGGAGACTCCACAACCCCCCTGGGCAGCCCCTGCTCTGGCACCCTCCCTGGGAACAAGGTCCTTCTCACACTGATGTGGAACCTCCTCTGCTCCAGCTCACACCAGCTGCCCTTTGTCCTATCTCTGGGTGCCCCTGAGCAGAGCCTGGCTCCACCCTCCTGGCACAGAATCATTAGGGATTGGAAGGGACCTCCAAAGATCATCTAGTCCAATCCCCCTGCCACAGCAGGATCACCCCTTTCCACACTGGTCAACATCCATGGGGTCACCCCTCAGGCTCCTTTTTTCCCCAGCTCCCTCAGCCTTTCCTCAGCAGGGAGATGCTCCCCTCCCTTCATCATCTCTATGTTTTCGCTAGTGACTGCTCCCTCACAGAAGGTCCTTCAGGTTCAGCTGAATACCTATAGGTAGGTCTTTCACCTTGTTTGCGTAAGTGCTCCTCATGAATGAAAAAAGCACATATTATTATCTTTACAGCCTGAATCTTCACTTCAGAAGCCATAACACAATAAAATACAATCTCATTTTCTTTCCAAACTGTTTCTCACTCCCGTTTCCCCCGCATCTGTCCCTGGGTCAGGAGGTGCAGAGGTGGGGATGCCCAGCTCCTGGGGCCCGTGCTCCACAGGCCTGCCCACCCCACCAGCTTCATGTCCCTTCAACGCCCCGATGCTCTCCTCGTATTCATGAGCTGCAATTTAATTCAAGTGCACTCAAGTTCCAGCAAACAGAGAGCGGCCGGGAGCTCCACCTGAGGAGGGGAGGTGGGTAAATATCACCGCGGCGGGAGAGGATAACCTGCCCATACATACAGCAGCCCAATTAGCTGAGGCAAAGAGAGCTTCTGTTCCCCAGAGAGGCAAAGCAAGTCTTAGCCACGTTCTCCATCACGAGGTGAAGCCGCGGCGTGCTCCAGCACGGTCTGTGCTGTGACACCGAGCACTGAAGGCACAACCACCGCCCCGTGAAAATGAGGAGAATCGGAAACGCAAGGAGGTAGAAGATGGAAGTTGATGGCAACAGATTCAAAGGGGGTCTCTACAGCTTTGAAGAACACAATGGGGAACAGTCTGATCCCTGGTGGCAGAGGAATATGTCGGTCTCTTCTCCCAAGTCACCAGTCCCCACAAGAGGAAACGGCCTCAAGTGGTGCCAGGGTTGGCCATCAGGAGAAATCTATTCCCTGACAGGGCAGTCAGGTTTTGGAACCGGCTGCCCAGGGAGCGGGGCAGTCGTCATCCCTGGAGGGGTTCAAACAACAAGTAGTTGCGGCCCTGAGGAACAGGGTTTAGTAGGCAGGGTGGGGTTGGGGTAATGGTTGGACTGGATGATTTGGAAGTCTCTTCCAACCTTAATGATTCTGTGACTCTGTGATACTAAGAAGCTGCAACTCCACCACCAGCAGTGCTGTAACGGCCTTTGCTTCTTCTAAAGAGCTAAAAGAGGCCTTTAACATAGAAAATCTAGAAAGAATTAGAGAAAAGAGCAACCTCACGCTTAACCACAGTTCCCGGAGCGTACTGGACCAACCTGGCTCACAGCCTTCTCCTCACAGCTACTCTGGCGGAACGCAGCCCGAGCAGAGCAAGTCTGCAAGAAGCTCCAGCACACAAATCAAGGGGTCTAACAACTGACCCCATCCTTCCTCTACTCACCTCTACAGCACCCGGACACTGAATGTTTTCAGAGCTTTCTATGACTCAGAGATTCCTTAGGGGGACTGGACTAGATGATCTTTCGAGGTCCCTTCCAATCCCTAACATTCGGTGATTCTACGATTCTACGACTGTGAACACTAGAGAAACAAGGAAACCCAAAGAGCAATGAGAAGGGTGAACGTGCAGCATCAAGTAAGGAAAACTACAAGAACCCAAGAAACTGAGAGCCAAGCAAACCTTAACGTGCAACTGGAGAGATCAACTCTGCTCAATAAAATCACTTCGTTAAACAGGAATAAAACTGTAACAGGGTGTAGAGCCTGACACCCTAATAATTAGGGTTCCAGCATAGTCCAGATGGTTTACCTGTAGTCCAAAGGGTCTCCACGTACCCAAGGGCCCTCAAAACCCCAACTATCTGGTTTCACCACAAGAGAAGGCTCATTTTTATGGGGTGTGTGATTAGAAAGCCTCAGCAATTCCTGAGCCAACAAAACTTGCCAAAAACCCGTGCTCCTTTAACCCCGCCACCACCTCCCACGGCCGCCCCAGCCCGTGCCCGAGCCGAGACCACCTCTGCGCTCCCCGCCGCGCTGGCTCCGGGCAAAGCCCTGGCTGTGTACGTACCGGTACATCCAACAGCCTCTTTAACATCCCCGACCGCACGACTGACAAGTCATTTTTGGCTCCGTACCGCCAGTCGCTGCGGCGAGCCCGTTGTTTTGCCGCTATCACAAACACGTGCCGTTCGGCGCGGCTCAGGGCCGTTCGGATGCCGATCCCAGATTCATAACGGCTGTCAGGATCTGCAATTCTTCCTTTTGTTTTATGAGGTCAGGCAATATTACCTGCACTGATGTATTCCATTTCCCCAGCTGGAAACCTTCTCATTTGAGCACGACAGGTTTGAGGGAGTCATGATTTTGCAACCCAGCGTGTGAAACACGGCACGAGGGGGCAGGTGGCTAACCCCACGTTCTCCTTTTGCTCTTGTCCACTGGCAACAGTAAATTAAACTGTCAAAAATGGAATTGTCCTGTCATCAACAAAGCCTCGGCTTCCCCCAGTACTGCAACATCAGATCTATTTCTAATTCGGCATCTCCCTGCACCTGCAATCTCGTCAGGAGCCCACGCCGGACCGTGAGAGGAGGACAAGGGTGCCAACGGGCTGGGATGGGGGACACAACGGCACCCCTACGTGCAACAAAGGACCAACCGTGGCAGGGGGATCGGAGTGGATGATCTTTCGAGGTCCCTTCCAATCCCTAACGTTCCGTGAGTCTGTGAACTCTCTGAGCTACTGAAACGCGTAACCGCTCGCACCAAGCGGACCTGCCCTTCAACACCTCCTCTTCTTTCCCTTTTGGCCACTTCAGCTATTCCAAGTGCCTCCGTGAAGTTTCCTCTCCCACGGAGCGGGGTTTTGTTTTATCGAGCTGGAACAACGGTTCCTGGAGAGTGAATCCAGGTCACTTCATCTCAGAAGAGGAATATTCAAACTGATGCTTCCTTTTGTCGTGCAGCTCTCGGGGGGTCAGTTTAAAGGAAGGTGATTAACTCCAATCTTCATTTTGGGATTTCAGTGTGGTTTCAATTTTCACTCGAGGCTGACTTGTACCTTTTCCTAACCTGCCTGAGATCTCTGAGTGAGTCTAACTTAGCCCTGTGGGCTGCACTGAAGCGCGGGGGCCCCGAGAACACACAAACACAAATAAATCCATAAAGCAGATAAAATACGGTCAAAGCGTTGCCGAAGCGCAGAGGTGGCTGAGCGGAGGAATCACACAAATCACGACAGCTCCAACAAGCAGCGGCATCTCTCCTGATGTGCTGATAGCGAAGAAAGAAGGGGCTCGCTGTTATTAATTCAACGCGGCAATCAAATATTGTTTTAGATTAGCCCTGTAAAAATTCCAAGCTTATCAATCATTAAAGTGTGGACAGAAAGTTAAATTGAGATAAGAAATCATTTCACGCAGCTTAATGCAGTCGAAGTGACTCAATACCCCTTTATTAATTCTCATTTAATATGGCTTCAAATTGCCGCCATCATTACCCGACGGCGCAC
The DNA here is from genome assembly GCA_013400115.1 of Rhinopomastus cyanomelas. NCBI lineage: Eukaryota > Metazoa > Chordata > Aves > Bucerotiformes > Rhinopomastidae > Rhinopomastus > Rhinopomastus cyanomelas. The sequence continues at coordinate 1,060,405 of VXBP01009037.1, forward strand.
GAAAGGCCCCGTGTAATTAGTCTGCATTAAGCCCTTTTTTATTTATAAGGAGCCAAATAAACAAACCCGCTTTAATTACCTGGGCGCCATCATATTGATCCGAGCATCACATTTTAATACGACTTTATTTCCCATTGCCACCGTGGGGGGGTGACTTTGGGGTTGCTGGTGGTGGGGAGGCT
>VXBP01009037.1:1060655-1063155 GCA_013400115.1 Rhinopomastus cyanomelas
CTGGGGGGGGGCGGGGGGGGGTTGAGCGCCGTCGCTCCCCGGGGTCCCGCGTCACCCACCGCCAATTACCACAAGAGCCAAAAAGTCAACGAAGGCTGGGACCGCTCTCCCTCCCACCCCTTGTTGTCTCCCACTTCAGTACACGGTGTTAACGACATACAAATTTTGAGGTCATTAAGTAGGAAGAGGAATTGAAAGGAAGACGGGCGGCTCTTCCTGGAGATGCCGATGTCAGCGTTTCAAGTACTCTCCTAATCCCACACTGCAAGTTTCAGCATTATTGTCTCAATTTAACTTGCATTAGTACCTAGCACCTTGATTACACTGTTGGGGTGGTAATCTTCGCCTGCATATGCCATCATTACTTATGTCAAGCCTCTCGAGTTGTTATGAATACTATGTTGTTTTACGAGAGAGAGGAAATTAGTGCCAGTCCCCCAGAGTTTTGGGTGCTTAACACTGAAGCACTACACAGCCCTCTGAAATCCCACAACAAATCCTTGTTTAGTGCCACGCGGAGATAAGGACTTTGCGGCAACATCCCGGCATAAATAACCCGCATCCCTCTTCACTCGCAAAAACAGACCAAAACACAAAAGAAATCTCCCTTCTGCTAGTTTCTTCCCTTCATTTCTGACTCTTTTTACCCTTCTGCCCCCAAAAAACAGCTCGAGGGGTGTTTAGGGGCAGAGGGCACGGGATGTCCCGCTCCAGCACGGTGCGTCCAAGGCTCACCGTGACAACAGCTGATTGTTCTTTTTTTCAAGGAGGATTTTGAATCAGGAGGAACCTACCGGAGCCCGAGCGGAGGCTCCGTACTAAGATGAACCTTGCCCCGGGAGGGCAGTAACGACGGGAATTGCTGCCTCACACGGATCGCCCTCTCAGCGGCGGGTGGGTGTTTTCCTCTTGTTGTCGCCAAGAGTTATTTTTACAGTGTCGTGGGGATTTGGGGGGCTGCTATTTTATTTATTTGGGGTTTTTTTTTGGGGGGAGCATTGTCTGTTTATTCTGTTTACACAGCAATTGAACTCCCCCCCGCCCCGATCTGAATAGGTGACATCCCCGGGGAGAGAAAGAAATTCAGGAATGATGTACAGATGGGGACAGGGGCCCACGGAGAGCGAGTATCAATGAAGGTGCCCTCCCCACCAGCCACATCTGGAGCAGAACAGGCCAAAGGAAGAATTTAGACATTAGAAATAAGAACACAAATGGGAGACGACGCCCTAGGAATCACAGAACATGAGGGACTGGGAGGGACACCGAAAGACCGTCCAGTCCAATCCCCCCGCATAAGCAGAGTAAGTTTCCTTCGATGATAATTACTTCTCAACTGAAGCGACATCTCTCCTAAAGGTAACGGGATCTATTGAGAGCCTCACAATCAGGGAACACAAGGAGAGTAAGTTTCCTTTAACGACATTTACTTCACGATCTAATTGAAGCGACATCTCTAGCAAAGGTAATTGGACCTATTTAGAGCCTCCAAATCCCAGAGCATTAGGGACTGGAAGGGACCTCGAAAGAGCACCCAGTCCAGTCTCCCTGTTTCAAACCCGCCTGGATGTGCTCCTGCGTGACTGGATCTAGGTGATCCTGCTGCGGCAGGGGGACTGGACTGGGTGATCTTTTGAGGTCCCTTCCAATCCCTGATGCTCTGGGATTCTGCGTCAAGGCAGGATCCTCCAGACCGGGTCGCACAGGAATCCTCCCCAGGTTTCTGCTTGGAAGCCATGAAAGTGCTGCAGGAAAGACACCCCCAGCACTGACTGCAAGAAAAGTTTCCTTTAAATAAAGAAGGAGAAAGACATAAAGCTCAGCCTCCTGAGGTTCCTTTAACATCCTCCTGCCTGAGATACAAGCTCTGTGGGTTTGCTTGTTCCAGACGTGAGCTTGTACCAAGCGCTGGGGCTGTTTTATTTTCTCCCCTCGCTTTCAAATGTACATATTTAATTCTGTTAAAAATTAATCAATCCCCTAAAAGGGCAGGGGTTTAATCGTGTTATCCCGACAGCAGCGGCGAAGCCGTGGCACCCGGCCAAGCGTCACAAGGAAATAAAGAAAAATACAGAAATTTAGAGGGTGGGGGGAACCCATCGCAATTTCTTTCCTTTCTTCTGCCTCATTTAGCAACTTTACCTCCCCGATGTCGCGTTGGAGGAAGCAAAACAAACACAATGGGGTAAAAAAAGGAAAAGAAATTAAATCTCCTGCAGCGGTTTCAGCCATCTGCATCCGTGGGGCTGGGAGGCTGGGGGTCACCACAGGGATGCTGGTGTGGGGAGCGGGGAGGGCGCTGGCCGGGGCTCGGCTCCCCACAGACCAGCCGCCCCAGCCGCCGGGATCCCTCCCGTCATTAGGCAGAGCCAGCGAGCGGCGGCTTCCACGTCCGCCCAAATGATGCCAATTTTGAAAAATGGCTTTTGACAGCCCAATAAAACTTTCATGAAGTGACCAAAAGGCTCCTCCTGAAGCCGGGAGACTGACCAGGAGCCGC
>VXBP01009037.1:1068155-1203155 GCA_013400115.1 Rhinopomastus cyanomelas
GACTCAGCAAACACCTACCTATAAGCCCTGAAGACAGGTGCCTGCTTGACTTACCGGTGCCCTTTGCATTTCCAGCCTGCAGAGTGAAGGAGGCTTCTCACCCAAGGCAGACATAAAATTTACCTCCAGTACCAGACGAGCTGTTTATCATTCCCGGCACTGTATTTCTTAGCAGCTCCCCGAGCACCACGCTGACCAATATTAAACTGCCTCATATATATGGAGAGACTTTCCCACTAGTCCCCACCACAATTAAAACTGCTGTTGGCCTTAGCTGCTAGTTCCTCCTAACAGCTTCCCCACTACATCCTCCAGTCTGCACCTAGAATTCTAACTGAGGGGCAGCAGAATTGCTCTGCAGCATCTCTCTGGGCCAACTCAACACTCCGCGTGTGTGTAAACGCAGTGTTAGTCTAGAGAAGAGGAGGCCTTCCTGCTCCCTCCAGCTCCATCAAAGGAGGTTGTAGTGAGGCTGCTGCTGGTCTCTCCTCCCAACTCACTAATGATAGGACAAAGGGAAATGGCCTCAAGTTGCATCAGGGGAGGGTTAGACTGGATCTTCAGAAGAAGTTCTCTCCTGAGAGAGTGGCTGAGCACTGGAACAGGCTGCCCACAGAGATGGTGGAGACCCCATCCCTGGAGGTGTTTAAAATCTGAGTAGCCTGAGCACCTGAGGCCATGGTGTAGGGGTTACGGAGCTGTTAGGATGAGGGCTGGGCTTGGTGATCCTGGAGGTCCTTTCCAGCCAGGATGATTCTATGGTGGGAAAAAAACGTAGCCTCATTGAATGTGTTGGGTTGCAAGGGACCTCCAAAGGTCACCTAGTCCAACCTCCCTGCAGTGAGCATGGACATCCTCAGCTAGCTGCCCAGGAAAGAAACAGTACTGTGGGCCTGAATGGGTAAGCTCAGAGAAGCCAATGTCACAGGCAAGCCTTGTGAAGCTTTTAAATGTCAAATCCTGCGACAATAAACAAGTCACATGGCTTTTAATACTGATGATAAAGAAAGGCACCATATTTCTTTACGAGGGGCTCATGGAACGCATTTTCCATGCACTTCACTTTACGACGGCGCTACATAAACTGCCCGTGTTTGTGCGCAGCACCTCCAGAACTAACCCAGCCGCACCGTGACGCACGTGCTCACCTCCCATAAAATATGCATTTCTAATTTTAAGTAGAACTCTACACGAGCCTGAACACTTTAAGATACATTATCTGCACTCCACGACACACTTCAGATTGCAAAGGTGTTAAGTGGCCACTAGAACCATAACATAACAAATTCTCTTACACTCAATAATAAAACATTTTCTCTTACAAAAAATTCCTTGATATTCCCCCCCCCCCCATGCTTGAGGCTTTCGTCAGCTTCCCTGCAGCAAGGTGAGCAGCTAGGAAATTCAATGCAAATTCTAACTCTGGCCTGGTCTTAGGTCATAGCTTTGGTTCAAGTAACTGTTGGCTTGAACTGTTGATCAAAATCAAATGTGATTAACCAGCAGAAGATGCTAAACCAACCAATTCAGTAAAAACAGAATCCAGAAAATTACGGAACAAAGAAGGTTTTGAATAAAATCAAACTAGGATGTCCTTCTGCCAGAGCAGCTGCAGAATCATCAAGGTTGGAAAAGACTTTCCAGGGCTCTGACATTCTCACCAGGAAAAAGGTCCTTCTCACACTGATGTGGAACCCTCTCTGTTCCAGCTCACACCCACTGCCCCTTTATCCTTTACCTGAAGCCCCTTGACTGGAGGTAGAGGCTACATGCTTCTCCCTGTTTGATCCAAGACCTCACCCAGCCTCCATGACCTTTCCAAAGTGCTGGTGTGGTTCCAAGTGCTTTTGCCAGTCCCATAAGTACCCTCAGATGAAAGCCATCAGGCCATTTACAGCAGGCAGGACTCTAAGAGTAGATCTCCTCAGCTGAGCCCTTACTCCTTTTCTGCCGGTATTAGCTGTGCCAACCATCTGCTCACTTCGGAGTTTTTGTTTTAATTGAAAACAAACGCAAAAGTCATTGACCACTTCAGTCTCATTTGCTAATAGCTCCCCACCTCCCTCAAGTAGCAGACCAAACACTCTCCCTGGCCCTCCTCTTATTACCAACACACTCACCAACCCATTCCGGGACGTCTCCTGCTAGTTCCTTCTTATTTTGTGCCTTTCTTCCCGATGTCATCCTTGCACACTGCTCCTGTCTCTTCTGTACTCCGGCTTTTGGAGTGACCTCCCCTCGTTTTCTTACTTCACAGAATGACAGAACATTAGGGGTTGGAAGGGACCTCAAAAGATGATCCACTCCAATCCCCCAGCCATAGCAGGATCCCCTAGACCCAGCCACACAGGAACTTGTCCAGGTGGGTTTGAAATGCCTCCAGAGAAGGAGACTTCACAACCTCTGTGACACTAAACCTATTTAGCTGTGCTGCAGCTCAAAACCTGTATTCCAGTACTTTTCCTATGGATATAGGAAGACATCAGACCTTTATTTATTTTAAAACCCCCACATTTTCTTACTTGACACAATGAACAGACCTGGAAAATGCAGCAATCGCTTCATCAGCATAGAAAAGTACCCACTGAGTTCAGATCTCCAGTCCCCCAAAACCCCAAACCAGACAGAGCTATCAGCCAGCCAGCAGGAAGCAGAAATCACAGAATCATTCAGGCTGGAAAAGACCCCCCAAGATCATCGAGTCCAACCACCAACCCCACTCTGCAAGGTCACCCCCAAACCAGATCCCAACACTACATCTGAGTGACTTTTAAACTCATCCAGGGATGGGGAGTCAAGCTCCACCCCGAGCAGCCCATCCCAGTGCCTGACCACTCTCTCCAGGAAGAAATTCTTCCTGGTGTCCAAACAAAGACTTAAACAAAAAACTAACAGCACAGACGCAGGTTCAGAGTGAATCAGTGGGGCTGGAATCGGGGAGTTCCTGAAAGCGCAGCGAAGTGAAGCACCCCGGTTTACTCCACCTGCCACACAGCCTCTGTCTAACACTCCCAGGAGAGCCTCTCGCCCGGCTGGCTTCCGCAGAGCTTTACAAAGCGGGTGTTTTGCTGGGGGTGGGTTCTTTTGACAGTCATTTTTTCTGTGAACAACAGCAGCGCTGCTCGGAGCAGCCTGCGAAGCAGAGGCTCGGGGTCCTTGGCCTCTCTGTTTGCAGTTCCGCTGCCACTTCTCGTGCTGCCTGTGCGGCTCCTGTGGGAATAGCCCAAAATGCACCGACACGCGGTTTCTTGTCTCCTCAGAACAGTGTTTTTCACACTATTACAGTTAGGACTAGGGCAGGCTTTACACCTAGGCTCTGTCTGTGCCTGAGGTGCATAATTACCAGCGTTTACTTTGTACTCAGCCGCCTGCAGCCGACGCAAGAAAGCAATGAACCCAGTACGTTTGAGTCAGATATTCCGCTCCATTTGTGATGCGGGGTTACGGCAGCACAGGACGCCCAGCTTTTCCAGCCCTGCATCTGGACAAATTGGAAAGCAAAAGCTCTGCTTCCCATTCCTGAAGGCCGGGCTTTCCTGCTGGAGCCGGGCGCAATGCATTCCTCCCGCTCGCAAATGTCACCAAAAGCACTGTTTATCCTCCTCCTCTGCTGCCATCAGACTCCAACGGCACGGTGCCTGCCAGTGTTTATCCATCTGAGGAACCTGGGAAGCCTGAAACGATTACTGTCTGTTTCCATGTGTGTCCAGGGCTGCAGAAAACAGTGGGGACACCTGGAGAAGAGGAGGCTGAGAGGAGACCTTATTGCTCTTTACAGCTACCTGAAAGGAGGGTGCACAGAGGTGGGGGTCACTCTCTTCTCCCAAGTCACTGGTGACAGGACTAGAGGAAACGGCCTCAAGTTGTGCCAGGGGAGGGTTAGGTTGGACATCAGGGAAAATTTCTTCCTTGAGTGGTCAGTGGTTGGAACAGGCTGCCCAAGGAAAGGGAAAGATGATATCCCTGGAAGGGTTCCACAAAAAACAAGCAGCTGTGGCTGTGGGGAACAGGGTTTAGTGGGCAGAGTGGGGTTGGGTTGATGGTCAGACTGGATGATCTTGGAGGTCTCTTCCAACCCTAATGATACTGTGATTCACAAGGGCTAGTCTGACATCTCTACTCCTCCTGACCAGCCCAAGTGATTATGAGACAGAGAGCAGAACTCAGCCCAAGCTCCTCACACGAGGCGAGCAGCATTTCTTGTGATACACTCCTGCATCTCGGTCATTTGTCCTAACACACCTCATTTGCTGCAGGAGATAAATCCATGCTGGATCTCACTCTGTGCTGATGTTGACAGCAACTATAGGCTCTGCAAGTAAAATCAAACAACGGTGGAATCAACTGGAAGTAAATACTGGTTCTAGACATCCAGATGGGGTTAAACCACCAGATACCTCATGGAAACATCTAAAGTTTAAAGCTGCAGGTACAAATTCATCCATCTGGTATCAAGATGGAGGGAGGGGAGCATCTCCCTGCTGAGGAAATGCTGAGGAAATGCTGAGGAAAAGCTGAGGAAAAGCTGAGGAAAAGCTGAGGAAAATGGGTCTCATTAGCTTGGGAAAAAGGAGACTGAGGGGTGACCCCATGGATGTTGATCAATATGGGAAGGGTGGGTGTGAGGAGGATGGAGCCAGGCTCTGCTCAGGGGCACCCAGTGACAGGACAAGGGGCAGCAGGTGTGAGCTGGAGCAGAGGAGGTTCCACATCAGTGTGAGAAGGACCTTGTTCTTGGTGAGGGTGCCAGAGCCCTGGCAGGGGCTGCCCAGGGGGGCTGTGGAGTCTCCTTCTCTGCAGACATTTCAAACCCGCCTGGACATGCTCCTGTGAGACTGGATCTAGGGGATCCTGCTGTGGCAGTGGCGTTGGACTGGGTGATCTTTGAGGTCCCTTCCAACCCCTAATGTTCTGTGACTCTGTGAAGTACAGCTGAAAACTGCTGAGGTCTGCACTGCTGGGTGTTCTGAAGGGTAGAGGGTTCCTTGGTGGTTCCTCAGCCGAGGACGGCAGAAATCCATGTTGACTACTTAGCCAACAAGCCTCATACAGTAGCGTAACGCCTCTAGTTATTTTTAGTCAACAACAAAAGGGAAAAAAATACACCCAAGTGTGTCTGACAAGGAGGTACTGGAAGTATTGGAGGATTTTGAAACATTAAGACAGAAAGCTTCTTATTTCATTCAATTTGAGAGGTGAAGAGGGAACTGTGCCACAGTTTGGAGGCAAGAATAAAAATTCCATGAACTAGTCTCATGAGACAGCTGATAGCACTCATCCATAGTTGGTGACACTCTGACTCTTTCATGAAAAAGGCAATTTTGCTTCCCAGAAAAATATTCTGGCACTGGGGATTCAGGAGGACAAGGCTCTCACGGCGATTCCTGACTTTCTAACCCATATTAATATCTACAGTTATCAAATCCACAACTTCAAACTGTGACTTTGGTACAAAGCAGATCCTCCAAACAAAAAGAAACCCCCACAAAAATAACCACAACCCCAGCTCTCCCTGTTGTCAGGTATTTACAGCGGAAGAAATCCCATCGCTCAGCCAGCTCCTCCCCAGTAACACCTGCTACTTGAACGCGGCTTTGCTGGGAAGTCTTACTGGGAACAGAGATGTATTATTACAGAATCCCAGACCCCAAAAGACCACCCAGTCCAACCCCCTGCCACAGCAGAATCCCCTAGATCCAGTCGTACAGGAACATGGCCAGGCAGATTTTTATCTGTTGGATAGAAGTAGGAAGAGTGACAACAAATAGGGGCTGAACTTCCCTACAGAGATAGGAGTAGGAGTGACAAACACAAAGTGGGGACTCAATCCATTTTGCACTGTAGCCCTTCACACTTCTGAGGAAATTAATTCTGGGAGCTACAGGATGAGAAGGCACTGGCTGGTTTCCAGCACCTCCTCACAGTCATCTGCTCGAGAATCAGCTTCAAGATTGCATGTTTATTTTGGATGAGCTACCCGTTTTCTAGTGTTTTGAGCAGCAGAAAGGCAGCGAACTAAAATATTTACATTAAAGACTCAGACACCAGTAGGGGAACTGCTAATTGTTTGCAGGCAAAAATCATTCTTCCTAAAAGGAATAAAGAGCAATAAAGGAGCTGGTGGAAGCTTTGGAAAAGGTTCAATCCTTTGCCTGAAGGAACGGCTACACCTCCGAAACAAACTGCTGCCATCCCACTGCTACAGAATCACTCTAAACCAGCTATTCCTGAAGTTATCTGACTTTACCACCAAGAGGGAGCACATGGTTCACGTCACAGGTTTGGCAGAACACACATCAGTGGGTTTAACTGGAAGTAAGGGAAGCAGGGAGAGGGGCTGATGATCCTGCTCTGGCAGAGTCGTTAGACTAGATAATCTCTTGAGGTCCCTTCCAACCCCTAACACTCTGTGAAAGGGCTGCCCAGCAGGAGTGTGGAGTCTCCTTCTCCGGAGACATTTAAAACCTGCCTGGAAATGTTCCTGTGTGACTGGACCTAGGAGACCCTGCTGTGGCAGGGGGATTGGGCTGGATGATCTTTCAAATCCAGCCCCTAATGTTCTGTGATTCTGTGTCATCCTGCAGCCAAAACACCCACGCAGAGCCCACGGGTTTAGTCCACAGAACCCGCCTCCACTGCACCCACCTGGATGGGTGCTCGTGCAAGGTCGGCGCACTCGAGCGGTGACCCTGGCGCAAGGCAGAGCCGACGTCTCAACCAAAACAAACCCCCATTCCTACCCTCACTCAAGCGCTTTGGCGCGCGCACGGTTAACAATGGCAGCTTCTTTACACCAGTAGAGTACTTAGTGGTGTTGAATTAAGCTGTTCAAACTGCAGGACTCGGCCTGACATTTCCTCCTGGCTCACGGAGCATCGCGCTGCCCGGGTACCAGCAGCCGTATCAGCGGCGGGCGCTGCGTTCCGCGTTCCATGTGGTTCAAGAAGCTGTAATGTGCAGGGGAACACCCTGCCTGCCCGGCGCCGGCAACGATTTCTATTTGCATGGTAATGAGACATTTGATTTGACAAGGTGTTGAAGGAGAAGATGTGATGTTTTTAACAGTTGGGTTTACACTTGAAAAACAGGGAACCTGGGAGCAAAACAACACATTTCAACACCAAACTTCACGGGAGTGGAGCCCAGAGCAGGAAAAGGGACCGAGTCCCACTGAAAACCTCCCCCGGTAGTCTTTGATTTAATAAATTGCAGATACAAAGGACAGATGGACTGGAAGCAGCGCAGAGACAGACACTCAACCCCTAACCAAAACAAGCCTGGACTGTTCCCTGCTCTAACCAAAAGTTAGAATTAAATCACCAAGGTAACCTGAAGTTTGCAGTCTTCTCCTTCTATTGTCCTACAAAACCTGCTGTTGCTGTAGTAAAACCAGTGCTAACGTGGGATCACTGGTACTGCTGAAACCATGAGGGGTAGTTGAGTCCCCATCACTAGCTAGGTTTAAAAGACTCTTAGATGTGGTGTTGGGGGATCTAGTTTAGGGGTGAACTTGTAGAGTGGGGTTGATGGTTGGACTTGGTGACCCCAAGGGTCTTTTTCAACCTGAAGTATTCTCTGACCTCAGACTGGTGGCTCGAACGACGAGAGAGATGTTTGACTGGACGACAAGCGGAGATCTGATCTCCTCTGCAGGGAAGCACCGGGAAATGTAACCGAGCCCAGAGCAGCTGAGGTGTTGGGATGGGTTAGAGATATTAAAATCACCTGGCTTCTCCAACCCAAAGGATCAGGGCAGCTCCCTGACTTCATGGAAAAGCATCTGAATTATTTTCCCAGATTGCAATTTAAAACATCTAGCAATTCTTAGGTAACGAGCTAACCCGCCAGTGTTTAACTGGCATCTTCAGGGTTGGAAAAGATCTTCAAGATCATCAAGCCCAACTCTCTACCCTACAATCTCCAACCACTAACCCATCTCCTGAATCCCCCTGGCTGCCCAACCACCCACCCCACAACCCCCAGCCACTAACTCATCTCCCCAAACAGCCTGTTTGTTGAACCCCTCCAGGCACAGTGCCTCCACCCCTCCGTGGGCAGCCTGTTCCAAGGCCTCCCCACGCTTTCTGGGAAGAAGTGTTTCCTAAGATCCAATCTGACCCTCCCCTGGCACAGCCTGACCCCATTTCCTCTGGTCCTACCGCTAGTCAGTTGCTTCTCAGGTTTTCAGACCCAACCAGGCTGGTAGTCGACTACCACCCTTCGACAGGATCAGACACAAGGAAAGCCAAAGTCCTTGTTAGTGGAAACCAGAAGGTCCCTGTTCCAACCCACACCCCACAGCGGTTGAGCTGCGTGTCGACAACCTGCACTAACAGAGACACTGCCCACTTCATCTCCCACCAAGCCTACAGCAATCCTCTAACCCTTCACACAGGTATTGTTGCCTGGTGTTTATCTTCTAACTGCTGGCAGACCCCTAAAGAGAAACTTGATCAAACAGAAGCTTAGACAACAAACTAAAACAACATTTAGCTCAAGGAGAACATGAAATAGCCAGCGCTGGTGCCTCCAGGGCTGCGGCGTGAGGGCGGCTGGCCAGCCCAGCACGGTGCCGGCACGGCACGCGCGGTCAGGAAACTTCACTTAGGTTCTGCAAACAGAAATATGCTGCCGTTTCATTATTTTCTTTAAAGACAGCTAAGCTCAAGCTGAATTATTCAAAGTGCAATTCAGAAGGAGGTTACTAACAGAGGTGACTCCTCTGCACCCCCCACTTCTTACAACCTGCAGCTTCACTCGCTCAACAGGAGCTAAACACGGTGCTGCGACCCGTGTTCCAGGCCGCAAGGTAAAGGAAGGACACAGCAGGCAGTGCTTCAGCTTTTGGAACACCCAGGAGGGTGGGGATCCCCGGAACAGGCTGCCCAGAGAGGGCATGGAGGCCCCATCCCTGGAGCCGTTCGAGGTCAGACTGGCTGGGGCTCTGGGCAACCTGGTCTGGTGAGTCCTGGCCCTGCTTGCTGTAGGGAGGTTGGACTGGATGACCTCTGGGGGTCCCTTCCAACCCCGTGATTCCATGACCCCTACACAACCAGCAGACTTTTTACCTGTTCTGAGGAAGCGTCAGACTTTTCTACTTGGGTAAACACAAGTGTTTTTCAGCCTTGCAGAGCCAGCCCCCAGACCACTTTGGCTCAGGTGAAGACTGCGGACCCACTTCAAATCCAAAGAAACCAAGGGGAGGGGAGGTGGTTCCAGCCCACAAAACCAAATGCACTTGGGTGTTCTGCAGCAGGAGAATTCCCACAGCTGCGTTCCACCTTCAGAACGGGTCTTTCAGAGAACTCACCTATGGCAGCAGCTGTGGTTTGGCTTGGTACTCGGTGTGTAAGTCACACCCAGCTCCCTGACCGAGGTCAAGCCGTGTTAAACGCTACACGAAATTCTCTCATAGAGATGTAAGAGGTCACCAAACCCTCTGAAGAGGATCAGAGTCTGAACAGACATGTGGTGGCCCTCCAGACTGACAGTGCTGCCAAACAACTGAATCACAGAACATTAGGGATTGGAAGGGACCTCGAAAGCTCACCCTGTCACAGCACGATCCCCTACATCAAGTCACACAGGAACGTGGCCAGGCAGGATGAACTAAACCTCGTGACAGATGGTTATGTCACACCTCACCCAAACACCTGAGGAACAGGACAAGCCAAACACCCCATGACAAATGATTCTGCCGTCCCCCACCCAAAGATCTTTTCATCCTCCAGCAGTGATGGGTGTGTGGTTCCCTAGAGCACAGGGCTCAGTTTGCACCTCCCGTCGCAGCGCTGCCTGCACATACGCCTCACCTCCATCAAAGACACTATAAATTCTGCCAGTTAGTGCCAAAGTCCATGAAGCTCTCTTATTAGGTCTCCTTTTGCCCTTTCTTCCATCAAAATCTTTTCCACAGTGAATAAAGGTCCCAGCAGCCCATAGCAGGAGAAAGGGGGGGGGACGATGATGACTGGGTACCAAGGCCTGAGGAGGCAGTGGGATGAAGATGATGTGATTAGGGAAACTAAAGAACCGCCCCGCCGGAGCCCCCATCCTCCCGTACCACGAGCCCCGTTACTTTGATTCATACATCTCTACCGGAGCAAACACCGACGGCCACTTCTGCAATGACAGGACAGAAAGTTAAACAAGAGCAAGCAAACTGCAGGAGATTCATCACCAGAGAACACAATATCCAACGAACGTCTCCCAAGGAGCGAAAGCAAGAGGTGAAGGCAGCAATGAGAGAGCAGCGACGCGTCTGCTGGGTACAAGAGGGAAAACAGAGCGGGGGCAAGAAGCCAGACACATTACACATGACATAAGTAAATAAATCAAAGGAAGTGAGATTAAAACCTGAATTAACTGGAGGAGGGGGAGAGCTATAGCACCTGCATAGAGGTGTCCACCCCATGGAGATTAATTTCACACAGTCTGTGAAAAGTCTGATTTGTGGGGGCTGAGCGGGAAGAGTCAGGAAAAGGATTCGCATGTTGAAATCAGAGAGATGAAGAAATAACCAGGGTCACTATTCCCTGGTTTCCACCCATCTGAGAACACATCAGGGCTGCTCCAAGAGGCTCATGTGAGCCTGGATTTCTATTACAACACAAGTGCATATCAGTTTTGTTTCCAACTGTGGACAAATAAAGCAAATTTAAACCTGGGAAGTTTGAAAACTGGGCATTTTGTAGCTGTGTTCTGCAAAGTGTTTAATTCTGTCCATTCCAGCCCCTGACTGCTCAGAGATTTACTTTCCAAACCTTTCTGTAGGATCAGGTTTCTTACCAGAAAACCAGTTGAGTTTTAATGTCACTGAGTAGCTTTTTATTCATACAATCGTGGAATGTTCTAGGCAGGAAGGGACCTCTACAGGTCATCTAGTCCAACCTCCCTACACGGGGACAACTCTACCTAGGTCAGATTGCTCAGAGCCTCATCAAGCCTGACTCCAGGGATGGGGTCCCCAGCACCTCCTTGGGCAGCCCATTCCAGCCATCAACCACCCTCACCGTGAAGAATTTGGTTCTAATATCCAGTCTCAGTCTCTCCTGTTCCAGCCTGAGCCCACTGCTCCTTGTCCTGTCCATACAAACCCTCTTGAGAAGACCTTTCCCTGCCTTCACGGAGGACCCCTCAGGTCACAGAATCACTAAACACTACGGATTGGAAGGGACCTCAGATGATCATCCAGTCCGATGCCCCTGTCACAGCAGGATCCCCTAGGTCTGTACACAGTAGCTTGAAGCTTCGGATAAGTATCTGCTGGTCTTCAGGCAGCTGAATAGTTTGAGAGGCATCGATACCACAAAGTCTCCAAATACCAATTGACTTCATTCCAACTGCTACAGCCCAGTTGAAGTCCAGGTCGGTGCCATCTCCATGCATCAAACAGAGCTGACTATGAAGAGGCAAATCATAGAATCACTCAGGCTGGAAAAGACCCCCATGATCATCAAGTCCAACCATCAATCCTACTCTGCAAGGTCACCCCTAAACCAGGTCCCCCAACACCACATCTCAGAGACCTTTAAACACATCCAGGGATGGGGTCTCGACCCCACCCTGGGCAGCCCAGCCCAGTCCCTGACCGCTCTCTCCAGGACAAATCTCTTCCTGATGGCCAGTCTGACCCTCCCCTGGTGGAGCTGGAAGCCCTTCCCTCTGCTTCTGTCACCAATGACCTGTGAGCAGAGCCCAGCACCAGCATCTCTGCAGTGTCCTTTCAGAGAGCTGCAGAGAGCGATGAGGGCTCCCCTCAGCCTCCTCTTCCTCCAACTAACCAGCCCCAACTCTCTCCATCTCTCCTCATCAGACTGACTCTCCAGACCCTTCCCCAGCTCCGTTGCCAGTGCTGAAGGACAACGTAAATGCAGACCTTCACAGAGCACGGCCACAGCCATAAAAAGCTACCCCATGGTCGTAATTCTGGCTGTTTATGAACCACGTTTTCAGAAGTCAAATGTTCTATGGTGGGACCTCGCGCTGCTGAGCTCACGGCATCGTCGGGGCGGCTATCGCGTGGGTGGCTAAAACTGCTGACTTTTGGCAATTTCATATGAAACAAATTCCTTTCCACTGCAGTAATAGAAAAACAAAACCTACCCCAACAGTCAAGAGAATAATTGCATGAAAAAATACATAACAAATAATATATAACAAATGCCAACCCTCCTTTCCCTCAGGTTTTCCTACCTGTCGGCAAACTGCATTACAGGGGTCTTTCTTTTTTAAATAGAAAAGCCTCTCGAGGAAGAAATTAAATAAAACAAAAATGCCCTTAACATTTTCTAAGGCATTTATTTGTTATGGGATTTTCATGTCAAAATGTGGGCACAACACCCTCCTCCAAACCTCTGTCCCTACGACGGAGATGGTAGCCCAAGTTTTATTTTTAGATACTCAAGGCCACAAAATTAATGGGTATCTGTGGAGTAAGAATTTGTTGACTACACAGAGAACCAGGGAAGAGTCTAAATGCTGTTGACTTAGAAGTGCTAGAGAATTCAGTACTGAAGAAGCATTCCAGTAGAATAAAGTCCAGCAGGAGTAAGGAGGCAACTGTCCCCCTGCACTCAGCACTGGGGAGGTCACACCTTGAGTACTGGGTTCACTTCTGGGCACCTCAGTACAAGGGGGGCATTGAGGGGCTGGGGCGAGTGCAGAGCTGGCCAATGAAGCTGGGGAGGGGCCTGGGGAATAAATCTGATGAGAGATTGAGAGAGTTGGGACTGTTCAGTTTGAGGAAGAGGAGGCTGAGGGGAGACCTCATTGCTCTCTACAACTACCTGAAAGGACCCTGCAGAGATGCTGGTGCTGGGCTCTGCTCACAGGTCATTGGTGACAGGAGCAGAGGGAAGGGCTTCCAGCTCCACCAGGGGAGGGTCAGACTGGCCATCAGGAAGAAATTCTTCCCAGAGATAGTGGCCAGGCCCTGGACTGGGCTTCCCAGAGTGGGGGTTGAGTCCCAACCCTGGGTGTGTTTAAAAGTTGCTGAGATGTGGTGTTGGGGGATCTGTTTTAGGGGTGACCTTGCAGAGTAGGGTTGATGGTTGGACTGGATGCTTCCAAGGGTCTTTTCCAACCTGACTGATCCCGTGAAGTCCTGCATGCATCTGCGTTCTGTTGACAGATGGCAGAGAAGAGTCTTCTCCACTCTCTCTCATTAAAATCATCACGGCAAGGTATGTTAGGCTCTCTTCAAGGCTGGCACCTCCACGGCACCATCATCACAGCAATAAGACTAAATAATAATTGAAGCACACTGCTGGCAGGAGAAAGGGCTTTGCAGAGGAAGTCTACCTGCTTCCAGAAATAACAGCAGGGAGAGATTTGTTACCTCGGAGTAAATGAAATGATTTCACTTACTTTAACAGGAGGTTAATTGGAGCCCTCTGCTAACTCGAGAAACACATCCCAAAACCAGGTCAGGCCGCGGTTTAGGCTGATGAGCCTTGGCCTTACGCAAGTCCTTCACAGCCGGGCTCGGCGCTCGTTTTTTCCCTCCGCTGCCAATTGCTCACTGTAAAACTGCAAATCAGATGCAGTCCAGTATGAAACTTGTTCCACAGCTGTCAAGTAACAGAGTCTGTGAAACTATGGAGGAGAAAAAATAACTTTAGGTTACTAGAAACCCTGTTAAAAAAACCCAAACACCCAACCGTCCACGTTCCAGCAGGGCCAGCACATCTGTATCTGCCGTTCCAGCAAGACAGCAGAGGAGGCTGGGTGGAACCACAGCCTTAGCCAGTTATCCCCTGCACCGCTAATTACTCCAACGGGTTAATTACCGCCAGGTAACAGGGTCGAGGCAGCGTCCCCGTGACATTAACGCTGCGTGATGTCACGGCTGAGCAGAAATCACCCGGTGTCAGCAGCGTGCGCGGCACCGCTTCTCGCGGCTGCTCTCCCCAATATGATTCCCTTTCATTATTTATGAGGACTTGTCTCACTCACCCTCAGCAACGGTTCCAAATAATGATAGGAATCTGCCAGTGTAGGATTGTATTTCTCAAAACAATAACCACAGTTCCTGGAAATGTCAATATGTCAATTGAGGGTAACACATCTCTCAATAAACCAATATTTTGTAAAAACAAAACAAAACCTAAAAAAAATAAATAAATATAACAATACAAAAAAAAACCCAGGCAGAGAAAACAGCAATTCGAGCTCCAGCCGCTGAAGGAGGAGAAAAATTCATCCTTCCTACCAGGGGGTGGAGACAGAAAAGCAGGTTCTTATTTTCCCCCCAATTACAAAGGGTGAAACAGTCGATCCTTTGGCACTTAATATTCTTGAAACGCCGTGAGAAAGGAGATGAGGGCCCTGACACAACTCGTGGGGCTTGTGCTCCAGCAGAAACCAAACTTGGTAGCACAAAACGGGGCAGAGACTAGGGCTAAGGATAAATCACAGCCCCCAACAGTCCCATCGCGCACTTAGTGATTTACACACTCAGGGCCAATAAAATACTCTTCTACACCACCACTGAAATCAGCCCTGGAGGACCTGCAGTGCACCCTGAGCCAACGAGGACAAGGGTGATGATGAGTTTCACAGACAGGTAGATCTGGAGCTTGGGGACACAGATTAGCGATGGCTTTGGGACAGCTGGGTTCATGGTTGGACTCTATGAACTTGAAGGTCTTTCCCAGCCTTACGGGATCCCAGAATGACTGAGGCTGGAGAAGCCCCCTGAGCTCAGCCAGCCCAGCCCAGCACCTAACATCAGCCCAGCAGCCACACCAGGGCACTGAGGGCCACAGCCAGGCTGGCCTTCAACACCTCCAGGGACAAGGACTCCCCCACTGCCCTGGCCAGTCCAGTCCAGGCTCTGATCACCGTTTCTATGAGGAAGGGCTTCCTAAAATCCAATCTAACCCTCTCCTGGCAGCTTCAGGCCCTGCCCTCTCATCCTGGTGCTTGTTGCCTGGGTCAAGGACCTGGCTGTGGCCTTTAGTGCCCTGGTCTGGCTCATGGGGTGATGTTAGGTGCTGGGCTGGGCTGGATGAGCTCAGAGGGCTTTTCCAGCCTCAGTCACTCTGGGATTCTGTCAAGGGCTCTATCAGGACAAACAAACCTGAAGGGTTTTTAAATTTACTTAAATTATCAAAAACACTTTGAGATCCTTTGCCACTTCTGAAATTCTAGGACACTGAGATTTCTAATACTGGACATGAAAACCCACTAAACAGAAGTAAGTACCAAAGGAAAGCAAAAGTTCTACAGAACTGAAGGTCTACAGAAAAAACTTATTGATTTGTTAGAGGAGTGTTCAGCTAAAAAGCAAAACAGATCTAAAGCACAAGACAAAGAATATTAAAAGCACTAAAATTTCCACTCCCCACTGCACCGCTCGCACCCGCGGGCTGGGAATAGGGGAACCACAGCCTATCTGTTCTGAAGAATATAAATTCATCGGAACGGCGATAAATCCCTGCCCATGACACAAACTACAAATAACTACACCCAGAGCTTCCTAACAAATCATCTGGAATTTAATCTCTCTGAACCCAAAGACCAGTGTATTTGGCTAATACAGCACATCGCTCTCCACCGCTTGCGTGCGGCTTCGGTCCGCAGTGATCCATTTCATTTCCTTCTGACCTTCTCCACGAAGTTCCAGCTTCTAAAGTTTCCAGAGCAAAGATGATCAAGGCTGATGTAAGAGAAAATTACAATTAAATGAAATAAATGTGGTTAAATAAACCTACCGGCCTCACAGGCCACTTACGTGCAGCTCAGCCTGATGACAAACGGCAAGTAAAGGCGGTAACTGAACACCACCTGTCTTTCAAAGTGCCTAAGTGTGAGAAGGCTGCAGAGACAATCAAGGGCTGTAAATGACCAGTGCTGGAAGGGATGATCCAAGACACAGACCAAGTGAAGAACTTTGGTCGTTAACCAACACACGCATCGGTCAATCACAGAATGATTTTGGACACAAAGGTGTCCAAAATGCTTTGCTTTGGGTGCCTCCAAAATACCACGACTGAGAAACAAGCTCCAAAACAAAGAAATAGATAAATAAATCACAGAATGAATGAGGGTGGAGAAGCCCTTTGAGCTCAGCCAGCCCAGCGCCTAACATCAGCCCAGCAGCCACACCAGGGCACTGAGGGCCACAGCCAGGCTGGCCTTCAATACTGCCAGGGACGAAGATTCCACCACTGCCCTGGGCAGCCCAGTCCAGGCTCTGATCACCCTTTCCCTGAGGAAGGGCTTCCTAACATCCAACCTGACCCTCCCCGGCAGCTTCAGACCCTGCCCTCTAATCCCGGTGCTGGTTGCCTGTGTTCCTCAACAGAGTTTTCCCATGACCTGCTTGTGGCCAACACAATACAATGTTCTCAACACCCAACTACTCCATCTCCAGCACTTGCTTGGAGAGTCACTTCTGAAACAAAGGCACCCAAAGCAGCAGCCTTGGACCCACCTTGGTGGAAAGCTCCCTGCCCTCTCACTTGCAGCTGCCCACATACCTTGGGTGGGACCACAGAAACCCTGCTAGGCTTCAATCTTGTTCTCCTTCATCATGAGTAAACACACAAAAAAATGTGCATTTCTGTGCACATTTGATCCTACAAATCAATCGTAGAACCACTCAGGTTGGAAAAGACCCTTAGGACCACCAAGTACAACTATCAACTCTACAAGGTCACGCCTAAACCAGAGCCCCCAGCACCACATCTCAGAGACTTTTAAACACATCCAGAGATGGGGAGTCAACCCCCACCCTTGGCAGACCAGTCCAGGGCCTGACCACTCTCTCTCCAGGAAGAGTTTCTTCCTGATGGCCAGTCTAACCCTCCACTGGTGGAGCTGGAAGTCCTTCCCTCTGCTTCTGCCACAAATGACTTGTGAGAAGAGCCCAGCACCAGCATCTCTGCAGGGTCCTGTCAGACACTTGTAGAGAAATGCCCTCTGGAGCACCCCTACGCATAAATACAGGCTCACGGCATCGCTTAGGCTGGAAAAGACCTTTGAGTTCATGAAGCCCAAGCACTAAACACAGAGCCAACATCACTTCACACAGGTGGTGTTTTCAGCTAACGCTAAGCTGTTCAGTATGGGACCATCACAGAGGCTGCACATCGTTCTGCTTCACCCCAAGTTCACCAACAAACTCTCTACGTTGTGTTTCGAAATGGCCATAGTTTGGTGTCAGTGAGGGGTAAAGGACAGGAGAGTGAACCAAAAGTGCAGCAGCACTGGCCAGAGTTCACCGGGGTCTGGAGCTGTGTTTATCACCTACACAAACAGAAAGCCCCCAACTAGATGATCTTTCGAGGTCCCTTCCAATCCGTAATGATTCTATGATTCTAAATGAGAGAATGAATCCTTCGCCCGCTCTACGTTACGCAGCCACGCAGAGCCGCGGATTCCCAGCGTGGGCTGGCACAGGGATCCATCCACAGCAAACTCACCATGAAGCAGTCACAGCCTAATTAAAGGCAGAGAGGCCACAACGTTCATCAGTGAGATGAGTCCATGTGATGTCACTCGGGTGCAATCAATTCCAGCGCACAGGACGTATTTTTGAAGTGGGAAAACCCAAGGGGGGAGGCTGTTGCCCACCCAAAAGTTTCGCTGGGCTTTAAAAAGCTTCATTTAAATATTCCCCCCACCCCTCCCCTTATTGATATGCACAAAAGTAATAGTTATATCAGATATTCATAGGTGATTTAGATGATTGATACCAATTTCTCTTCATAATAGGACCAGCAAATAAAGCCCCAGCGCGGTTCTAATGTGAAAAAATACTGTGTGACAAGGTTTCCTAAAACATTGCTATTTTGGACCTCACAAGCTAAATTGCTTTTGCTGGCCCCTTCCACCTCTCAGCATGCTTGACAGACAAATTGATCGAAACATCGGAAAATAATACGCTTGCAAAAATTTTCTCTGGGTGAGTTTCTCAGTCTTTTGAATTTTTCATACCGGAGCAAAATGAAAGATTGCCTCCCTGATTTCCCTCCATTACGCGCCCCCACCTTCTGTTCTCCAGGAGCACGCGATACTTCACGCGGCGGCAGCGCACTGTAAACAGAACGCACGGCATTTGTCACGGAACACCCAAGCCGCGCCAAGTTAAGAGGCTGGGTAGCAGGCATCTTTGCCCTCCAGATTATGTTGTTCAATTATAATGAATTCATACATTTGAAGTTGCCTTAGGGCCTCTCATTAGACTTAGGGGTGTTTATTACAGGAAATATTGCTTGTATCATTTAAGGAGCAAGAAGGCTGGATGATTTGATTAGAAATGTTGACAGTTGAGGTGTGTAAAAAATATGTCATTCACCCACATTTCCCCCCCACTTTAATATTAGGATCCTTCATTTTTTATGAATTCTTTAACCCGTTCGCTCCCGTCCCTGGAGCCCACGGCTGCGGCAGCTCAGGCTGCTCCCTGGATCGACGATTCTTCACCGGGAACTGCTTATTCTGACACCGGCCGATGCTTTTGCACCTGGCAACCAGAGGAAAAAAACCCACAAGGACTGCGCTTGCAGCGGGGACGCATGCGCGGGCAGGGCCGGCGGGTCCAACCCGCTGCCATCCTCCTCCTGCAGAGGACCATTCTTACCACAGGATCACTCTGGTTGGAAAAGACCCCCGGGATCGTCAAGTCCAACCATCTACGATACCTTACAAGCTCACCCCCAAACCACATCCCTCAACATCTCGTCCAAACGATCTTTGAACGCATCCAAGGATGGCAGAGGAAACATAGGACCTCAGAAATTGTGAATTTGCCCCTCGTGACATTTAACCAAATTGTTTTCCTTGAAGTCTGATTAAAAAATCATCAGCTTTTGGTCCAAATTAAACAGGTTTGGAGAGACTGTATTGACTTCAAGCAGCTGAGAGCACTAAGTTTAACAGGATCACAGAATGTTAGAGATTGGAAGGGACCTCGAAAGATCATCCAGCCCCATCCCCCTGCCACAGCAGGATCCCCTAGATCCACTCACACAGGAACAGTCCAGGTGGGTTTTACACGTCTCCAGAGAAGGAGACTCCACAACCCCCTGGGCAGCCCCTGCCAGGGCTCTGGCACCCTCACCAAGAACAAGGTCCTTCTCACAGTGATGTGGAACCTCCTCTGCTCCAGCTCACACCCACTGCCCCTTGTCCCATCACTGGGTGCCCCTGAGCAGAGCCTGGCTCCATCCTCCTGACACCCACTCTTCCCATATTTATCAACATTCATGGGGTCATCCCTCAGGCTCCTTTTCTCCAAGCTGAAGAGACCCAGCTCCCTCAGCCTCTCCTCAGCAGGGAGATGCTCCACCTCCCTTCAGCATCTCTGTGATTCTGCACTGGGCTCTCTCCAGCAGCTCTGTGTCCTTCTGGAGCTGAGGGACCCAGAGCTGGACACAACATTCCAGCTGTCGTCTCAGCAGGGCACAGTAGAGAGGGAGGAGAACCTCTCTCGATCTACTAACCACCCCCATTCTGATCTACCCTAGGATGCCATTCGCCTTCTTGGCCACAAGAGCCCATTGCTGGCTCCTGGTCATCCTGCTGGCCACCAAGACCTCCAGGTCCCTTTTCTCCTCCACTGCTCTCCCACAGGTCAGTCCCCACCCTATACTGGTGTCCAGTGGTGTTCTTGCCCGGATGCCAGACTCTACCCTGCCCTGGTTATAGTTCATTCAGTGTCTTCCCACTCAGCTCTCCGTCCTGTCTGGGTCCCACCAGACTCGGGGAAACACTTGACGTGAAGGCTGGTTTGATATTTAAACAGGACAACAAAACAATCACCCTGGTAGGGATGTTCTTGCTAATAGAGAGTTAAAGACAACTCAAGGGCGTAGAAAATAATCAGGCTAAAGTACAGGATGTGTAATAATGAACTTGGAAGAATGTCTAACGCCACTAGTAACAGCTCTTCTCCTCTGAGGAGCTGGTATTTGCCATCCACGCTGTCTGCAAAATACCACAGAATGTTGGGAGCTCGCAGCCAACATTTCATTTCCCCACCGCAGGTCAACAAAGTGGAGTTGGAAACTAACTCCAGCAGGGCATCTGCACTTCTGCTGCAGGGGTTCCTAGGTGCTAACTGTACACACACGCGCGAGGAGCTACTTGCCCTGAAACAGGGATTTTAATGGCTATTGGTATTTTTACTGCACTTACACCTCTGCCTCGGGACAGCTGGCGTAACGGTTGGACTCGATCTTCGAGGCCTTTTCCAACCTAAACTTTTCTCTAATTCTACCAACCCAATAAAATTTAATCACATCTCCAAACTCTTGAAACAACATTTCCATTTCTGACGCCGATTTTATATTCCTTGTGGAACGGGATCAGAAATTCTCTTTCAGAGGGCACAGCAGAACTGTTTAGCACTCGCTCCCTTTCAGGAACAGGGTCCTGGCTGTGCTGGAGGTCCAAACAAGATCCTTGTAGGGCACAATGCAGGGGCTGCCCAGGGGGATTGTGAGTCTCCTTCTCTGGAGATGTTTAAAAACCATCTGGCCATGTTCCTGTGCAACTGGATCTGGGGGATCCTGCTGCGGCAGGGGGATCAGACTAGATGATCTTTTGAGGTTCTTTCCAATCCTAATGTTCTATGGTTCTGTGACAACATTCCCTGATGGCCTCCAGCCAGAGCTGCATCCCATTGAAAACCTCCAAGCACCCACAACCCCTATGCCTGAGGCTACCTGGTTTGAAACCAAAACACCAAACCAGCAGCCCCAGCCCTATTCAGAAGCTACACTGGTTGTCCTAACAACACACTCAGCTCCTCAAGTACTGTTCAGCTGTCCTGTGCAACAGCAGCTCCAGCCTTAAGATCACACAATTTCTGGGCAGCATCAGCAAAGCACCGACTTAGGTTTTGCTCCTGTGACTCAATGTGCGGCACCTCAGGAGCTGCTAATCTGCATTTTACAGTCCTTACAGCTCCTTAAAACATGTAACTACGCACTTTTGGGGTGTCTGAAGCACAGGCTGCCTGCTATCTTCAGATATCTTTAGGACTAACAGCGGCGTTCTTAACTTAGGAGTGACAAATACTAGAAAACCTCCACAATTTGGCTTCCATATCTCTGAATTGGTATTTCAGTGACAGATGTTTGTTGCGGCAAAAACCTCTGTCAGAACAAAATTAGGTGATCTATCATTTTAAGATATGGTCTTCATATACTGTTTACTCGAAGATATCACTTGCCTCAAGCCAATTTTGACCAAGAACATTTTGTGATATGGAAGTGATTTGTATATCATCATTTTTGTGATAAATGTAGCTCTTGAACACAAAATAACCCACTATTCCACAGTATTACAGTTAAAACTCCTTCACCAGTAAATCTGTACTACTGCTTTTATTACTACAAAGATACTGCATCCAGACTTCAATGCATTTCCCATTTTTATTCACTGAATAGGGTTGCCTGGCTTCATGCTTTCCCATCAGGGAGCTTGGCCCTCACCCCCCCGGTCTGTACCACCCCCACTTCCGAGGGGCACAGGAGGAACCAGCCAGCATCGACCGCAGCACCGACCTCTGTGTGTGCTTTGGCACAGCAATGCAAAAACCTCTTCCCAAGGCCAGTGGGCTGCCCTGGCTGCTCACACAGTGATCGCATCCAGAATTAACCGCCGGGTTCTGCTGCTGTAGAGCTGCTGTCCCTCCTCTGAGGGACTAAAGCTGCCTCATGCATGGACTCATGGAATAAACCAGCATCCTCCATCTCTTCCCTCCTCTTCCGCACTGGCAGCGGGGGAGGAAAGGGGCACGATGACATAAGCCAACCACGAAGGGCTGAGAGAGAGCCATCGTGAAACACAGGAGCTGGACAAATCATGGGGTTGGGCGGGTGAAACAGAACAAAGATGGGCCAAGAGGCTGGGAGAACAGAAAGGATGGCATCCATCGCACAGCCTGGGCAAGCCAACTCAGAACGGTGGAGCTGAGGGGTTTCCGCCACCTACAAAGGACCTGCCACCATTTCAGAGACCCCTGGTTAGCAAGAACAGCCACATCCAGAAAGCCTGCCCCCTTAATTACTACACAAGCCACTTGTCACTGCTAGCCATGGGTTAACCTAAACCAAAGTCCTAGTGATAAGAGGCTCCAGCTTTCAATCCCTCCCAAAGCAACAGACACCCCAGCATTAATCAGATGCAGTGGACAAAACAGAGAGCAACCCCACTGGACTTCAAGACTGGTCCCTCAACCATCAACAGAGTGGACCTGCAGGTCAGGGCTTACAGCAGAACGAAACTCAAGCCACAAGGTGGCTCGACTCACTTCCCACTCCATCCTGGGAAACTGAGGCTACCAAGGTGTTTGTTCCAACTTGAAATGTGATTTTCTATAGGTCCCTGGTGCTGAGGTGCCCCAGGGGTGTTAGTTCATTTGCACCTCAGGCACAGAAAACCGCCGGCATTTCACGAGCGATTCAACAGAGGTGTGTTACATGAGCCAGGAACGCTCCGCAGCGACACACATGGGGAGGCTCTCCCATCACACATGGTGAAATGAACCGGGATATCTTCACACCTGAAGGGACTAAACGGGTCCCAGAGGTAGAAGGGCTTCACTGGTTTCCTCAAGGCTCAAACTCCACCACACCTCAGCTTCCTTCCAGGAAAAAGGTTTCCTACAGCATGAGGTCCGACCTCTTCAAGAGCTGCTCCTGAGCCACTAACATCTTGACTCCAGCTGAAGGGACCTGCCTCAGTCCCTCAGCCAAGTTGCTCAGAATCACATCAAGAAATCAGTTTCATTCTTCTAGAACTGAAAAAACTGCAGAAGTCCTTATTAAAAGGTAGGGTCAACCAACACCTGTAGAAATCCCACACATCAGACACAAGTGATGCTGAGGAGTCAGCTGGAGCTCATAGTCTCCTACTCAGCTCTTTATGCTTACATGCCCATCTTGGCTACCCCACACATCTGGAAGGATCCTCATCTGCTCTCTGCTTTGTCCATTGACCACCACACTGCAGCAATCCAGCCCCACGAGAGCTTCTGGGCACTACTGGGGCAATTCACCAACAGCACAGGAAAACCAGGAAAACTCAGGACAAGTGATCAGATTTTCCTTATTTTTAGCATTAACTCCAGGATCTGACCCTGTGCTATTCTGAGGGCAGAAGGTAGAGGACTCAATGCCTCAAATTTTAAAACAAATTACTCATTTTGTCCAATTTGAGGTGAAAAATTGGTCACCTCAAACAGGTGAAGCAGACTCTACTTCAATTCTCAAGTCTTACCCCTGCAGGATTAGCAACTGTGTGAGCAGGTTCCTTTGACGGTGAAACTTCAAGTCTCTCGATTTAATGGGATCCAACTTGCCTCTTGTTTTCAAAAGTTAGAAGAAAAATGTGTACTTTCCTT
This sequence comes from Rhinopomastus cyanomelas, assembly GCA_013400115.1. NCBI lineage: Eukaryota > Metazoa > Chordata > Aves > Bucerotiformes > Rhinopomastidae > Rhinopomastus > Rhinopomastus cyanomelas. The sequence continues at coordinate 1,091,515 of VXBP01009037.1, forward strand.
CCTCTGCTCCTCCCACTAGTTCAGATCAATATATGCAGGTCCTCACAAAAGGAAAACTCGCATTCGCTGCTGCTTCAGGAGTTAAATGAGAAAATTGCTAGGGATGGACACCTTCCTGTGAGACTGGATGTAAGCCATCCTGCTGTGGCAGGGGGATTGCACTGGATGATCTTTCGAGGTCCCTTCCAATCCCTCCTGTTCTGTGGTGGTTCTGTGATTCTGTCCAACCCAACAATAACTTCCTTCCACTCCTACATCAAAAATAAACAGAAATTAACAAAAACACAACCCAAGACACCACGATTTGGCCTACAGCGACAGAAGACATTTTTGCTGGGGTTCAATTTGCATGATAAACTGGTGCCAACAGATACCATCTGTTTTTAAATCTAAGCAAAAGGGCCCATATTATACAGCTCATTACAAATATTACTAACTCTTAGACAATGCCTCTTGTAAAGTGTACATCGGAGCTAATGAAGTAGAAAGCTTAAACAACAAATCATTTACGAGTTGATTTTGTTTTGGTCTTATCTAATGAACGGAGTTTATAATCAAAGGGAAAAGCAATCACTTATGTTAAGCAGCCCATGGACCTAGTCAATGTAGCACAAACAGCCATTATGCAAAATCATGACATTAGAGAGGGGAAAAAGAGAGACTCTTGCCGACTTTGCATTTTACAGCACCCGCTACGCAGGCTAACAACTTGGAAAGAACTGAACAGGTGAGAACAAGCCAGCTTTTAGGGGTCTTTTTTCCGCATCAAATATCAAAACTAGATGATCTTCCGAGGTCCCTTCCAACCGTGATGCTCTGTGATTCTGTGCGTGAAAAGCAAATGCAACTTGGGTCGAGATCTGCTGCCCTGAATTAGACCTGACACCGGTAACAAAGGGGATTCTGTAATGGACATCGGCTCTCACAATACAGTGCATTAATGGGCATCATGGTGAACATAATCTGTCAGGAGCGGTCACAGTAAAGATGTTCTGCTGATTAATGTTCCACTAGGCCTGTACTTAATAATTTATATAATTTGTATTAACTTTAAAATTGCCAGGGAAAAAAAAAAAACCCCAACAAACCCCCGACCAAAAAACCCAAGGCAAACAGTTTGAAGTAATAATTTTTACGGGGGAAAACGCTCTGCGTCGCAATTAAAACTGCTTGGCTCGTACAGGAGTCATCGTTCAAGATTTAGGGAGATGGATTATTGCGAAACAAAGCTGCGCGTTGAAACAACAGAACCGAAGAGCAGTTCTGCCAGGCCATAAATACTGTATAAATTACATTAATATTGGTGTTCGGAATTACTGCGTTTATATCCTTAAAACCCCGGCGCTTAAATACGATTCTCCTAACGTTTGCTCCCGTAAAATTAACCAACTTAAAAATAACGACGGTTTGTCCAACGCTCAAAGTCCCCCATTAATTTCTCTCTACGTCGAAGCAAGAGAAATAATAACGTTATGGCACTAAAAAACGGTCACTCCGCGCTCCCTCGCCTAACCCCTGCTTTCCTACAAAGACTCGAGCACCCCGAGCGTGACACCGCGGGGATGGCGGGTATTGGTCAAGAATCTCCTCCGCTATCCTATCAGGATGATTAATGAAGGCACCTTTCTCACAGAATGTCAGCCTCTGCCTTTTTAACAACTGACCTTTCATAGAATAGTACTGAACTCATAATTCCACTTTTGTTCAGTTTCTTATTAGTGGAGTTAAAATTAATACTTATGGGAATGATGGCTAAGGTGATGCACAGTAAATCTTCGAGCACATCAGCCTTCCGCGCTGACTACCCAAGGAGCAGCGCCTGCATTTGTCTACCCCGATAGCATAAGTATTCTACGAAATCCCTGTGTCCTTTTAAAAGACAAATTAGGTCAATATTCAGCCCTCTTTCAAGTACGGAGCTGTACATGTGGACAGAGACTTCCAAAGTTCACATATTCTCACAAAATAGTTAATGGCTGCTGCACACAGAGGGAGCTTTCGTCCTGCTGCGCCGCTGGAAACTTGCATGACAGTGCCTGGCACAAACCCGCACTCGTCTGCAGAGAGATGTTTTAGTCACCCCTGCAGACAGGCTGGTAGCTCCAGTCCCTCACTCCCTAACATGACCACTACATCTCCATGCTCTTAGAATCATAGAATAGCCTGGGCAGAGCCTGGGCAGAAAGCGACCTCCAAGGGTCATCCAGTCCAACCTCCGTGCTGTGCACAGGGACACGCTCAACTAGATCAGGTTGCCCAGAGCCTTGTCCAGCCTCACTTTGAAGAGCTCCAGAGATGGGGCCTCAACTCCCTTCGTGGGCAATCTTCTTGACTGTTGAGTCCCACTCCTGCTAAAGAACTTCTTCCTAACAATCCATTTCAATCTGCCCTTTTCTAACGTGAAACCACTGCCCCTCATCCTGTCCCTCTAGGCCTTTGAGAACAGTCCCTCTGCAGCCTTCTTGTAGCCCCCTTCAGGGACTGGAAGGTCACTATCAGGTTCCCCCAGAGCCTTCTCTTCTCCAGGCTGAACAACCCCAGCTCTCTCAGCCTGTCCTTGTAGCAGAGGGGCTCCACTCCCCTGATCAGTTTGACAGACTGGCTCCATCAGGTCCCCGTCCTTCCTGCATTGAGGGCTCCAGAGCTGGATGCAGTAAAAGATGACCTCTTCCAGCTGTGCTCTTGTCCTATTGCTAATCCAGCCTTCCTGGCCCCATCACAAACTGGTAGTCCTGCCCATGGAAAGGGGGCTGGAACTAGAAGACCTTTAAGGCCCCTTCCCACCTAAAAACTACAGAATCATAGAGTGGTTTATCTTTCAAAAGCACCAGCATCAGCTCCTTTTCCTGTTTCGTACATTAACATTCCAACCCCGGAAGCCTTTGGGCTACAGGCAGCTTTGTATCCTTGAAGAGATTTTGAGGTGATAAAGACATGAAACTTTTTGCTGGTACACGACGACCACAACAGACGCTGCGGCGGCAAACACCAGAGACATCACCCCGCTGGCAGCAATCCTGCTGGAGAACACACAGCGCGGCGAGCACGCGGCAGCGTCGTTCTTCTCAGCGCGTTCATTCGCATTCGTGCGGGGTCCGCTCGCAGCCGTTACGAGCGCAGGCAGCTGCGTTATGGCTGAACAGCGCATCCTGCAAACAGAGCGGCGTTTGCACCGCTTCCGCCTTCGCAAGTCAACGGGGCCGCAAGGATTTCACCCCAATGAAGGTTTCCTAGAGGAGACTGGAACGGATTTCAACCTCCTCACGGAGGACGGTCAACTAGGCTGTAACTTAACTGTTGCATAACTGGAGACCTAAGATCTCAGTCATAGAATCAGAGGGTTGGAAGGCACCTCTACAGCTCATTTAGTCCAAGCCCCCCCACAACAAGCAGGGACATCCCTCACCAGACCAGACCCGGAGTTCCATCCAGCTTGACCTTAAACAGCTCCAGGGATGGGGCCTCCACCCTCTCTGTGGGCAGCCTGCTCCAGGGATGTCGCACCTTTGCATTCAAGAGCTTTTTCCTCCTATTCAGCCTCAATTCACCCTTTTCCAGCTTCAAATCACGACCCCTCGTCCTATCGTTCCCTGCCCTTGCGAAGAGTCTTCTGACAGCCCCTTTCAAGGATTGGAAGGCGATCTCCAGTTCCTCAACATAAAACCATGACACCAACAAAGAAACTGATCATACTCCACTTTCTGAGCAACTTCGCTGCTCCTTCCCCAAGCCACACATCACACTAGCCAAACTTGAAAAACAAAAGCCACACAAGCACCATTTTTTCCAGAATCAATTTCACTCCTGCACCAAAAGGCAAAACATCTCCTTGCTCTTTCAGTTTCAGAAATTCTGTTGGGTTGGGAGAGGAACCAATGCTTGAGATGGAGCGTGACAACCAAACCAGGTTTTACAACTTTGTCGGGGTTGAACGTGCGGAGTGAGTCACAAAGGTAAAGAATCGTCTCTGCAAAGAATGAAAATACACAGAACACTTGAGCCTTTCCAGAAACGTTGAAAGCATGGATTCATAGCAAGCTGCCTGGCCATGTGCCTGCGTGACTGGATCTGGGGGACCCTGCTGTGGCAGGGGGACTGGACGCGATGATCTTTCGCGGTCCCTTCCAATCCCCCAAGGTTCTGTGACTGCAAATGACGCAATGATATTCAGAAAAACAGGATTATTTCAAACCCAATTCTTCACCGGCTGACAAGATGGGCAGCCCACATTAACAGCTCCCAGTTTAGAAGAGCTGGATGAATCCAGAAGGTTTCCAACGAACATACAGACCTGTACAGCCCAAACCAAAGCAGACCCTGTGATTCTCCAAGTGCAGCCTCGGCAGAGCCTGTAGCTCAGCTGCATGAGTCAAGAGCTCGCTCGGTCATAAATTAGCCCAATTACCATGGATTTTTGATAATGAAGTGATAGACCTGGGAAAGCAGAGCGAAGACAAAGTTATAACGTGAGCTGAGACAGAGCAAGAAGATAACACAGGGAAGTGTCAGCACTGCTCTAGTTAATAAATGAGTAAATACGTGCTGGTAGTTGTCAGGATTTCAGTAAAACTCGGAGCTAAAATACAGGAAGACCATGGCACGAAGGTCAATACGCTAACTGATAGAATTCAGAAGCGCCTTCAGCCACCCACATTCACCTACACCACCACCCCCTGAGTGAATTTTTACTCCTAGCACGCTGGACTGAAATATTTACTGCACAATATTTAGGTGATGCTGCTGACAAAGGGAGGAATTTCTCTGTACAGGCAAAATTTTACTCTACAGCCTAGAAGTGAATTCTAGATGCTGCGGCAAGGGGACTGGACTGGATGATCTTTCAAGGTCCCTTCCAATCCCTAACGTTCTGTGATTCTGCGATCCACATCACAGGGATGCAAAGACACAGCGGAGATGCGAAGGCAGCCCTGTCAGCAAGGCAGGAGTGTTATCTCGAACGCGCACCCAAGCTGCTGCTCTGTTTTCCTACAGCTCCCTTATACCTGGGGGTTGTTTTTTGGCCATTTGGCATCTTTTTACTGTGATTTATCATAACTTCATACAAAAGAGTCTTTGTTCCTTTTATATTACCTGCATGCACTGGAAATCACAGAGTTGTTGGAGGGTTGGGGGCTTTTTTGGGGGGGTTCCCGTGTGCTTTTGTTGCCTGTTTTTGTTATTGCTAGAAGTTCCATGAAAAAAAGAATCTACGGACCCTATTTCCCCGAACAGGCAGGAAGCGAGACACGCTATCACAACCCTGAGGATATCCTTTGTTTCACACTGACACATAAATCTCAAAACCCAGAGGATATCTGCATAAACCCCGAGCATCTGGACAACCTCAGAGTCACAAGCAATATTACCCGGTGCACAGAGAACTTCTGACCTGCAGGAGTTGATAGGTGATCCCGACCATGACCACGAGAAACTGCAACCAAGGCTGCAGCAGAGTGAAGAGGGAAGCCAGCTTAGCAGACAAAAAGCACCAACAAAAAGCAGGAAAAATGTAATTTGTAAAAGTAGAAAAACATTTGTACCCATCCCAAAACGTTCAAGTGCAACAAGCCTTCAAAACTAAGTAAGACACCACACAAAAGACCACGTGCACCTTAATTAGCTGTGCCACAGAATCACAGGACATCAGGGATTGGAAGGGACCTGGAAAGATCACCCAGTCCAATCCCCCTGCTACAGCAGGATCCCCTAGATCCAGTCACACAGGCAGGTTTTAAATGTCTCCAGAGAAGGAGACTCATAATGGATGGAAAGGACCTCCAGGGTCATCAAGCTCAGCCCTCACCCCAACAGCTCCCTAACCCCTAGACCATGGCCTCAACTGCTCTAACTACTCAGCTTTTAAACCCCTCCAGGGGTGGGGACTCCACCACCTCCCTGGGCAGTCTATTCCAGTGCCCAACCACTCTCTCAAGAAAGAGCTGCTTCCTAAGACCAAATCCAAACCTCCCTGATGCAACTTGAGGCCAGCATCAGCAGAATGTGACAGTAAAGACTGTTTCAAGGAATTCAGGGAGAGGTGGACACACACAAGACAGTCCATGGTGCTGTGTTGGGGAGACAGAGAGGATACAGTGTGAGGGGTGGGTGTGAGGAGGATGGAGCCAGGCTCTTCTAAACAGTGATAGGTGTAAGCTGGAACATAGGAGGCTCCATACAAATACCAGAAGGAACTTCTTCATGGTAAGGGTGATGGAGCACTGGAACAGGCTGCCCAGGGGGGTTATGGAGTCTCCTCTGGAGATGTTTAAAACCTGCCTGAATATGTTCTTGTGCAACTTGGCCTAGGTGATCCTGTTGTGTCAGGGGGATTGGACTGGATGATCTTTCAAGGTCCCTTCCAATCCCCAATGCTCTGTGATTCTGTAGAGATCAGATCAGTCCAGACATTTAAATTTCAGAGGCACAAACAGAGACATTTTCCATGTTCTTCAGGTGTTCCTGTCAGCATTTAAAATTAGAACAAACTACTTTCAGAAGTGAAGAACGCTCACGAGCTGTGAAGAATGACTATTTCCAAATTACTGAGGTATTACACTTCAAATTGCCTTAATGTGAGCTGATCTGTATTTATGGCCAAGTTTCATACAGTGGTTAAACTTTCAACAAGTTTCTCCCAAGTCAGATCACTGAACCTGAAGAGAATAAAAAAAAACAAAGCAGGCAAAATTCTCCATCCTCCTTCACCCTTACATGCACCCGGGCATCTTCCCACTGGGCTGTTTGGCACCCGTATTCACTAGGAGAGGCTTTCCACAGGTGGCATTTTGGTCGGTGTGGCTGTAGTTTGTGAGTCTGTCTGCTGCAGCACCACGTAAACAGGAGCTTTACGTCTGTTGTGACGACGACCAAACCCCTGGTGTACTTCCATAATTATCTTAATGTGTTAATAAACTAAATTACTGACTGATGGCCAGTAATAGCCTCACAGACTGGGTTGGGTTGGAAACCAGCTCAGAGATCACCCAGTGCCAACCCCCTGCCATGGGCACCGACCCCTCTCACCCTCTCTCCTCTGGAGACATTTCAAATCCACCTGGCCATGTTCCTGTGCAACTGGATCTAGAGGATCCTGCTGTGTCAGTGAGACTGGACTAGATGATCTCTCGAGGTTCTTTCCAATCCTAATGTTCTGTGACTCTGTCAGTGGGTGCCAGACACCGCTCCCCATCAGCAAGCCCAGCATCTCGATGATAAGACAGAAGTACCCATGTTCATTTTGAATCAGTGGTGGTCAATCCTTACATCACCCGCAAGTCTACGGCATGACGGAGTTCCTCAGGAAAACAGAAAGCAATTAAAGAAGTCTATGGGCATGATGATTTATGTATTGGTGCACTACAACAGTTAGGTGTCTCAAATGTCAAAATTAACTCCCGGAATCGATAGCTGCTCAGAAACTTGATTTGCTGATCACCAGGATTCCACGTTTGCTCTCCGTGGTGCAATATGTTTACCTGCAATCCAAAGCAGCTTTTATCACCAGCAAGAGCTCATTTTAATAAGCAGAGAGGCAACTAGGAGTATTTATCACTTGAAGGATAATACGCACTAAACAACCTTAAATTCTTCAAAAGCTAAGATAAACTTCTTTCTATTTAACCAGCATCTCAGAACCAGCAAAGACGGGCTGCTCAGGGTCTGTCTACAAGCATCTGTCCTTGGAATTATTCTCATTTAAGCCTTTAACGAGTAACTGCTTTAAGGAATTTGGGAATCTCAGATTTAAAGGCTATGTGGGAAGGCAACTCCCAGCAACAGTAATGAAACCAAACTAATCCTGATCAGATGGAACAGTCTGCATTTTCTCCCAGTAAAGAGGCAACTCCTGTGACAATGAATCAAAAACTGGAGTATTTTCTTCTTTTCCTAACCACAGGATCATCCCGGCTGGAAAGGACCTCCAGAATCACCAAGCCCAGCTCCCTAACCCCTGGACCACAGCCTCAAGTGCTGTGGCTACTTGGTTTTCAAACACCTCCAGGGACGGGGACTCCACCATCCTGAGAACATCAGTCTGTGATCTGGAGAGTGACTCCAGTGGTGTAAATTTGGCTTCCACAGTTCACTTTCAGCTCCAACCCCACCCCTCTTAGCAGCCTCCGTAATGCCCGTGGCATAGAGGAGCTCAGTCGCTGGGTGGTTTTGCTAACAGCTCGGCACACACTTGAGACTTCAAAGCCTGCACGGAATCACAGAATCATTCAGGTTGGGAAAGACCCCTGGGATCATCGAGTCCAACCATCAACCCTACTCTTCAGAAATATTGACAAGAACTACATGGGACCACGCAGTCCCTCCCACAGAAGCAATAGTGTCAAGACTTCAGCGGAACCTGGATGTGAGCCTCCATGAATAAGATTGATTAAAACATCAGAAATTATTGAATTTGGGAAGGGCTTCACACTCTGACAGCAAAACAAGAAGCATGAGGCTTTCAGAGGCAGTCTGAGGTCTGGGACGCACAGTGGTGTCCCACTGCAATCTGCAACCCTCCTGGGCTGATGCAGCACCAGGTACCACCAAGCTGCTGCTGCTCCATCCCAGGGTGAGGCAACTCCCAACACTGCCAGGAGTCCAGATGAGCACAATCACAGAGTCATTACGGATTGGAGGGGGACCTCTAACGATCATCTAGCCCAGTCCCCCTGCCAGAGCAGGATCACCTAAACCAAATCACACAGGACCTTAAAATCCTGGTGGAAAATGAGAACTCGGCAGACGTGCGATATGGAAACCAGTGCTGAATGTTTAATGCCATCAGCAATTCGCAATTATTTCTTCAGTGTCTTTTCCTGGGTAACTCTTTCCACTGTGTGACCTCAGTGAGAAGATAACAGGAGATGCTGCTTTTGAATAAGTTATCCATTCCCTTCGCTTTACTCCAACACAACAATGCCACCGTCACGAAACATTTTCCCTCTACAAAACAGCACTAACCTCCCAAAGAGAAAGACCTTGACCAAAATATCAGAGGATATTAAACTGCAAAGTGATCTACTGATGCAAATCATTAAATCTATTTGCATTTGCTTACTGAACCCTAACACAGAAATTAAACTCCACAGTGTGGGGAAAGGAGCCGGTTTTGCATGGTTAAAAGGAGACATCTTGGAAGATCCAAGCTCGATGTCATTAATTTTCCTTCTTCCCCTCATTAACAAGTAAAATGTTTTCACTGCTTGAAAAGTTTTAATAAATAGGAGAAAGCAGGGCAGCTGACATAAGTTTTTAATGTAATATACAAGAGCTTTTAATATTTTTACATATATTAATGTAAAAGCTAAAAATAAATGTTAAAAGGTTACATTTGTGAAGAAAGGGAAAAATTGGCATTTACAGTTACAGGATGAGGTTTTAGAATTTAACTCTTCCTTTGCCAGCAGTGGTGTCGTGAAGATCATTTGTCATTTAACCAAGACACAATCTAACTGCCTACAGGTTAGGGAAGGACCTGTGCAACTGGATCTAGGGGATCCTACTGTGGCAGGGGGATTGGACTGGATGATCTTTTGTGGTCCCTTCCAATTCCTAGTTTTCTGTGATACCCAGACTGGCATCTGTGCTTATACTCCAGTGGCTACCCTCAAAACAGCAGCATTAACTGTGTACATGGGGCTCTGGGCAACCTCATCTGGTGAGAGGTGCCCTTGCCCATGGCAGGAGGTTGTAACTGGGTATCTCCGAGGTCCCTTCCATACTTAATCCATTCCATGGTCCTATCCACCTTTTTTTTAGAGGACCAGATCAGCCCGGGGAAGAAAAGCAAGGCAAAGGCCTACAACAACATTTAAGAATCCCCACTAATTCTGGTGCACAACAGAATCATAACCCATGTCACTATGCAGCCCATTTTCCTCATCTTCATAGCAAGGACTTGCAATGGAAAAACACTCCAGTGAGTTAATCTACCTCTCGCATGAGAAGTGGAAAGGTTCCACTCCTAGCTTAGAGCATGGAAGAGTTAGAAGATAACATCAGACACAGAATTAGTGGCAGGAAAACATTTCTTCCCTGAGAAGCATCTTGGAGGGACGATGCTGCACAGACAAGTCCTCACCCTCCTCTTTGGCAAAATTATTTCTCAGCGCTATTGTAGCTTTACATCTTGTGCTCTAGAAATAAACCCATCACACCCGTGGTATTTTCAAGCAGGGTGTCTGCACAAGTTATATTATCTAATATGGTTTTGTTGTTATTTTTCAGTTTGAAAATATCACCCCTGTAAAACGAAATTGCTGGGTTGTTATAACGGTTCCTGCTGTAGACACCTTGCTTGGGCAAGCACTGATGTTCAGAAACATCCATCGGCTGAGCAGCCAAGCTTTGTGCTCTTCTGTCCACTGAAACTGGGCTTTGGGTGGTTTTGATGTGGTGCATGTTAGGCAAGCAAAAATACCTGATGAGTACCATCAGGAGGAGGAGGCTGATGGGAGACCCCATCGCTCTCTACAACTATCAGAAAGGACATAGCAGAGATGTTGGTGCCAGTCTCTTCTCACAGGTCATTAGTGACAGAACCAGAGAGAAGGGCTTCAAGCTTCAACTCGGGATGTTTAGATCGGACACCAGGAAAAAATTCCGGTAGTCAGGCCCTGGAATGGGCTACCCAGGGTGGTGGTTGAGTGCCACCCCTGGTTGGGGACTCAACTAGTTTATAAGCTGCTGAAATGTGGTGCTGGGGCATCCTGAATGATTTTATGACCAAACACCACCAATTAGATTTTTTTTAAATTGTTTTTTTACATGGAGCCCCCAAAAGCTCCTCTGGTTGGACAAAACCAGAAGTGAAGACTTGCAAAACCCACTCCTATTTGGATCTTGTAGCAGTGCCCTTGACAGATGAACAGGGCAGCGGCAGCGCTGTCAGAACAAATAACCTGTGGAAAGCCGGGTATCGACTCCAGCAGAGCCGCACAGTGCTCACTTCCAGCGAGAGGGGAACGCGGGGCTTTGCCAGTCATGCAAAGGGAAAGTCACCATCCCCACCTGAGCAGCCCAGCTCCTCCTGCAAACCAGTTCCGCTGTGACACGTCTGAGCTGCGCTACACGCACCTCCCTACGTGCTCCCAGAGCTGAAGTTTTACAAACACTATTTCAAATAAAAACTTTCCTCCTCTTGATGCAGCATAAACCATCTGCAGCAGCTCCACAAGAAACTATGAAAAAAACCCCAGCCCAGTTTATTTTTAATAACCTGAGGACTATGCTGTATAATAACTCTTCCTGCCACATCCATTGAATCTGCAGAAATAAAGATTGATGCCTAGATATTTGTAGACACTTCCAACAGAGAAGGTAATATTTCTTTTCTTTTTTTTAAATGCACCACCTTCTGTTCTTCTGAAGTAATGTGAAGTAACAAGCATCATCTTCCTATTACCCAGGCAACTGCATGTTTTGTTCCTAAAACAAGTGGCAGAAAGCTCAACAAGATTTGTGAGCGCTTTGTGCCGCAAGTTAAAAGACATTCAGATATAAAAGGCTTAGAATCACAGAACATTAGGGATTGGAAGAGACCTCGAAAGATCATCTATTCCAATCCCCCTGCCACAGCAGGATCACCTAGATCCAGTTCCCCAGGAACGTGGCCAGGCGGGTTTTAAACTTTGTACGTGCAAGACTATCCTCCCCCTCTTGGTGACAGCTCCCCGTAAGTACCAAAATACGCTGTCACTTCACTCCTCAGTATGAAAATCAACACAGTGGAGGCTGTGGGGTTAAAATGCCAGAGAAGCAGCCTACGAACCAACATGGAGCACGGGGTACTGCTGCACTGCCTCACACACAGCAGTACCCTGTTTTCAAAGGGCCTAAGTGTCCAAAATGCTGCAGGGAATTGTCCTCATGTATGCAACAAGCACCACCCCAGAAGGTCACAGAATCCCAGAATGACTGAGGCTGGAAAAGCTCTCTGGACTCAGCCAGCCCAGCCCAGGATGTAACATCACGCCAGCAGCCAGACCAGGGCACTCAGGGCCACAGCCAGGCTGTCCTTCAACACCTCTAGGAATGGGGACTCCACCACTGCCCTGGGCAGCCCAGTCCAGGCTCTGATCAACTTTTCCCTGAGGAAGGGCTTCCTGACACCCAACCTAACCCTCCCCTGGCAGCTTCAGGCCCTGCTCTCTCATCCTGGTGCTGGTTGCCTCTGAGAAGAGCCTGACCTCCACCTGACTGCAACCTCCCTTCAGGGAGCTGGAGAGAGGGAGAAGGTCCCCCCTGAGTCTCCTCCAGCCTAAACACCCACAGCTCCATCTGGGATAAGGTCCAGGGGCTCTGATTCAGCTCAAGCAGCATCTTGAAGCTTCTGAAACTGAGGAACTACAGAAGGACACACGGAGCAGCCCAAGCCCTTCTCCTACCAAAGGGTTTAGAACTCACAGCACCACATCAAACGCAGACTGTATCCCAACCCTAATCTGCTGACATTAACGCCTACAAAAGATCCACCTAATGAAGCATTTTTGCAGTCACTGTAAACAGTAATTAAATACATTAAACTATAACAGAGGAAAGTGCCACACAGAGCAGGCTTTGATCACTGACGAGTGCCGTCAGCTCCGAGACTGTTACGGGATTTACAAGCCTAAGAGCTCTGGTTTAGCTGGCGGGAAAGCGGCGGGTCTGGACTTGCCATCAGGGCTTTAACATCTTCCCCCAAAACCACAGTTTCCCCTAAGATTTTTTTAACGTTATTGCTCCTCAGTTCCACGTCCACACTCTGTACGGACAGGGTGGTCTTGAAATAACTGGCCATACAGCTTTACTTATCCACTAATAATAGTCACAGACACAGTCACCCATCTTCAGGCTCCTGCAGAAGGAACAGAACCAAGTGGTTTGGTTCCACCACATCTTTCCCCTCAACAAAAGCACTGGAGACTCCACAGAGCTAGTAGCTTCAGCTTGAAAGTAGTCTTCAGGTCTTTCTTTCCCCACTCTGCTCCCACTTCACACTTTGAGAGCATCCCAAAGCCATTAACTCTACTGCTAACACATAGGAGGTCTCAGAGTTTTTATCTGGTACAATTTGGTTCAGGTATCTCTGCTTTAAACAATCTGAAGGAAGAACTCAATGGGGAAGAGCAGTACCTCTTCCAAGCTACATCACCAACAAACCTCTGACTCAAGGAAGTCACATCAGATGTTCACAGTAAACTAGAAACCCACCCAAAGCAGGTAAGCAGAGGAGTCTCATACCTCCTTCCACTGTTTTTCAGTGAGTCTCTGAGCTCCACTAAGTTTCTTAGCCTTGGCTGATGCTTATTGGAAGAACTGGAGGAGTGGCACTGTCCCAAACGCCTCCCATTTGTGGCGTCAAAGTGAGATATCACTTCCAGTAAATTTTACAGTATGAGGAATGAAACAGTTAGCATAGTTGACATTTAAACCATCATCATGGGCTATGATTAAACACCCTGGTGACGAGCGGAGTGGTTCGCACCTCTCCCAGTTACTGTTCCAGGCTCTTATCAGACTCCCGTACACCGCTGCACACACTGCCTTCTCACACGCTGGAGGTTTCCTTTGACTCTGTAATAGCTGCAAACCTGTTTAAACGGAGGTTCTGGAGAGCCTGTAATAATGTTAAGCCGACAGAGAGAGATTGACTGAAACCCTGCTGAACTTCTTGAACTGCAGATTCACCCTGGACAGGTTTAGGCAGATTAATAATACAGAGCGGCCAAACTGGCTCCTTGTTCCTCCTCTGATCTCTCTCAGTAAGATGCGGGGAAATGAAACACTATAAAGAAAATTGCAAATATCCTGCAAGAGATACAGAGGGCAGATGGGATCACGCTGCTTCCAAAAGAGTCCTCCTTCTGAGAGCAGTGTAAAGGCAAATCTGGAGCATTCCACCAGCACCAGTGAAGCACTCAAGCGACGGCAGAGCAAGTCCACCTGTCCAGCCTCACTTCTCACAAGCAGGCATGAGAAGCCAACAGCTCCTCTGGAGTCTCTCAAAGTCAAGTCTGCATCCATGCCAACAAACACCGAGTTCCCTCAGCCTCTGGAGGAGCAGCACACCATGTGCATGTGTTGTCTGCTGCAGGAGAGAGCTCCTCCAGGCTGGAGGAACAAATACTCCCCATCATGCACCGGCGCTGAGCACATCCAACGATGGCAGTGACAGATCCCTGACTGCTCAGCTAAGCTTTTAAGTGGGGGAAACTCAGCAGCTTCTCACGGTGGCATCCTTATGTCCCACAGTGGATGTCAGCATTGGCAGAACCTGGGATCTGTGCCCGCTCATCAGACAGCAAATTTCACTTTGATTTCACATGCACGCTCCCCAGCAGATAGCAGGATGTCACACTGTTCCTCACCACACACCCAGCAGGACAGGGTTTTCCAACCACACACTGGTTGCTGTTCCAGTTTACCTCAAGGCATGTTATGCCACTGCCCTTTCTCTTTCAACAATCTCCCTGCTGCCTTCGTATTTCCTGGCTGGGTAACGCCTGCCACACACTGACCACCCAGAGAGCTGGGACTCCCAGGGAAACTTGCACTGAGGGAAATCCCTCAAGAACTTGGATTTTGGGTTTTGTTCCCTGCTGCCAAGTCAACATTCCATGTTTCCAAAGTCTCTCCTGCTGGAAAAAGGAAAATCCAAGCATGGCTTCAGCTGCTGTTAACAGGAGTCATGAGGGCGATCCCCACTCACTAGGTTTTCCTTTCGGACAAAAAGGATTAAACACAGTATTTTGGGTAAGAACACTGGAGGAAGGGGAAGCTTCTTGATCAAAACTAATCCTTGTTTCACTGAAAAAAACAACACAACAGCTGGTAACTCAAGGTCAGGCTGGATGGGGCGCTCTGGGTAATCTGGTCTGGTGAGTGATGGCCCTGCTTGGGACCAGATGCTTTCTGGGGGTCCCTTCCAACCCCCATTGTGACTCTGTGACAAAGTCCTAAATAGGCTTTACATATTTTTCAAAATAAGAACACAGCATGAACCCTGCAGCTGCAGTTCTTAGAGACCAATTAGACACTTGATTTGTATAGTTGAGCTTCACATACCTGAAATCTCTTGTTTACACGTAGGAAATTTAATTGTATGTCCACACGCGCGCCCACAGTTCAACCACCTGAATAAAATCCCCTCCTCTACAACCACAAACCATCATGCTGTGGTGTACCTGGACTTTTAAACTCCTCCAGATGCACAAACTGCGGAATAACTGGACAGAGCCCAGCGCAGAGCCTCAAAGATGATGAAGGGAGGGAAGCATCTCCCTGCTGAGGAAAGGCTGAGGGAGCTGGGTCTCTTAATCTGGGGAAAAAAGGAACCTAAGGAGTGACCCCATGAATGCTGATCAATAAGGAAAGGGTGGGTGTCAGGAGGATGGAGCCAGGCTCTGCTCAGGGGCACCGGGTGTGAGCTGGAGCAGAGGAGGTTCCCCATCAATGTGAGAAGGACCTTGTTCCCAGTGAGGGTGCCAGAGCCCTGGCAGGGGCTGCCCAGGGGGGATGTGGAATCTCCTTTTCTGGAGACGTTTCAGACCCGCCTGGGTATGTGTGACTGGATCCAGGAGATCCTGCTGTGGCAGGAGGACAGGATTGCATGATCTTTCGAGGTCCCTTCCAGTGCCTAATGTTCTGTGACTCTGTAGCTGCAGGTTATTACGATCAGACTCATCTCACCAGCAGATCCATTCCTTTCCAGCACACTGAAAACTGAGTTTTACTTTGTGGCTCCTCCCGTTTGCCCACATTACAGCCTGTGTCCTCAAGTTTTAAGCACAGCCATCACGGGCTTGGCTGTAATCTCCAGTGATTAACTGCACTGCCTTTTACAAGCTGTAAAAACAGAGCAAGATCTCCCCAACCCGATTATGCCATTAGGCAGACGGCTCTTATCAGATCCTTCCCTACAACTACCAGCAGCTTGATGACTACGAGTCTCAAGTCCTTATGTATTTCAAAGGTTTGCTTATTTTTGTTGTTAAAAAGCCCCCTAAAATCTGTATTGATTGTTACACGCAGCTCTACACGAGGAGTCCCAAGCAGCACAGCGCTGAATACCAATATTTATTACCAGACTCGCGCTCATTATGGTTCCCTCTGACAGGGGTCCATTAAAATCAATTTTTATGTTTCTTATGCTGGTTTCCTTCCCCCCCACCCCCCCAACGTTCTTACCACAGTGTTTATTAGCCAGTTAGGAGAAACACTGGGCACTAGGCTCTTTTCATTTTAGTCTGTTGAAAATAATGAGGGCAGATTTAACAAGCACTCGCTGGTGATAACAGATTAAATGTTATACTTCAGCACAAACATTTACAGAGGGCTTTAAAATTTTTAGAACTTGATCATCAAGACAAAAGCCAAGTCCCACCTCCTGCCTCTTGCAGAGATGTAAATTCTTCAAGTAATTGGGAGAATTACCGAGTGTTTACCATTAGCTCCTGAAACACTCCTGAGTGATATTGCACCTAAAACATAACGATTTTTGCTTATAAAAATCACATAATCTTCTAAGTTAAGTGTTGTCAAGGTGCCACTAAAGCCTCAACACCTCTGCAAGGCCACGAAATTAAGCTCAGCACAAAGGGGAAAAAAAAGACTGAGATCATATAAAAATTAAAAAGTAAATAAAATAAAGCTTAAAGAATCAGGAATCTAAACCACCTGATGTCTGCTTGAAGATTATTAAATTCCTCCTCAACCAGCCAACCCAACCACATATAGGAATCACAGAACATTAGGCACTGGAAGGGACCTCAAAAGATCATGCAGTCCAGTCTCCCTGCCACAGCAGGATCCCCAGATCCAGTCACACATACCCAGGAGGGTTTGAAACATCTCCAGAGAAGGAGACTCCACAACCCCCTGGGCAGCCCCTGCCAGGGCTCTGGCACACTCACCGGGAAGAAGGTCCTTCTCACACTGATGTGGAACCTCCTCTGCTCCACCTCACACCCGCTGCCCCTTGTCCTGTCACTGGGTGCCCCTGAGCAGAGCCTGGTACCATCCTCCTTCACACCCACCCTTCACATATTGATCAATATCCATGGGGTCACCCCTCAGGCTCCTTTTTTCTCAGCTAAAGAGATCTGGCTCCCTCAGCCTTTCCTCCTTAGGGAGATGCTCCCCTCCATTATCCTTGAGGCTCTGCACTGGGCTCTCTCAAGCAGTTCTGTGTCCTCCTGGAACTGAGAGGCCAGGTTTGTGAGACTCATCCACATTATGGTCCAGATTCCTGGGTAATGTCACACACACTGCAATTATAAGGATAATAAAATAGGAAAACAGAAGAGAGGAAACCCCCCAGATCAATGGAGAAATTGAGAACAAGAAAGTAAGGGAAAGGGGGTCAGTATGGAGATACAGAAGCTAAACGTTCTGTCCTGAAAGAAAAATTGCAGCTGTATGGGACGGTGGCAAAGGCTGAAATTTTATTACCAAAACCAGTCAAAGGGACCGGCCTCAAATCAGCAGCATCAGCCACTTCCATTTTAGCAGAGGAACATGGCATCTGGGAACTTTGAAGGAAATCAATGTTCCTATCAGTGTTCCTTCTAAAAACTTTGCAGACCCTTTCCTCACAAAGACAGACCCAAGATCTGAACATGACAAACAGACTTCAGCAGGTTGAACAGTGCTTGTACGGAACAGTAAAGCCTACTAAAACCTCCTCAGTCAGCCCTGTATTTGAGACATCACTTCCTCTGCCAAGTGATCATCTGCTCTGAACTCCAAAAGGCTTTACAGCTACAGAAAACCAACCAAAGTTGTCCCAAGTGCAGTGACGAAAACATTGTTCGCTCCTGGTTCTGCCTGCTAGAACCTCCCTTGCCCCAAACTACACACAGAGTAGATTTACACCAGCAGACTTACACGTGTGATGTCGATGTCACTCACACTTCGTTGTAGAACCTATCTTTGCTGATATTAATGCAGAAGAGCAAGAAACATATTGTGGAGCCACCACTCTTAAAAAAAAAAAATCACATTTGGGAGGGTGCTTCTGTCTCTCACAGACGCAAGCACTGGGTTCCCAGCGTAGCTGGTAAAGACAAGCACGCACAGTCGTATCTTTGTTCCTCTGGGCAATTCCTTCCCTCCAGCACACACACAGAGGATCAATAGGACATGAACTCACCCGCTCGGCAGCACGCTCATTTTCGGAAGCTTGATTTCATGTAAGCCTGTTTCACACCCGCAGATCTCGAGCTTCCCCACGGGGCTAAGCAGAACCATGTGTCTCTCCCTGCACGGAGCTTCTCCCTGCTTGGAATTCACCTGTTCAGGAAAACAAACCCCTCTTTAGTTGCTTGCACAACATTCAGGATTGGAAGAGACCTCAAAAGACCATCCAGGCCAATCCCCCTGCCACAGCAGGATTCCCTAGATCCAGTTGCACAGGATCATGGCCAGGTGGGTTTGAAGCTTCTCCAGAGAAGGAGACTCCACAACCCCACCCTGGGCAGCCCCTGCCAGGGCTCTGTCACCCTCACCATGAAGAAATTCCATCTGGAGTTATTTGCAAAAGTCATTTTAAAAGACAGCAAGAACCCAGTGCGCTTCAAGTGTCCTCACCCACAGCTTTACCTTCAAAACTGCAGCTTGGAACAATCCTTCCCAAAGAAATCCTGCTCCTTCCCTCCCTCTTCCAACACAAGCAGATCTTTTTCAACACCACCTTTCCCACTGTCGTCTCTGAAGCCATGAGAGCCAGAAGTGAAGAGCAGCTTAAAGCACAACTCTAATAAACCCCCAAAACTGCCTTCTGCCTTTTCTCTCCAGCCAGTGTAAAAGAGGAACTTTGTTCAGATACTCCATGAGTGCCACCCTCTCTCTCTTTCCACTGTAAAACCTACAAACCCATCAAAACCTCAACAGGTCAAAATATATTAGGTAGAAAAAAACCACAACCCAGCACTCTTAAGAGAGGAAGCTTGTCCTGCCACCCTCTGGAGTCTGGCTACAGAATAAAAATGTGGACGTGTTGTAAGTCTGCACCTCAGCGGGCGGCTAAATGCTCTACAGAAGATGGGAAGAGCATTGTTAGCCAATGAAATTAAGTCCTTTTTGTCACTAATAACAGAGGAGTATCAAAAGGTTTCCACAGTGAAAGATTTATCACCAAGAATATTAGCATGATTTATGAGTTAATGTCCTGTACAGAGGAGCCTCATTTTCCAGGCGTGCTCCCATGACTTGCCTACAGCACGTGCTTTGGTAGCACCAAGCTCCTCCGAAGGGCGAAGGTCCCTTAAATTATGCATCGACTCCGCTGAACGCCACGAGGCAGTGGGGATGTGCACCTCAGACTGCTTTGCCAGGGTTCAGATGCTAAGGATGCAGAACAGCAGCAAGTTTTATCTCCTAAACAAGGTGCTGTGAACCCAAAAGCCAGCATTAGCTTGATGACTTGCATGTAAGGATCTTAGCCTCTTACACTCCCCACCATTATTCAGTTTAAGAGCCTTGCTGCAGCCAAGTTTTACAGGACTAAAACACATCTCCCATTTGATTAAGTAGAGGTTTTTATTTGAATTTGCATTAAGGGTCTTTCACACTACAGTAAATAATTCAGAATTATCTCCTAATGCTCCTTAAACCCTCCTACAATTCCACTGTAGTTCAGGCTGAGATCCTAGAAGCCATCTGAGAGAAATCTTGAGGATCAACAAGGCTCAAAAGAAACCCCCAGTGAAGTGTTTCTATGCTCCGTGTTCTCTCAAGAGGTTTCTATTTCCTACCAGGGAAGTCAAGAGAGCATTTCAGCCCCAAATTACTGCTGAAGGGGAGAAAGAACGCAGAGTACTTTCATGAACATCACTTTGCAACTTGTCCTGTGTTCTCCTCCTCAAGATCTCCCCACGTGTCCAGTGTTCAAACCCTAGAAACCACAGCAGTGCCCACGGTGGGAGGACTGGACTAGACTAGACAGAGATGATCATTTGAGGTCCCTTCCAATCCCCAATGTTCTGTGATTCTGTGGATGTGCCTGCACCTACCCTAAACATTCAGCACTCAAGGCACGAAAAACAGAATTGAAACTGTTGTGTCTGCGGGCAAAGAGGCCGAGATGCCACCTTTTCACACATTTTCCCTTCACTACTACTGAGCACATGAACTCTTCCCACCAGGAAGGAGCCAGAGCCCTATCTTGGCTGGATCTCTCTCAAGAGGTTTTTCTCTTTCTTTCCCTCTGCTTTAGCACCACCACAAACCCACGGTACCACATCAAAATATTAATGATAAACCCCTCTGCCACCACCTCTACCTGATTTATTTATTTCCATTAGGCTACAGGATGTGGCTGACCCCCAAATGGAAGCTCTTGTGATTTTTTTACTTAAGTATTTCTGAGAATTGAGGCAAAATCCACATTTAACTGCTGAACCTAAAGTGCTCTTGCACACAGAGCAACTATTTTTTTTTTAAACCAAGAGAGACCACGTGTGTTACTCAGGGAGATGACACAGTTGCCGCCAAGAAACAGGACTCTTGAACACAGAATCACAGAACGTTAGGGACTGGAAGGGATCTCGAAAGATCAGCCAGTCCAATCCCCCACCACAGCAGGATCCCCCCGATCCAGTCGCACAGGAACACGGCCAGGCAGGTTTGAAATGCCTCCAGAGGAAGACTCCACAGCCCCTCTGGGCATCCCCTGCCAGGGCTCTGGCACCATCACCGGGAAGAAGTTTCTTCTCAGATTGATGTGGAACCTCCTCTGTTCCAGCTCACACCCACTGCCCTTTGTCCTATCACTAGATGACAATGAGAAGAGCATGGCTCCATCCTCCTGACACCCACCCCTCACGAATTCATAAACATCAATCTATGAGCACTTCCAGCGAGAGGATCCCAAACAGCACCGCACCAATTAGCAGCACACAACAGAGGGATTCATCGCTGTAAAGGCTAAATTTCTGGATGCATTTACCCAACAGGACAGGGGATGTCAGCCCAGCCCACTGAAGGGGTGACGAAGCCCACAGCCTGATCATTTATCTCCTGTTCTTCATAAATACATCCTAACGACTCGTCACTGCGGTGTCCTGATGGAGCTGCACTGGGAAGTGAGCGCACGAGCGATAACTCTCAAGCACCTGCCCCGTTTCTACGATGCCATATAACATCCCTGACTTGCCAAAAAGCAATACCAGGAATTTGTGGAGTTTGAGAGGATAATCAATAAATGCCAAGGAAGTTGCTTCTTCATCCTAATTACAGGGAAAGAAATACCAGTGGCTGAACCCTTTAAGTGTCCTTCGCCAGGAGTACTGCGGTGTCTTCAAGCAGGTTTGCTATCGATTCAGGTTTTGAGTTAAAATTCAATGAAAGCCTGAAATATTGGATTTGAATTTAAGCAGGATACTTCACGGAGACCCAACAATCTGGTACCTCATTTTGGTCATCTCACCCCAGACATTCCTCCTGATGCAGTAAGAAAAACACCCCCCAGTCGTTAACATCTCCTGCGACTGCTGTAAAGATGCCTGCGTGGAATTATCATCTGGACAGTGGCTAATGCTGTTTGCAAACTGGTTTCACTGCAGAAAGCTTGAGACACTTCACCTAGAGTCAGTTGAGGGAGGTGATTCTCTCCCTCTACTCTGCATTGGGGAGATCCCACCTGGAGTACTGGGTCCAGTTCTGCAGTCCCCAACACAGAGCTCTTGGAAAGGGTCCCGAGCAGAGCAACTCAAATGAGCAGAGGGCTGGAGCACCTCTCCTCTGAGGACAGGCTCAGCAAGTTGGGGTTGTTCAGCTTGCAGAAGAAGAGGCTGCCAGGTCATCTTCCAGCAGCTTTCCAGTCTCTGGAAGAAGAGGCCTACAAGAAAGGGGAGGGCTTTTGACAGGAATGGTAGCAAAAGGACAAGGTCAGGTGGTCCCAGACTTGAAGAAGGGAGGCTGAGGTTGGACATGAGAAATCAATTCTTTGTTGTGAGGGTGGGGAGATGCTGGAACAGGTTGCCCCAGGCAGCTATGGCTGCCCCATCCCTGGCAGTATTGAAGGGCAGGTTGTCTGGGGCCCTGAGTAACCTCCTCTAGTGAAGGTGTCCTTGCTTGAGCAGGGAGGCTGGAGCTGGATGATGTTTAAGGTCCCTTCCAACCCCGGCCACCCTGTGATTCTGCTTGTGGCGCCCAGTCCAGCACAGCTGCTGGAGAGCCAACACGCGCCAGCGCCCCACTCACCCGATGTTTTTATTGCACTATAGTTCTCTCAACGTTCTCCTTAATAGTTTAAAACTTCCTGTATTTGTTTGACAAGTTTCAGTGTGTTTATTTTAAAGGAAACAATCCATTGTACGTTAAGAATATGGGAAAAGATATTAATAGTAAAGGTAATGCAGTTGTGCACATATAGCTCAGTGGGGAGAGTAGTGTTCCAACCTTCTGCAGCCAGTCCTAGATGAGAAAACCATCTCTCAGATGAGAAAGCCAGGCCTTACACTCAGGATTTTAAAGCAGAATAAAACATAAAGACTGGGAAAAAAACCCAAACAGGATCCATGCAACCTAAGGGATCCTGCTGGGGTGGGGGGATTGGATTAGATGATCTTTCGAGGTCCCTTCCAATCCCTAATGTTCTGTGAAAATACAACTCTAAAAGCCCTGTCCTGCCAGTATCTCTATCCATTATCTATGTTTTCATCTTCTAAACAAAGAGGTGGGACTGCTACTGTTTATTAAGAACTGGTCTCCCAACATTGCTCATTACTCCAGGAAAAGATAACCCCTGAACAAGATCACACACACATCCTGTGTCATTACATCAGAACATCACACACAGCATCCTTCAAATATATGGAAACCTGTCAGACCAGGGACAGCTGAGTGTCCCACAGGTTTTAAATTAAGGCAGCAGTTAAATTTTTGAAGAAAAAGGGTGTTTGCATCCATTGCTTAAATTCAGGCAACAATTCTTGAAACAAAACCACCATCAGGGCAGCTAATCAGATTAAATTCTGCTGATTTCATCTGCTACCTAGCAAAATAACATTTAAAATCACCTCGATGATATAAAATGGAAGTCAACAATCACAGAACATGACGGATTGGAAGGGACCTCGAAAGCTCATCTAGTCCAATCCCCCAGCCACAGCAGGAAACCCTAGATCAAGTCACACGATGAGCACCAGCTAACTCTTCCCCCTACACATCACACGACAGCTGTCTATACTGCATGGAGTTGTGTTCTTGAAGCATCCCAAGCAAATGATGTTAGCCAGAACCAAGCTCCAGGTCCCTGCTTTTCTGTCCTTGCTGCAAGAGCAATAAACACCTCCACGGCTGTAACCCAAAGCAAGTTTAGAGGCATGAAAGCAGGGAAATAAACTGCCTGTTTTGAACCTTTAGAAATGCACCCTGACACAGCAACCAGTAACAACCAGCCCCATCCTCACTCATCCAAAGGTCCACTTCATACCAAGCAGAGGGACAGCTGTGCAGATGGCAGCACATGCTTTCTATGGTTTTTAAAAGTATTCTTTATTAAACAAAGTCAACAGACTTTGCAAGACCCTGTTGTCCCATTGTTTTGTGTTACTACTCCTCTTTGGAGGGCAATCACAAGGCTCCAAAATGCCAAGATATGAAAGTGCTTTTCCAAGCCAGGGTTGCCCCTGGCTCTTTGGCTGCATCTTCACTCCACTGTTTTGGCAGACAGGAGTGATCCCAGCCTGTCAAGTGGCAAATTCTCAGCATACTCCCCCAATAGGGCTACCTCAGACTACATTTTTCTTACTGGTTATTCTAATTGTAATAAAATAGATTCTTCCTCCTCTGGAGGAGGCAGGTGGATTACTACTATTTTTTCTGTTTCACCTATTGACCACATGGCCAAGCTTTGATGAGACAACGGTCTCAATGAGCCCTGCCAATTCCTGCCCCAGAAACCTTTTTCCCTTCTCAGATAAACCTTTCCTATGTGTAACCTACCTGGGCAGCGTGTTCCAGAGCTATGTCACCCTCACCATGAAGAAGGTCCTCCTTAGACTGATGTGGAACCTCCCTTGTTCCTGCTCACACCCACTGCCCCTTGTCCTATCATTGGATGCCCCTGAGCAGAGCCTGGCTCCATCCTCCTGACACCCACCCTTCATATATTGATCAGCATTCATGGAGTCACTCCTCGGTCTCGTTTTTCCCAAGCTCAAGAGACCCAGGTCCCTCCTGGGGCGCTGCCCTCTCTGGGCTCCTTCTGGAACTGAGAAGGAAGATTCCAGATGTGGTCTCACCAGGGCAGAGAGATCTCCTCTCTAACCACCACCGAAGGGTGTGCGGTGTATTCACATACACACTTGGAGGGACTCAGAATACAGAATGTAACTGCCCAAAATGCCACCTGGACACAGCCATGGAAGTGCACTGCTATTACAGGGGGTCAGCTGTGTGCGTAAACGCGTGGCAACCACTCCAAAGCAAAGGGAAGAGAGAAAATCCGAATCTAATGAGACTTGTATCTGCTTCAGGAGAACTGAAAATGGGCTAGAAGCAAAGAAACCCCATAATCCAGCAGCAGAATGATTTCAGCATTATGCAACACTTGCAATTTTTATCACCTAAATCCACAAAATTCTTGTGTTCTCTGCAGAGCTGAAGTCAGGACCAGCTAAATAAAAGATAATGCAACTAGGCATAACACAATAAAAGATATTACCTTCCCGATGCATTATTGCTGCCAATTATAAGAATCACTTCAACTTAATTTCAAAGGCACAATCACCCTCAACTGTAAGAGTCTCTTTTTTAAATTTCAAACAGGATTACATTAAGGCAATAACTCACCTCCCAGCTATAATATCAGTCTCCCTTATTGCAAAAATACATTTCATAAATACTTCTCATCGACAAGTCAGGCTAATTCAGGTTAATTTCATTGTATTTTGGTGCTCTCTCGCATTTGTGTGCAATTACCTTTATCATTTTATTGCCGCGCCAAGAAAGTAATCAGAACAATTATTTGGGAGCGGGAGGTGCAGAAATTCCACCTCACACTTTGCTGGCATTTTTGATAAAACAGCAGCTTTATCTCGGGAAGTGGCAGGGACAACGGATAAATCATGCATCAGTCAAGTGTAGCTGACCCCCAAGTGCATTGCACAATATCAGGAGTGCTTCAAAGGAAACTTTCCTGTATAATCCATCATTCTTTATAATAGCAAAGCAGCTCTACCTGCAGAGTAGGGGCTGGAGAATAATAACAAAATAAATCTGAGCAATATGAACAAAACCATTAATACTGCTTCTTAAGCTGAGGGAGAGTCAGGAATGGCAATTGTGTTCCAGGAAAAAATTCCATGGAAATTCAGAGCAGAATTCAGAGCATAACAAGAACTGCATTAAACAAATGAAGCTGCAAAATGTGTGTTAAGAATTCACTAAAATAAATACAAACACCTCTATAGGATATGAACACCCACACAGGCAGGTGACATAGGGACTCATACAGAGATGTAAGAGTCTAAACTCTGAACACACATCTGAATTTCCCTGTTGTTGTCAGTCTTGGTTTGAGGAGAGCGCAGAGAAGTGTTCCACTGCACTGACAGGGAGCAAAGCATCATGAAAGGACAACGGGCACCGGGTGTAAGCTGTAACACAGGAGCTTCCACACCAACATGAAAAGGAACCTCTTCCCAGCGAGGGTGACAGAGCACTGGAAGGGGCTGCCCAGGGGGTTGTGGAGTCTCCTCCTCTGGAGATAAAACTAGTCTGGACTGTGTGATTGGATCTAGGGGATTCTGCTGTGGTGGGGGGATTGGACTGGATGATCTTTCAAGGTCTCTTCCAATCCCTAATGTTCCGTGATCACACTTGGTACTTGTAGTTAACAAGTTTAGATGTAGCAAATACAAGAAATGCAGGAAGAAATAGAATTATGGCTGAAATTAACTCTTATGCAACACAAGCATTGTTATGCTATTGTAAGAACTCCCCAAAACCTTATGAACACAGAGCCACGACCATGCACACACCTCACCCTCTTCCACACAATCCCCACGTACACCTTTGGGCACCAAACCGAGGATGGGGTGGGAGACAAAGGCAGCGACTGTGGAAATTGCCCACGTCTGCTTGCAGAACCCATTTTTCAGCAACCTGCTTAAAAGCTGTTGAGCACATTACGTCGGTGCTAAGTGATTTCTGCAAACACCCATATGCCAGGAATATATTGTGTCAGCCCAGCATGCTGCTGCGCTCAAAGTGAAGCTGTAAACTAATCACACGCGATAAATATCACTAAAGGAACATGAGCTACAGCATATACATAATTAATATGCATCCAGAGCAGGAGGGGAAATGGGAACAGACAGGACAGAGGAGCCTGGGCTGGGTCTGGGTGAGAGGGAACAGGTGACTCTTCCTCCTGCACCCAGTTGTGCAGGAGATAATCAAACACCCCCTTACCCTTATTCCAGGTCCCTGCTATAGGATGTTTATGACTGGAATATACATAAATGTAACTAAACATCCCTTTACCATTATTCTAGGTCCTTGCCACAAGATGTTTATGACTGGAATACACATAACTAAAGGTATGCTCGTTTAAAAGAAAAAAGTGAAGGAGTCATTGACTTCCCTGTAAATTTACTTTGTGCTTGAACCATTCAATTTTAAAAAACAAAAAAAACCCACTCTTCAGTGGAAAAAAAAACGAAAATCTTTTACAGAAGAGCAGAAGACACAGAATTTGTTCCAGCACCACTTTTCTAAGCGACATTATATTACATAAAACAGACAAAAATCGCCAAGATGCCACTATTAAGACACTGTTAACGGCAACAGAAGTTGCCAGCAGGAACAGTTAGATATGCAAGGTAAACTGTACTGGAAATATCTTCCTAGAGGAGTATTACTCACATCACAACAATAGACATCTCTCAGAAAACTCCCATCTTCCAAGCTCATTTCAATTATTTGAAGAATATAGTTATTGACTAAAAAAATGTATTTATGCCTCTCAGGAAGGTAAATGGCTCTGAAATGTGATCAACAGCCACACTGTCTGATTTTACTGACCTCACTGAAGCACCAAGCCTCCAAATGAAGCCTCTTTGTTTTTCCAGTGAGGTATTTATTAGGAAATGGGAGCAGCCATCAACTGAAAATGTAGCACTGTGCTCCTAGTTTATGCTCTGTGGCAGATAGCTACGTGATGGGGAAAGGTCCACTGATGCCTGTTACCAACCATGACAGAGCTACAGAGATTTACAACGCAGCATCAATCTTGTCAGCTGGATTCTTAATCCTGACTGCTGGACACTGGGGAAAAAAACAAACTACGTTACGTGAACTCTTTTGTAATGCTGGACTTTGTGTGTTACACCTCAGCAGAGGGGGTGTTTCACTACAGACTTACCTTAGGAACAAGCCTTGACACCATGGTGGATCAGAGGTGTCTCTACCTGTAAGGAAAAAGAATTCTCAGTTAGAATGAGATTTAATTCTAATTCTGTAGGAAGAATTGTGTGATAACAGGGTGAGTCTCTTATCATGAGCTCTGTATCTCTTCAGCTTGGAAAAAAGGAAACTCAGGGGTGACCTCATTAAGGTTTATAAATATGTGAAGGGTGGGTGTCAGGAGGATGGAGCCAGGCTCTGTTCAGGGACACCCAAAGATCGGACAAGGGGCAGAGGGTGTGAGCTGGAGCAGAGGAGGTTCCACATCAATCTGAGAAGAACCTTGTTCCCAGTGAGGGTGCCAGAGCCCTGGCAGGGGCTGCCCAGGGGGTTGTGGAGTCTCCTTCCCTAGAGACTTTCAAACCTACTTCGCCATGTTCCTGTGCAACTGGATCTAGGGGAACCTGCTGTGGCAGGGGGATGGGACTGGATGATCTTTTGAGGTCCCTTCCAATCCCTAATGTTCTGTCATTCTGTGCGATCAGTGTTTCTACATGATGCCTAAGTTTCAGCGTGTAATTGCAAAAAGGAGCTGGATTTTTTTTTATTTCACAGGGAATAAGTCATTTTAGTGTTGAGTAGGTCTTCTACAGCTTGTGATGGATCAAGCAAAAATAACCAGGTGGCACACTATGTCTGTCACAAGATTCTGAGTGATGAGAAAGCCTTAAAAAAATAGTAAAGAAATGTTTATACAGGCAAGAAAATATTAAGTAATTCAAAAGTACAACTGACAGTTGTGATTTAGGAAATACTTAAGGCATGAAAGCAAGTGGTTTTGTTGTGTTCTGGGTTTAAAAGTACAGACTACAAAATGCTAACAAGATACCCAAGAAATGTAAGCTTCAAAGATTCTAACTCTAGTTTTAACACGCATCATCATGTACAACACAACAGGTTCCTATTAGCTTTCCCCTTTGAAATGAAGGATGATTGCCATTTCCTTGGCATTCACTGAATTTCCCCCCTCTCTGTTTTTGCCGAGATCTGACTAAGCCCCTGACTTGCAGCCAATCTCAATGGGAACTCTCTCCTCCACTTGAGTGGGGGAACTCGCTACTCCACAGGAGAGGAGAACTGTATCCGCCTAACAAATGATAAATCTCTTAAAGAAACCATCTGGACATCTGAGGCTTTCCAGGTCCTCTCAGACACATCAAAACTTTAAGGTTAGGGCAGTGGCAGAACTTAGAGCCACTTCCAAACTACTTACTGACTGCTTCAGTAGGTCAAGCGAGATAACAAGGGGTCTTGCACAGAAGGAGCTCTGAGCCCAACAGACATCCCTGGGACAAAGCTTGTTGTAGAAAGGGATGTTTCATGACCACCAAAACTTCTGATCCCACAAAAGAGCTGTGCTGAGGCCACACGGACCAACAGCCAAGCACTGGGAAGACCTCCATGAGGCTCCTGCACAGAAGGAGATCACAGAATTTCAGAACATTAGGGACTAGAAGAGACCTTGAAAGATCCAGTCCAATCCTCCTGCCAGAGGATCACCTAGACCAAGTTGCACAGGAACATGGCCAGGAGGGTTTGCAACATCTCCAGAGAAGGAGACTCCACAACCCCCCGGGCAGCCCAATGAGACGGTGCAGAAAGCTCATGTGTCACAGACCTACGCCATGAGAATTCCAAACTCAGACCAAATATTATAAAGAAAAGTCAGAGGTTACAGCAGAAATCAAGTCCCTAAAGGCCATTAATAATTTCCACCATAGTTTGTTGATAGCCTAGACCAGACACTCTTGGGTTTTAAGCCCCATTTCTGTTTGCCTCTCATACAATGGCAGCACTACAGTGACAACTCCTGGATCCTTAAAACAAGCCTTTCTCAGTTCATCAACTTTTAAACCCTAAAGAAGATTCCCCTTGAAAAACAAGCACTCAGGATCCACAGAACCTAACAGCCTCTGGTTTCAGGACTAACATTTCAAAGGAGCCCTTACACCAAGTGGGTTTATGAATAAAATTCCATACGAAAAACATTTAAAGTACATTAGATTTTTTGGTCAAGATGAAAGAGTGAAAAAAACTCGAGCAATCTATTCTAATTGGGTTCCCATGGTAACTGTACAATTGGGTTTTTCAGCTTAACGTCCCAAAGGCCCAATGCACACTTGTAAAATATACTTCAAACAGCCTGAATTGTTTTTACATTACAGCACTCCCAGGAAGATCAATTACTACACATCCCCACCCTAACTATTAGTGGCAGGAGATGTTAACACTATTGGCCATATTATCATAAAAAG
Source organism: Rhinopomastus cyanomelas (assembly GCA_013400115.1). Classification (NCBI taxonomy): domain Eukaryota; kingdom Metazoa; phylum Chordata; class Aves; order Bucerotiformes; family Rhinopomastidae; genus Rhinopomastus; species Rhinopomastus cyanomelas. Next base: position 1,121,163 of record VXBP01009037.1, read on the forward strand.
TCATGTGAAAGAAAATCCTCCCACCCCACGTATCGCCATCATTATATAAAACTAATTACACACTTCACATTCATCAAACATGTTCCCAGTAATAACCCAATACTGGTCTTGTCACAAAGGATCATGTTTACTGAATGTTAGAAATCAACCCCAAATATATGCCGGACCATTTTGTTTCTCATATCGATTTTGAGGATAAGCAGAATCAATCATTAATAATTACATTATGAGATGACCCACAGGGTTAATCATATTCTTAGCAACTCCTGCTATGGAATAAAATACAGCAGCGTGAACAGACAACTGGAAAAACATTCCAGTCCAGGCCACACACATTACCAATAACACAAGGCAAGAGGCATCTGCTAAGATGACACTCACGTCATGACTGGAAAAAGAGGACTACTGTCCTATTAAAAAGAAAAACCCCAAAAAAATCTGATCATTGAAGAAGTTTCTCTTGGATTAAGCACTTTGCCTTCTGAGACCCAAATTTCATATTCTGAAAGCACAACACGGGCTGGCTGTAGACCCAGCTGGAATCTTCCAGAGAAGCACCTCAAGACTTGGCAACCTGTTCTAGCATCTTGCAGGTCCCTTCTATCCCAGTGTATTCTACAATCCTACGATCAGCAGAAGCAAGGAACTCAGGAGGAGGTCTGTGGTGAGGACACTAAACCAGGCCTTTTGCTGTTTCATTAGGGCATTAAAGATGTCGAAGTTGGCAAAACTGGCCGAGACAGATGCTGACGCCCGCTGCTACCTAAAAGATTTCAAGCCTCCTGAAATTAAAACTTTTCCTTATGTTTTTCCCATTAGTTACAATCTCCCCACCAGCCCAGATCTCTTATGAACACCAGCTAAACTTGCGAATTGCACAATCCGTCAATAAAGTAAGCGAGTTGTGAACTACTGTCCATATGACTCAATTTGTCAGGAAAAACTGCCACCAGCACTGCGCTTGCAGAAAAAAATGTCCATAAATGCATTATTGCGACTGGCAGATCGATGTCCATAATAAAAACAAATAGATTTAACAAGCACTCGCTTTTACGAGTTGCGCCATTGGTGGGATGCGCATTCCGCTTCACCCGGCAACTTCTGGCAAGGGGCGATGCAGAGCAGGCTAGGCGCTGCCTGGCTTTGCCCGCGTGGAACAGGAAATTATTGTAACGCAGGAAATCTTTACAAGCCTTCGCCCGAATGCTAATGCCTTCAGGATGTGTTTGCAAGGCTCATGCATTCAGAATGTAATGTATTGTTCTGTGAAACAAAAATGAGAGACTCTAACAACTACCGAACAACTACCACCAGCAGCAGTTTGGCTTCACTCTTACAGAAGTGAATACAACAAACATAGAATCGCAGAACACTAGGGATCAGAAGGGACCTTGAAAGACCATCCAGTCCAATCCCCGTGCCACAGCACAATCCCCTACATCCAGTTACACAGGAACACAACCAGGCGGGTTTGAAACTTCTCCAGAGGAGGAGACTCCACAACCCTCCAGGGCAGCTCCTTCCAGTGCTCTGTCACCCGGAGAGGTTCCTTCTCATATTTACATGGAACATCCTCTGCTCCAGCTCTCACCTGTGCCCTTGTCCTATCATTAGGTGACACTGAGCAGAGATTGGTTCCATCCTCCTGACACCCACCCTTCACATATTTATTAATATAGGTCAGCTGCACCCCAGCAGAGTGGCTCAGTAGTCTTGGGGCTGATGCTAAACACTCCAAAAAACCCCTCAGGAACTGCATTTTGCTCCCACAAACACTAACACCATGATCCTTGCTGCTGTAACCACCTTTTGAAGTGATTCTGTCATGTTATCCTTTCATCAGGGGCTCACAAGGAAATCCTAGTTGAAGCATGAGCCAACACACCCAGGTGTAACTCATAAGCATCACTTTGCCTGCAAACCCCTAATTGCATGAGGGAAAAAATACTCAGTATGAAAAGTCACCCAGGTCTTCACTTTATCCTTTGGAATTTTTTTTACATTTCCTTCTTCTTAGAGCTTCCCCTGTCACCAGAAACAGTTTAAGCAGAATTTCTCTGGCACAGCCTTTCCATCTTACCCACATTTCTCATAACTTAATACTTTTTCCCACACTAGTCCTTAAATTAGCCATCCAGGGAAACCCCCGATAACCTCCCCAAAGGGCATAAGCTTCTCCTTCAGGCTACTATCCCTTTAGTGATGCCATTAACTGATTCTCTACATACGTTAAGCATTAAACAGTGGTGACAAGTTAATTACAGAGTTATCAAGAGATAAAGTAGTCACGGTAACACAAGTCGCAGTATAACTACAACAGTTTCCTATAGAGCTTCTGTTCAGTTGCTGGTGTAATTGGGGTAATTAACTTGTCATGGATCAGAATGCAGATAGGAATTGCTAAAGCCACCTTGCAAGCTCATGTGGCTACAGCTTCCCTTTGGGTAGAACTGTCCACATTTGGCATGTTTCTGTTTGAGAATAAAGCAGAGAAAACTCACTAGGGATGTCCCAGGCTGACAAGACAACCACAAATAAACCCAGCAAATTTTACCTGCTGGGGGGAAACTTACACACAAGACTGTCCTACCTTATAAGGGGTCGGGGGGGGGGGGGNCAGGAACATACTGACGGAATTTTAAACATTAACCAAGCCAAATAGGAGGAGGAGTGCAAAACCCCCAACCCAGAATCAAGACCTGAAGAGTAAGTTGGATTTATAGTAGGATATTAACATGGCAGGATTCTGTGGCATCACTAACTGCTCTGAGGCTGCAAGTGCTAACCTCCATAGCAAAGGCAGGTTATCCCTCATGCTTACTAAGCCAGAGTACCCCACATTTACTAACCCTACAGGTCTTAGCACAACTCGTATCATCTCTGCTCTATTCCTCCAGTTCAGGCCATATAGGACCTCGGGCAAACGGGTGCCTGTGCCCTGGCCGGGAAGCAGAGCTGCAAGAGGGGTCTTGTGACTATCCAGGTCTCCTGTGGCCTTCCACACCACAGGGCAGTGAGCCACTGTGACAGGAGAGCCCCTCATCACGGCTCCACTTGAGCTGCATATCCATGCAGCAGAAGGAAGACCAAAGGCCACAGAGACAGTTCAAGAAGGAGAAGACCCTACAGCGCCCGCCGCGGTCCGCCATGCACTGGGGAGACACGCAGGGCTCGGCGGGAAGAGCCGCCGTCAGCCCGCGCGGGAAGGCAGTGCCGCCCTCAGCGCGCGCGGGAACCCCGTCAGACTCCGCAGGGGACTCGGCCCGGGCTGCCTCTGCGCAGGGGGAGCTCCAGCCTGGGCCTGCGGCAGCCAGTTCCCAGGAAATAAAATGGAGGCTTCCCCGTGTGAAGCGTTCATCGTGTCGCCTCAGCCCTCAGTAAGAACTCCACAGAAATAAGGTACAACTCAATCACAGGTTTATTTGGGAGCGGAAGGCAGAAAGAAATCCATCCTTACAAGAACCGTGCGCGGCTGCAAGCCCGCATCTACTTCACAGGGGCTTTAACGGCTCTGACACAAAGACATTTTTATGGTAATGGCCATAAAAAACCCGGAGGGGCGAGGGCTGGGGCCTGCTCCCTCCGCCACAGGCCCTCAGGGGCTGCAGAAGGGCCCTCCCGACCCTGCACGAGCGGCTGTTCCCGCAGCCGCCATCTTCCCGCGTTTTCGTCATGAGGCCGCCGCTGCCCTGCGCGCTGCTGCTCGGTCGGGGCCAGGCCCGGAGCCTCCAGCAGGGAGACGGAGGGAAAATGAAAGCGGACAGAGGCCGGCGGAGCAGCCCTGATCCCAGCGACACGGCAGAGCTGTTTCGCGCCACACTGAGTTGGGAGGGGGGGTCGGGGGGTGGAGCCGCTCAGTCCAGCTGAACCCCCCCCCAACACGCACTCCGCGGCAACCCCTGCTCGGGGCCTCCTACCTGCCTGTGCCGTGGCTGTTCTGGGCCGGTCTCTAGGGGGACTGTTCCGGCCCCTCCTTCTGTTTATATCGCTGGGGCAGGGCGGTGCGAGGTGCCCTGGGATCGAGTAGCCCCACCTGGGGTGGGCTGGGAGCCAGCGCGGTCGGAGCTGCTGACCCTGTGCTGAGAAATGCGGATTTCGGCATCGGCAAAAAATTCATCGCAAAGTCCCAGTGTGCGGGCGGGAGTGTCAGCCCGCACCTGTGATCTGCCGGCAGACATAAAGGTGTGAGGCTGCTGGCCAGGCCCCACCGCAGCTGGGAGCAAAATGCACCACTCAGAGCTGAAATGGGGCTGCAAAGTTGTCCAGATTTGTCAGGGGAGAACTACTTGAATCTCTCCGCAGCTCCTGAGAGGAGGTTGGAGCCGGGTGGGAGGCAGTGGCTTCTACCAGGATGAGAAGAAACAGCCTTAGGCTGCACCAGGGGAGGTTTCAGGTTGGCCCTGAACAACAATTTCTGCCTCATGAGGTTTCCCCAGGCCTGATGCAGGCTGCCCAGGGCAGTAGTGGCGTTCCTCTGTCTCGAGGGGTTGCAGAGCCATGGAGGTAACACCTCAAAGAGGTCTTAAATGATCTTTCAGTCTTAAAATACACCAAGATAATAAGAACCACTGAAGTTCGCAGAAAGATTCAAGCCAGAGAATCTTGTGCTGAATCTGAGTTTTATCAGGAAAAATGTTAGTTATCTTCTTGCACGACTGTTTCAAAGTGGAGAGACTGCCTTGGGAAGATCGAGAGAATCTTTACAAGTCATGACAGAAGCCTGGAAATCCATTTTTCGTGAGGGATGGACATGGCAAATAAAGCAGCATTGGGTCAGTGCCTGTGTGTTATGTCTGAGTCTGAAGAAAATATATAAGACATGATCCAAAATGCTGAAGTTTCCCCATCGGTGATTGGAAATAGCCTTGGTGTGAGCTCTGGTACCAAAAGGTGATGACTCACAGTGGGGTGTAACAGTGCTGAGACGCTCCTGCTGCTTTTAAAAGTATTTTTTTTTTACATGACGCCTAGTTTTCCTCCTTTCTGGGCCGTTAACCTGGAGTCTCTCATGGAAGTGTGAGCAAGGAACGTTGACCACCCTGTCTTACTTTCTTTATTGTCTGCCTCAGCAAAGGGTTGGGCAGAAGTCACGGCTGAAATTGTTCTCAGACAGTAAAAATGTCCTGAGCTTCCACACCACCCTGCTAATTGCGACCTGCAGACATGGAGATTTTGAGCAGAAGTGAGCTGTGAGTCTGTGATCTGTGAAGGGTGAATTACAGTTCATGGAAGTGGTTTGATGATGGCAGATCCAGGTCTCATGATAACAAAGAAAATCTCATCTAAACACTGTTACAGTAAAGGAGAAATCCATGAAAAAATATTTCATGTTTGTGATAAGTTCCTGCCAGCTACAGGCACTGGATTTCTGGTGTTTATGCATTCAGCATTCATCTCTATGACTGAGCTTTTCAGTAGCTGTTAGTGAACAGATGACTCAAACTACTGTGGAGCTGTGTGAGGCCGAAAGCTGACAAGAGAAGATGAAGCTTTTCAGTTGCTCTAATGAAGCTTGGATTAACGGTCAATTAATAGGACCTGCCACTGTGTGTTCCATACAAATGCACTGGCTTCTGTGAAGGTATCTTGAAGTGGAAGATCTCTTCACCTCAGTAAGCTCTGGACTGGATGGGATACCCTAGAGAGAGTGATTATGTTAGAATGTAAATATCAAACTTCTCAAATGCTGATTTAATTTTTCTCTCAAAAGCCAGTACCGTGATGTGAATTAAAAGGATGGAAGGTGGAGATTTCTACCAATACAAGGTGGATCTGCTGCTTGGCGCAAAAAGCCCAAACCAAAATGTGTTCATAAACCAAATGCTTGGGAAGCCAGTCTCTGGAATACTCAGTTCTATTTCTGGCTTTTCACATAGAGATCAGCCTTGCAGTTTTGTCTGGGTTATTAATCCAGTTGAGAAGGAGGAATTTACGGACCAGCATGGCCGCAGTGGATGGAAGCACTGGAGGAGTGCTGCTTGCAGAGAACTCTGGGTTAGCAGAGAGGTCACTGAAGAACTTCTACTTGGTGAGTACATGCCGTCACTATATAAAGACGGTTTTATGCTACCTTGATGTGAGTTCTGAGAGTCTCAGGGATGCTTGTGTAGCAGGTGGAAGTAGACTTGAGGTCCTGTTGCTTCTGAGTTGTGCAGAGTTGAGTTCTTGAGGTCCTGTTACTTCTGAGCTGTGTAGAGTTGAGCTGAGAAGGACCTGGTTGGAGTGAGTCAGGTTCTGCTTGTGGAGTAGTGAGCGGCAAGACGAGGGCAAAGCAGGGTGTTTGTAGCTGTTTTGGTTGGCAGAATTTGAGGTTCACTAATACCACTGGGATATTAGTGGCTGTTCATGTAGTTTAGAAGTTTCAGGCTGGTATTTTATCTCTTAGAAATGAATTTGGCTTTGTTTGACAATATTGAAATTTAAAGGGGAAAAAATGCCAAAATGGGGAAAACTTCTCTCTGGCTTGATACCCTTTGCTGAAAAGTCACCAGTTCCTGAAACTTCCCTCAAATACGTGTTAATCTGTGCTGACTTCTCTCCCAAGGTGATCTCTTTATTGCCTGAAGCGTGAAAACGGATTATCTTTAATATGACTTTAGTTTGCATTGAATAGGGAATGCAAAATACCCAGAGTTTCTGAGATCCTGGGTGGTGACTCCACCAGTTGTCTGTCTGTGCCATTTGGAAGTGTTTCTCTATTCTGGTTTTACCTGTGCTGCATCGTAACTCAATTCAGTGTTAGCAAATCAGGTGAAAAAGGTTCTCCTGATGCATGTTCACTCTGCTTTGGGAATTTTGGGAATTTATTCAAATCTCCTGTAATCCTTCTGCTGTCCAGGTGTTCATCTTTTGTTACCTTAAGTGAGTGCTGCTGTAACTGCAGCCACTGGGCTTCTGAATTTCCACTTAATCTCTCCTTTAATGACAAGAACAAGTCACTGGTCAGTGATATGAGTGCCGACACGACATTCACACAGATAAATATCGGAATATGTATTTCTGTATTCCTTTGGAATGTCTTTAGTCCTGCCCCTACTGCTGGACTTAGTAGACATTGTCAGACTTTGCTATTAAATTAGTAGGTGTTAATTTTCTTTAGTTTCCAGCAGACAGTTATGACCCATCCAGTTTGGTTCACTAACACTAAACCTTACAGGCAAATTTTCATACTGGTGATGCTGGAAGAAGACTCAACATTTCTGAAGTGTTGTTCAAAAGTCATGTCCCGTGTCTTTGTTTTGTCATTCAAGGCCTTCCTGTTCTGTATTTGTTGTGTATGAGATGTAGCTTGTTGTGGAGTTTTCTTGTAGGACAGTGTTTTCCTGAGACAGTGTAGCTCATTGTGGTGTTTTCAGGTAGGACAGTGTCCTCCTGGGACAGTGTTTTCCTTCTGTGAACAGCGCATGAATTTTAAACTAAGGTTTAAACCAACACGTGAACTTTAGGGTCAAATAATGTACTGGGGTGGAAACCTAAAAACCAAGGATGTTTATTAAAGGCCTTGGGATGTGAATTTACAGATATTTCATCCTGGATTAAATTCCGTGTTAAGTGACTAACCCTGAAAGCATCTACTTTAAGCAGCATCTGCTGTGGGAAGACAGACTTGGGCACTGGAGCTGTAACTACCCTCTCACTAGCTGGAGAGAGGAACAGATGGAGTCTCAGGGAAGGCGCAGTGCTGAGAATCACTGTGATTTGGACCTCACTCGTAGTTCTTTAATTTCCCCCCCGAGAACCCTGCCGGATCGGAGCATGGCCGTAATATATTTCTGCCTTTGTGTGTCTCACTGAGTCAGAATCTGGCCTCGATCACTTCCTAAGCCCCGGTGACCTCTCGGCATGAACCTCCTCAGCTCTAAGTGCAGTAACATACCCTGGTGTGATTTCATCTGAACAAGTAAATAAGTCTTGCTTTTCACATTTATAGTGACCAGCAAAAGAAAAAAAAAAAGGAGGAAAAAGGCTGAATGAAAGCAGAAACGGAGCTTTCCTTTGCCAAGACATTTGGCTTTCCTTTGCCAAGACATTTGCAGCTCCTCAACCACAGGGATGTGTCCTGCAAATGTAAATCTGCAGAGTTCACTTCAGCACCGAGCTGCCTGATCTGGGCACATTATGCTGGCCTTGAAGGAAGGAGTGTGTCTGTGTGCTTGTGACAAGCATTCTGAACCTGGTTTTGCAATAGGGATTTGATAGGAGAAACAATCTCTTACCACCAGATGGTTGTTTGCAGCATGTTGTGAGAGTTGGTGCATGTGTTTTAACTTGAGTAAAACGCTGTGAAATGCTTGCCTGGGTCACTGGGAGGTGTGTCTGAGTGGGAATGGGAGTGCAAGTCTTGCTGGGAACTTCAATGGGAGCTAAATTTTGAGGATACAGGGTATGTAAAAAAAAAGGTTTATGAGGAAGTGTGACATTTTGGAGCTCTTTCTTTCTCCAAAGCATTCTCTAAGCATGTGTGATTCCACTTGCCAATCTGGAATCACAGAGTCATCTGTACTAAAAAACCTGAAATGTAAACTAGGAGATGGGATAGATTGAGCAGGAATACAAGTGGTTCCTGTGCTGGGGGAGGAAGGAAGTTGGGTGGTTCAGAGTGTAACTTAAAACCATTTTCAGTAGTTAGGAAGAAGCTTGGCATCGGCAGAAAGATGATTTCCTGTCATCAAGGTGCTGGGAGATGTTTTCCAGCCCCAAGTGCCTTCAGGGAAATGTAGTAGCAAATGGTGTAAAAGAGAGGGATATGAGCAGAGAGGGGCTTCATTTTCTTTAGGGCAAACCCATCTAAAGTTTCATTTGCCCGACTTGAGTTGCCTTAATTATCTCCTGGCTGCTGTATTGCAGAAGTTGCTGGGATGGTACTGGTGAAACTGACCAGTATAAATTTTACCTGCTCTGCTACAGAGAAATTTGTGTGGTATAAAGGCTTATAAATGTTAAATAAGAGGAATTTTTGGTCAATAAGACCACTGATAAATCTCCTTTTAAATTAAATGTGCCTGGAGCCCTATATTTAGTGGAGCTTTCACAGCTCTTGCCAAATTCCAGCAAGGCTCAAGCATTTCCAATAATTATTGCAGTAAAATTTACAGCAGGTGTTTTTTTCCTTACTGACGTATGGAGCATAGTTGCAGTAGAACACAACCCTCAAGTCATTGTAGCCTCTTTCAAGGTGTGCCCGTCTTTGTAATCATCATAAATATTAAATTATGAATTGTAAATTGCTTGAAACATGCTCTTAATCATTCTTGAACTTTTCTGAATGAAGATACCTCCTTGTGTTCCTTCCTACACCATAGGCACATGAGGTGCCAACAATTACCTGTCACAGAATCACAGAACATTAAGGATTGGCAGGGACTTAGGAAGATCATCCAATCCAATGCCCCTGCTGTAGCAGGATCCCCTAGATCAAATCACACAGGAACATATCCAGACAGATTTTAAACATCTCCAGAGAAGGAGACTCCACAATCTCCCTGGGCATCCCCTTCCAGTGTTCTGTCACTCTCAGAATGAAGAGGTTCCTCCTCATGTGGATGTGGAACCTCCTATCCTGTTGCAGTGACAGACCTTGCAGCGTCAATTATGTTGTAGAGGCAGCCTTAGACCCACATGTTTACTGGAAGGCACTGGAAATTAAATGAGGTTAATCCTGTTTGGTGTTTGCAGCCAAGCTGCGCGCGCACGTCGGCTCACGTACTGCGCTTTTCTCCAAATGAATCCACTCGACGCTGGCACTAACCTGCCTCTCGCACCGGTGGAAATGGATATTGCGGTTGCTGTGTTGGAACGTGTGCTCAAATGCATTGGGAGTTTGATACGATTTTTCAAGCTGCCAAATAGATAATGTCAGAACATTTCTGAAATGGGATACTAACATGGAGATATACTGCGCCAATCAGCCCACGTCAGGCAAAGTACAGGCGTAAAACTGGGGATGCGGGAGCCTAGTGCAGAATTTCCATTTTCATTCCCTATGTCAACAGCTTTGTAACTTAGCGAGTCGATTGTTTTATGTTTTCCAGACATATTCTCAGTAGACTACAAACACTACATTCAGCTCAGCCTTCAGAACCCAAAGAATTAGATATGCTGTAGTTTATGAAATGGATGTTTATGAAAGTATCCTTTGTTTGAATTGCTCCAAAAACCCAACATGAATTCAAACTTTGACAGCGTAAGCAGAAAATAAGAGGGCCATAGTGATCTCCCAAATGTAGCCTTAACTATTGAGGTTCTCATATTGAAAATGCAATTTTCTGTCTGGATGTTTATGAATGTCTTCAAATTCCCTTCCCTAATAGCCCCTTTTTGACAGGCCTTTTTCAACTCTGAAATATGAGCAGGAAGGTTGCTGCAGAATGTTGTGTGTGTGCTTACAGGAGGTGCACCTTCTGTCCCTCCAGCCAGCCGTGTTCCGTTGGAACTCCCTGCTGACAGATGCCTGTGTAAGAGAGGGTGCAGAGCCCAACACCGAGAGGGTGCAGAGCCCAACACCCAGTGCAGAGAAGCTGAATTATTTCAGTGAACCCCAATAGATTCAGATGTGACTCCGTAGGGAGTCTGTGTAAAACGTGTGAATTCCATGGGATTTTATAAACTTTTTAATCTTCAGAGCATTAGCAAACATTGTCACACAGCTGCTAAAGAACAGATCAGACTCCTTACTATTGAATTACTCCGTGTAGCAGTGTGTCTGTTTTGTCATGGACAGTGTCTAAAGGAGGCCAGTTTCCCTCGATCCAGTTTCTCCTCTGGCCCTGCTCCAACAGCCCCAGGTCTCTGATGTGCTGAGGATCCCAGAGCTGGACCTAGCCCTGTTGTAAGGGGGCAGTCTCACCAGAGTGGAGCAGAGGGGCACAATCCCCCTCCTGACCTGCTGGCCACCTTGCTGGGGACACAGCCCAGGACATGGGGGCTAGTAGGCTACCAGCCTATGTTGCTGGGTCACACCCAGCTTTTCAGAGGAGCCTCTCACTGACTTCAGTTAGCTAGATGTCACATCACTGGATCAGAAAAGATCAATTTTAGAAGATTAATTGCTTTTCCCACATTAAAACAGCCTTTTTCTACGAAAACATGAACTCTCAGGTAGCTGTGTGGTGCATGAAGAGGAAGATGGTGAGGTGGCAGCAGTATCGGGCTTGTGAGGACAAGGAGAGCCTTGCAGATGTTTGTAATGGTTGTCCTTTGGTTTTGAGGACTCAAGTCTACCTGCGCACACTGGATGCTGTGCAGAATCCAGGAAGGCCATGTGCAAACAAGAATGATCACACACGGATTAGGTTGTTGCTCTCACTGGTAGGAGCTTGCGCTTGTGGTAGGTAGTATCTGTGTAATGGGTGATGGAACAAATTGTTCTCTGTGGGAGAGGCAGGAAGGAGAATGCTCTTCATTTTCTTTGCTGTGGCTATTGGTAGAATTACCTGTTTCAGGGAAATACTGCTCTGAAGTGCTGAAGAAATACTTGGAATGAAACTCTGATGTCATCCAGCATCAGGATGTTCTCCAGGAGAGCTGTTTGCTGCTGCAGCTTTCTTACCAGTTGTGCCTGTGAGACTCTATCCCCGTTCTTTTCTCTGTTCTCTTGACCATGCTTCATTTTTTCTTTTCAATCTTTTTGGAGCAGCTTTTTTCCAGCACGCTGTGGACATACCTTTAATGTTCAGTCCTGCTCATAGTCCCCCTGTTGAGAAAGGACCTAGAAAATAAACAATGCCACTGTCCAACCTCAACATCCATGTTAGGGATAATAAACTGGGCATTTTGTTGTTTGGCTGGATGGTTTGGAATTAGAGACAAGCAACTGTTGTTTGACAAGTCAGAGAAATAATAACCAGGTCACTAATGCCCTAGTTAAGGATGTAAATGAACTGCTGGTAGCAGTGCAGGTTAGCAAACGCCTATGCAAACTTTATTCATAGTTCTGGAAATAAATCATGTTTGAAGGGTGCTTCTTTGAAGGATTAGAAGAGCAAAGGAAAAGGAAGGAAGGAAATAGAAAAAGCAGGATCCCTGTTCAGCTGCATCGATGTGCAACTTCAGTGCTAAACTGGGGCACCGTCTCCACTCCATTTGTATAAAAATTGGACATGTACTAGCATCCTGCAGTAGTTCAGAGGGATGGGGAACTGTTTTATCTTCTTTTTCCTCCGGAGTGTCCATACAGCCTGAATTGTCTTGTAAAAGTGGTCAGGCACACCCAGAGTTCCTGTCCCTCACTGTGGGGGCCTGGGTTCAGCTCTCCATTTAAACAGCAGCATAAGAACTTAACAGATAAATTATATAAATGTATAAAAGTATTTTATAAATTTAAAAATGGGTATAAAAGGAAGTAAATGTGTAAAGAAGAGGCAGTGAGAGGAGACTTTCTCGCTGTCCATAAGTCTCTGAAGGGAGGGTGTAGAGAGATGGGGATTGGTCTGTTCTCACAAGGAACAAGTGATGGAACAACAAGGGGAGGTTTAGGCTGGACTCCTTCTTCCAGGGAATCATAGAATCATAGAATCATAGAATCATTACTGATCGGAAGGGACCTCGAAAGATCATCTAGTCCAATCCGCCTGCAACAGCAGGATCACCTAAACCAAGTCACACAGGAACCTGTCCAGTCGGGTCTTGAACATCTCCAGAGAAGGAGACTCCACAACCCCCCTGGGCAGCCTGTTCCAGTGCTCCGTCACCCTCACTGTGAAGAAGTTCCTTCTCAGGTTGATGTGGAACCTCCTATGTTCCAGCTTACAACCATTGCCCCTTGTCCTATCACTACATGACACCGAGAACAGCCCAGTGCCATCCTCCTGACACCCACCCCTCAAATATTTGTAGACATTAATGAGGTCACCCCTCAGTCTCCTCTTCTCCAAGCTAAAGAGACCCAGCTCCCTCAACCTCTCCTCATAAGGGAGGTGTTCCACCTCTCTTATCATCCTTGTTGCCCTACGCTGAACTCTCTCCAGAAGCTCCACATCCCTCTTGAACTGAGGAGCCCAGAATTGGACACAATACTCCAGGTGTGGTCTCACCAGGGCAGAGTAGAGGGGGAGAAGAACCTCTCTTGATCTGCTAACCACCCCTCTTCTAATCCACCCCAGGATGCTGTTGGCCTTCTTGGCCACAAGAGCACATTGCTGGCTCATAGTCATCTTGTTGTCTACCAGGACCCCCAAGTCCCTTTCCCCTACACTACACTCCAACGGGTCAGTCCCCAGCCTATACTGGTACCTGGGGTAAGGGAAGGGTCCTCAGGCCTTGGAACTGGCTGCCCAGAGAGGGCATTGAATCGCCAGCTCTGAATGTGTTTCAAAATCATGGAGATCTGGAGCTCAGGGGCAGAGTTTAGCGATGGGTTGAGACAGTTGGGTTAAGGGTTGGACTTTATGAGCTTAAAGGTCTTCTCCAGCCTAAACAATTCAGTGATTCTGTGAAAAATGCACATTAAAATGCCAAATGACTCACAACAGGAGGCTAAAAAACATGATTGTTTGTGACCTTAAGCTCCTTAATATGAAGTAGTTCAAGTTAACCTGCAGCAGATATTAAGCAAAGAATGTCTCTGTGTGGTGAAGACAAAAATGTCTCCTGTATTTGCAAATCTTCTTAAAAAAGTTCCTAACTGTTGTGTTCTCAGGGATTCCTCCCTTGAATCACTGCCACCCTCTACCTGGATTTAGCTTCAACTGGCCTTTGCAAGGGGAAAATCAGCACAGTCTAACCCAGTAAAGTGGTGAAATATTTTTCAACTGAACTGGAACTGGAAGCAAAGATCATTTTGATTAGTAAATTATGTGAACATTGGACAAATACAAAAGCTTCTCTTGAGTCAAAGGATATTTTTAATACTGCTTTTCAGATGTTGTTTTATTTTGCTTGAAAATCCAAATACATTCTTCCCAGAATTTTTGCAGCGTTTAATTTGTTTCAGGGTATCCTGTCAAGTTTTTAAATGCAGCTTTTTCATGTTGCCAGTGAATGGCTTTGATCTGCAGATGAGAACTGGTGAGTCGTGGCTTCCTCATCGCTCAGCTTTGCCAAGAGTTCTGAGCTTGTCTGCCATTGAACCGGTCCCAAATCTGCGATCGGGAAACTAAAATTCCTGAGGAGACTTTCCACAGCAACTTTTTCCCATTGTCTGCAGAGCTGAAAGTCCAGAACGAGATGTCTGTGCCTTAGAGCATGAAAGTGAATGAAAAAGAAAGGAATGCTGTGTGATTAGCGGGTTCTTTGTTTTATTTATGCAGTAATCGCTGTGAACAAAGTTGTGTTCCTCTTTGTAGATGTTCAGGCATCAGGGAAGCTGCCAAGGGAGGTGCTCGCAGCACACTGGGATGGCTGAGGGCTGCACAAACTGTCCCCAAAGAGGCCTTAAAAGTGTGTCCTCAAAAGAACGATATACAGAGATGCTGTAGGACCTTACAGCAGTCCAGGCTGGATGGAAGGAGGGCTCCACACCACCCCTCTGCCTGCCTCCAGGGTCAGATGTGGCAGCTCAGGGCTTTTCCCAGTAGGGAATGGTGCAGCCTCCCCAGAGAATCCATCTCCAGGCTCCTCTGCCCTCCTGGGGAAGAGCTTTTCCAGAATATCCAGTGCTTAGGGTGCCTCTCAGAGCCTGAGCTCAGGAAACACAGCCGTCCCTTGAGGGCAAATGGTCCTTTTTTGGTCATTTCATATCAAATCACATAGTGGTGGGTTGGAAGATGGAGCCCAACATTCTTCTAATAAATACCACAGTTCTGCCAGATTCGGGGGAGCGGTTCCTTTTAGTGTGGCTACTGCTGCTTGAATTGTGCAGCACATTTCAGAGACTAAGTAAATAAAACACCGTTCTTGCCATGGGATCAGCATACTAATTTATGGCCAGATCTGAAGCCTTTTCCCAAGGCAAAATACAATTAAAGCCAGGCAGAACTTGACCTGAGTGAGCACTTTGCTGTTTGATCTGTGAATTCTACTTTTCTGCATTTTTATTATTTCTATACAGTGGTAAAAATATTTCTCCTGCTGGTGATTTTCCATTGTGCTGGAGACTGAGCTCCTTGCAGGGAAGGCCTAACCTCTTGAAACCTAATTGTGGGCTGGGTGCTACCTAAAGAACGTAATTCTCGTTGGGACAACAGGTTAAAAAATAGATATTTTTAAAGCATGTCCAGGACATTTTGCTTAACCTGGTTTACACGGTGATATAGCAGCAACAGTAGAGGATGAAAAGTGAAGAACAGGCTGAGATCTAATCTGACCCAACTCATTGATTCACTCCCTGACCTTGGGGAAGCCTTTTGACCTGCCTGCGCCTCCGTCAACTCAGCTGGAAAATTGGGTAAAGAGCGGAGCCTGTTAGAAAACCATCTTCAATTTGAACAAAGATTTCCCGGACACCCCCCCAAAAAAGCGGGTGTAGTGGTTTGGTACAAACATAATTGATTGCAGAGCCACAAGACAAACATCCTGAACTGGGGGATACCAGGGGTGACATCTCATTCGTCGTGTGGTGGCTGGGTGGTCCCTGCATCCACCGGAGCTTGGCCATATCTCATGTGCCCAGGGCCGTGTGTTAGTCTGGCCGTGTCTGCATGTAGGAATTTGGTCAAATACTGCATGAGCGTAAGATGGACCTGGGGAGTAATTAATATTCCTGTTCGGTTTGGAGTTACTGAGCTAAATTATTACCCCCTAGCCCTGAAGTGGCATCGCGCGCTGCTGTATCAATGACATGTAACAAGGAGATCAGGTCTGCACCCAGATTTTACCCCATGCTTTCCCCAGCCACGTCTTGTGCTGTCAGTCTGCAGCCAGTGGTGCCTTTAATTTCTGGGACCAGACCGCAAGCCTGATGTTAATCCTTTGGTTTGTGCTTGGAGCAGGACCAGTTTGCCCCATACCAGTGGCATGTCTGCAACTGGGAGCACAGGTTTGTCTCAGCTGTGCTCCTCCCAGCCTCGGTGAGAGCCATTTGTCCAGCCCAACGGCTGCAGCAGCCCCGAGGTGCTGTGAGGAGTGGCTGGAGCGAGCCAAGGGCATTCACATGGCATGTGGAGTTGGCAGCAGGCGACAGGCCGCACGCACAGAGCTCCCGGCTCTCACGAATTTGGCACTGTTTGTCCTGGGCAAAGGCCAGCTCCTCGTGCTTGTGCCAGCGTGTTTCAACTACCCTGGATTTACTAATCTATTCTCCATGACCCACGCTGGAAAAATGACCGTTTCCTTTTCCCCAATTCCCACATCTGCTATTTGTTTTCCTCTCTTTGCCTTGCCAAGATTCGGGAAGGAGTTCAGGAATGCAGAGCAGCAGTTCAGACCCAATCTGACCCTCAATACCGAGGGGCATTTATCTGGCAACACTTGGAGGCAAAGAGTTAAGGGGGAAGCTGGCACATTTCTTCCCCTTTACATGTGTATTTCTAGACTTCAAATTAATTGTTTAATTTATAGTCTTCAATTTAAATAAAAACCTTTCTATTATTGTAGGAAGGACTTAGCATTTCCAGTGGAAACCAGTAAATCCTGCTCACTCTGCCAGTTTGTTGGCTCCACCATTACCCTTCCATGAAAGGTTCCAAATGGTAATGTTCTAAACATCGTAATTAGGCGCAAACACCTAAAACAAGTCACTCCCGCTAGTCCAAATGAAATTACTATGTGGGAATGACATTTATGCTGGAATAAAATCATCACTGTGCCTCACAGAACATAATATATATAGAGAGAGCAATAAGAAATATCCCAGGCTCTGCTCACTGTATGATTGCAGCTAGCAAAACAAAAAAGGCAGTTCACTTGAAAGAGACTCATTTTTACTGAGTAGATATTCTGAAAGCCTGTGGTTCATTCAGAAGGCCCTACACATCAGGGAAATCTGAGCAGCAGTGAGGACAGTTACAGGGCAGGAGCAAAATACTGTTTGCACAAATTTTGCTCAATTTGCAAGAAGACACAAACTGTTGCAGTCTTGAGTTGAATGATGAGAAATGGGGATGGCTTAACCTTGACTTCACTGGGACCAAGAACTCACACTTTTTCCCCCCTTTTTATTTTATTTTTTCCCTTTTAATTTGTTTCCCTTTTATTTTTCCTTTTAATTTCATTAGTTTTCTTTTTATTTTCCTTCTTTTTTGTTACTCCCTTTTAAATTTTCCCTTTTAATTTAATTTTTTTTTATTTTATTTTTTCCATTTTATATTTTCCTTTATTTCAGTTACTCTCTTTTTATGCTTTTCTTTTTATTTTTTTGGCTTTAAATTTGTTTTCCTTTAATTAATCTAAGATTTTTTTAGGCATCCCCTCCAGATGAGCATCCCAATAACAATAAAACCAATCACATCTTGGGGGAGATAAACTTGTGAAAGATTAAAGGGAGTCTTAACCAATGGAGTTCCCATCCACAAAGATGCTTGTGTGTCTTGTATACTTTCTTCAACAACTTAGTGCAAGTTCAGTGTCAGAAATCGGAAGCTAAAAGTGGGATCTTGGGCTCCTGCTGTGTATTCCTCTGAGATTACAAGACTGAGCAGAAGTGCAGGAATTACCCACAAATATTCGGTGGGTTTTATCTCAGGAGCCTAAAATAGACACATACTTATGGAATTAAGGGGAAAGGACTTTTCAAAGAGCTGATTAAATGCACTGCTTTTTAGATTAATGGCCAGGAACGAGGAGCTCAGTTTTTCTGACTTTTGATGCACGTGCTCCTCCTAGTAATGAGAGTTTGATGCCAGGAATTAGCGGAATAGCAATGAATGGGAGCAGAGGCACTGAGGTTTGAGTGATGGGCAGATCCTCCTGCCCTGTCCTCTTCTCTGGCATGACCCATTGGTGTGTGCATTGCCGAGAGGCCCTCAAAATGCTCTGTGTGGGCAGTAACCCCACAAAGTGAAAACTTGAGGTTACTCCTGCATAATCTGCTGTTATCTCTCCTATGGCCCTTTTGCTTCTGGCCAGATTTCCTTTCACTATCCAGTACCTTTGTTTAGGATTATTTCCCCCTAGTGCAATCTCATTTGTCACCATTCTGCAAGAGGCTGCACATTCTGGTTTGAAACACCCGCTGAAGGCCAGTGTCATCAGCTCCTGGCTATCATAGAAGCAGAAGTCAGAGACGACAAGTGCTATTAGGTCATCCAGCCCATCGTCCTGCTGACACTCTGTGGCTGGAGCTGGCTCTTGGTGCAGTGACAGCCCTTGTCTGAAGGGAGCTGTGTTGGTATCTCTCCTTGGATCCCTCTGCTGCAGGCAGATCAGGTTCTTTCATGTCCATGAGTCATTAGAAGAGGAAAACCCAATGTGCTAGTGGAATGACTCTACCATTGTTACTGGGCAACCCTGCACAGTTTCGAAGATACTGCATGTCTGCATCAAAGAACTGCAATGGCAACAGCAGCGAGTCCCGGCTCATGCCCTCAGTGTGGGGTCCTCGGTCTGCCTGTTTTTCAGCCTCACACTACACCAGTGCAGAAGGGCTGGAAATGCAGAGTGTGTGTAATAATATGGAACCAAATAGCATTGGAGGAAAGTCAAAGGGATAGTTGCATGTTTGGTAGGACATTGATACAGCCAAATGAAGGGATAATCCATTCCCCCCCGCCAATGAACAGCAAAACTCCCTTTGATTTCAGTAGGTGAAGAGAACACTAGGGTCCTGTGTAATTGGAATTGACTTCATTTGCAGTGACAAACTGCATCCTAATTGTCTCCCATTTCTTGCTGTCACTGGATTTAACAGAGGTCTGGAGTTCTTTAGGTTTTTTTTCCCTGCTGGGACATCTTGCTGTGTAGAAGTCCTTTGCATCAGTCCTGGCTGATGTTCAATTAGATTAGAATCAGTGATTTTTAAAAAACAGTCTTGCTGGTCTTTTGGACATGTGAGTGGGTTTTTATTTATTTAAGCATGGTATGAGATTCATCACAGTGTGAGTATCCCTTTTTAAGATGGAACAAAGCGGATATGGAGGAAGCAGATTGGCCTTGGAGAATAACTTCAACCAAGAAAAGGCAATAAAGGAGAAAACCCAGTCTGAATGCTTCAGTCTCAGTTCTGTGTTGAGATGAAACCTTCACACTGAAGGTTGAGCTCTCAGCTCAACCAACTGGTTGAGGAGAGGACAGTGCTATAAAAGTGTGTTTTGCTACAGTTGGAGAAGTAATTAATTGATCAGATATTGTTCCTTAAGCAGTGACTCAATATTCCCATGCTGATCTGCTCAACATTTGTGTGTCTGTATAAACATCCAACATCTTGCTGTTTCCAGAGCAGATAGATGAGGTCCTTCTCTGCTCAGCCTTGGGGAATGGTTCTTCTCTCAGCCAAGCCCTTCCAGGAGTGTTTGCTGTTTCAGGATGCTACATAACTGCAGACAGGAGACATTCCCATAATTAAACTCTGTGCAAAATAGAGGGAGATCTTCATCACCCTCTCTGTGCTCATATAGAATCTGTTGCCATGGGAGCTAGTATTGAAGAGCAAGGTAGGCAAAACCGCAAGCGTTCCATTCCGTTTGCCCTGTAGCCACTGGAGGGTCCCTTAAAATAAAGTCACCTTTTATCGCTGCTTTCTGAATAAACATAAAACTAGATTTTTAGTGCAAAATCCTGATTTCAAGGTTATTGATGCCAGACTAGATTAATACAGTCGGTGCGACAGCATACAAAATCCCCAGCAAAGCCAGGGATACTCCTGTCTTTTGAAAGCTTGACATTTGTTTTTCATAATGAACTTAAAGGTCACCAGCTACAGATGAATCAGGATACCTGCTTGAGTTTACATTTACATGCATTTTATTTTATTCCCAGGTGCACTTTTTATGAGATCCATCACTGGAATAAAACTGTAGCTCTCTCTTATTATCCAGGGTTGATAGTGTAGAAGAGTTATCAACCTGCTGCCTGTAGCAGGAGGTGAGATGTGTCCAGCGTGTCGCAGCTTCAAGAAATGGCCATTTTCTTTGCCGCTTGACCCAAGCATCACCTCTAATTTAATCTGTAAAGATAACACTGAGAAGTCTCTCTCTCTCTCTGTCTCTCTCTGTTCCTAATCCATAATCTGATATGGTTTGTCACCCTGCTTAATCCCTGAAATGATGGCAGCGATGTCCAAGTTAGAGAAGAAGGGTTTGTGTGTGCCGATGCTTGTGAGAGTCTCATTTGA
Organism: Rhinopomastus cyanomelas; assembly: GCA_013400115.1. Taxonomy (NCBI): domain Eukaryota; kingdom Metazoa; phylum Chordata; class Aves; order Bucerotiformes; family Rhinopomastidae; genus Rhinopomastus; species Rhinopomastus cyanomelas. Next base: position 1,141,306 of record VXBP01009037.1, read on the forward strand.
TTTCATCAGAGCAAGACACAATTAATCAAAATGCGGGTTTGGGAACTTGTGAGGATTGGAAATGCCTCGTCCAGACACTGTCCTGTGTCTTCTGCACATGAATTTTTGTGTTTTTTCAGACTCGTGAATGACCCGTGTTGCTGCACAGATTTTTCAAACCCAAATAACATTTTATATTTTTACCAAAATACCTGTGGAGCTGACAGAGCAGGATGCATTCATTTTCCTTGATTTTGTAGTGAGGGAAAAGGCTAGCATGAATAATTCAAAAATAATGCTGAGACTGTTAAGATTTAGTACTGGAGAGGTCATCACAGTTGGGAGAATGAGCTAGGAGACTATTACTATTCCACGATCTTTGAATCTCAAGGTGACATCATTATTATTTCTCTATATCTATAATGTGGTGCTGCAACCAACTTATTTCAGTGTTTCTCATGTAGGGTAGAAAGATCAATTACATACAGACCTCAAAATGTGAACTATAAGCACAGTGTCCAATAAAACTGTCATTAACAGTCACCACAATTTTAACTGTATGCTTCCAGGTCAAGCTGCTTTAGAAATGATAACTGACATTGAAAGGTTGAATAAAGAGCACCTGGTCCAAAGGGAGTGATTCTTTACGCAAATAAGTTTTTGTTAATGGTTTACAAAAGCATTTGGTGTTCAGCTCATTGTCTGTTCGGCATTTAGCTCATCCGAAGTTTTCCACATGATCAGCAGCAGCATCACTGAAGGTGGATAAAACATCCCTGTGCAATTGCATTGGATTTATTTCTGTCTTTGACGAGGTATCACCCAACTGGAAGCTAGTTCTGGTAGCAGTTTTTGCATGACTTTAACCGTTCACTCACCGATAGCCCAGCATCCTGTCCATGGGGTCTTGTGTTATTCGAAATAAGTACCCGCGTAAGAATATTTGGGAGGAGCGTTTGCTAGTAAACAGCCATTGGGACTCTGGAGATGCCTGTCTGTTGGGTGAGCGCTGCCTTGTGTGTTTAATTAAACATCCATTACCCTTGGAGAATATTCCCCAAGACATAAACTCTTCCAGGAAGCACTTTTCCTTGTTTTGTTTTCTTTATTGGAAGATAAATAAGACAGATTGCAGAGAAGAGGGTTAGTGAGCTTCCTCTCATGAACACCAGGGTGTTTGGGTGTCAGGAGTGCTCACAGGTTTCTAAAACATGTGCTGTGACCCTTGGAGACAAGGATTTCCTCTTCTGTTGAGTTCCTTATCTTGTTGATTATTTCATTTTTCTAAATCCTACATTCCCTTGCCTCTCTTGACTTGTTTACAGCAAGATACAGCAGTATTATTCTGGGACCACTGTGTTAGTGGTTGGACTCAATGATCTTCAAGGTGTTTTCCAAGCGAAACGATGCGATGTTTTTCTGATTCTATTATGATTAAGTTTGCAGAAGGAGCAAATAGATGAAAATACCTAAAAGGTGAAGGTTTTTAATGCTCCTTGCAACGCTTTCTGGCGTGCACAGCTGGAGGGAACAGCACTGTGGCAGGACCATGGTCTCCAGCCCTGCTGAACCACAAGATTAAGAAGAAATTGGTCAGAGGAATCCAAATTGGATTGGCTGGTAGAGACACGATCCTGCAGCAGGAACAATAAAACAACTGTGAAACAATGTCTCTCTAATGACTGCAGGAAAATTAAAAAGAGAGTGATGCAGTGGCTTCCGACATGGAGCCTTCCCCCTGTTCAGGCAAGCATTGATTTGGATTTTGATCATTTGGAGAGAAGCCACATGACTTTATCTCCAGTTCAACCTCATTACACAACTCTGATGCCGCAGTGTGGTTGTTGGCCTGTTGCGTGCAGCGGTGTTCACCCTCTGCAGAGAGGATTCAGTAACTGGGGCAGCTTGGCAAGGTCAGATCACTGGAGCCTCATCACTAACATTTGGGATGTGCTTGTGGGACACCAAGAGCTAGAGAAGGAATGGGACATGAGAGAAAGAAACAGTTTTATGGCAAAAGTATTGAGAACTCTGGAGACTTACGCTTTCCCCTGTCTTTATCAGAGACTTCCTTGTTTTGGGAGCTCGATATGGTGGCAGATATATTTGCTGTTAGATTTATGGTCAGGTACTAGAGTGACAGAGCTAAAAGGCATCGCAAGATCCCAATAGCTAGCTGCAGGAAAGGCAGCAGTGGCAGTCCTACAGCTGAGCACAAGATGAGGAGTCAGCAGAGGAGTCAGTGCAGACACTTTATTTGATATTTATCAACCTAATACTGCTCTGATTTGTGTTTAGAAAACTTTTGCTGCCCGTTAGCTTGGTTAGACGGGCTGGAAATTTTGTTTGGAGGGTATGTGCACTGTGCACAGTGCTAGTTGTGACAGGGAAAATCTAGCTGTCTGTAGGTGACGTTTAAAGAGCATAATGATAAATTAATGATCATTAAATATTGTTGATAAGAATGGTGTTCCTGGAGCACTGAGTAGGGAGGAAATTCTCTTATGCAAAGAGCTAAGGTTTGATAACATGCAGTGAAATTCAGAAGTGGAAAAGCAATGGTGGGTGCCCTAGTCCCAAAACCAACTGCAAACCAACACTAAAGCAAAGATTGTGAATGGATTCTTGGTTTATCGCCATCCAACCTAGAAATTCCATCAATATCTTTTGTTAGAAGTGTTGAAAAACTACAGTAATGAGACAAAACCCCTTTAGCATGTTGGGTCACATCTGCTATGGAAGATGTCCTGTGGCCAGGGTCTGGTGAAGGGTGTTACTGTGTTGACCAACAAGGAGAGAAGAGAAAGGTGGCAACTCCCCACCCCCCCACCCCCTGCCTTAAGAGAGTCATTAAAGCTGTTTATCGTTAAATAAAAGGTGTGGGGTTCTTGGTAACACAGGAGTGCAAAGCAGAGCATTTGAGGAGTTGGAAACAGAACGGCAACTACTCCATTTCACGGGAGGTTTATGTTAGCTCTCCTATTAAATTTAATGGTTTGCCTCATGAGAAGCAGCTCATTAATATGAATATGCAGAGCATGTTTCGACCTGCAGACTAAACAACACAAAGATGTGTGATGTTTATTTTCCTTTGCCTTTTAAAAATATGAACTAGTGTGGCAGAAATGGCTGGAATCTGGGGATGAAACACTAAGGTGGGAATCGGGAGCTGGCTTTTCTAATCTTGTTCACTATGGCACAGCTTCCAAGGTGAACCTGAGCAAATCAGTTAACTGCTGTTTGCTTTTATTGCTGAATGGGGTTAAATCAGCCAACAGTGTAATACCTGAGTTACTGGGAGGCTGAATAATTGTAACTAATTTTACTGGTTTGGATGGACCTAGTGGACTGCCTGGAGCAGTGGTGGTCCAGAGTTTGGATTCAAGGTTGGCAGATGCCCTGGTGTCCTGGAGACTCTCCCTCACCTGGGCTGGACATAATGCTTCACCCTACTGATGTGGTTGGATCCTGGTCGCTCCAGAGTGAGCACAGCTGTAGCTATTGGGGTTTGCAATGTATCTGTCCACAGATGGGAGAAAAAGAGACATCCTCATGTCCCTGGTTTCCTTCAAGATCGTAGACCAAAGAGATTTTCCCATGGGTGTAGCACCTATTACTGCTTTGTATTTTGAGTGAGTTGCTACATGAATAAAGAAGCTAAATGAGCAAAACCCCTTAAAAACAAAATTGGACAGCAAACAGCCAGGAAGGACCATATTTATGGCCCTCAAAGGAGCATTAACCTACCCACATTTACCAAATTAGGGTTGATTTTCCAGAAAAGAAGCTGTTTCATGGTCTCACTCTCTGAATACTCATCTGTGAATTGCAGATGCTGTGTGAGGGATTGGTGCCTCCAGTAACTTGAATTGTGTTTTGAATTGTGAATTTCCCTCTGATCATTTTAAATTTTGCTAGGTGTGGAGACTGTCTTCAAATCTTTGGTGAAGTGTGTATCTGAGGGTTTTTTCAGCATGAGAGGCTTCTTGTGCAACATCTCAAATAAGAGCTATAACTGAAAACTGCTGGAAATTCTGGCCTTGATCCCGCAGTGGGATCTGATCACTTACAGCATTTTAGTCTCAATATGTAATTTTACTTCCCAAAATGTGGTTTTTCTTGAATTTCAAAATTCCCATTTCACTGTGATCACAAAAAGCCAAGGGAAGGTGTTTGTTTGTGTAAAACTCACAGTGACACAACATTTTCTGATCATTCTTTCTGGAGTTACATGTAGTGTTTTGGGGTGGTTTTTTTTGCCAGCTTTACTGGTTCTGCTCTTGTGGGTCTCCTGAATTGGGAACTGCCCGCAATACTGGGAATCCCAGAAAATTGATTTGGCTGATTGCCAGCCAAGATTTTGAGCTTTTCCTGATTGTGAAGGACCTGCCAGCCTAGTGGGAACTGCTGAGGTAAATTCTCATTCATTCTCACCCCTGCTTCTAGCACAGTGTGGAGCTACAGACAAAAACTGTGGCCCACAGACACATGTCAGCTGCGGCTCCTTGGGACGTGCTGGTCTCCATGGGGAGGGAAGGCTACTCTGTTGGTTTAACACCAGAGTAAGTAAATCTGTGTCATCAGAAATAAGTTGGAGCTGTTGTCACACCTATTTTATTGTCTTCTCTGTTGCTTCTGAAGGCTGGGAATGTATGTGGGTGGAGGAACAGCAGTGTTTTTCTGGCTTATCTGGAGGATGGTGTCTAAGAGAGCCACTGGTGAAAGAATCTTGTGTTGTGGTGGCAGTGGGACGGAGATCCTTAGGCCTTGGAACAGACTGCCCAGGGAGGGGGCTGAATCGCCATCCCTGGAGATGTTTCACAGTTGTGGAGTTGTGGAGCTCAGGGGCAGGGTTTAGTGATGAGTTGGGACAGTTGGGATCAGGGTTGGACTTAATGAGCTTAAAGGTCTTCCAACCTAAATAATTTTGTGATTGTGAAAGATGAAAATAGACAATTTCATAATAAAATAATCAAGTTCGTTACAATGTCTGAGTCCATAGAACTTCTAATGGTAATAAGAAGGACATTTTGGTGCTGGAGCAGAGCCAGAGAAAGGCAGTGTGGCAGAGGAGAGGGCTGGAGAACAAGGGCTATGGAGAGCAGCTGAGGGAACTGGGATTATTTAGAGAAGAAGAGACTAGAGGACATCTTCTTGCTCTGTACAGCTACCTCAAAAGAGGTTGTAGCCAGGCTGGTGCTGGTCTCTTCTCCCAAATTTCTAGTGATAGGACAAGCCTTAAGTTGCATCAGGGGAGGTTTAGATTGGATCTTCAGAAGAAGTTCTTTGCTGAGAGACTAATTGGGCTCTGGAACAGGCTGCTCAGGGAGGTGGTGGGGTCCCCATCCCTGCAGGGGTTTAAAAACTGAGTAGCAAGAGCTCTTGAGGCCATGGTCTAGGGGTTAGGGAGCTGTTGGGATGAGGGCTAGATGTGATGATCCTGGAGGTCCTTTCCAGCCATGAGGAGTCTAAGATTCTATGAACTCACCAAAATCGCATCAAAATCCTAGTCAGACCTGCACTCTGATCCATGACTTGTACCAGGGAGAAGTGTTGAGCATTCTGCTTCTTTGTTGTTGTTGTTGTTGTTGGTATGTTTGTGTTCGATTGCACATACTCAGGAGACCCCTTTATTTCAAATTTAAAATAGTCTATGAAAATCTGTATTGACGTAATAGCTTATTAGGCTACAAGCAAAATATTCCCAGAACTAATTTTTAATTAATATAGTTCACTGAAAACTTATAAAAGATTCATACATAATATGATAAAAGAAATAAACATCCTCAATACCATGTGCAGTTGCTTTTCTTGGTAAAACAATGTTTTTTTCTGCTCACAATAAAACCTCCTCTTAGGAAATGGAGTTGCACTTGTCTTTGGCAGCTCTGTCAGATGTGATATTTCCTGATACATAAACCGGTGCTGATTAATTCAGAGTGGGATTCTGTCACCTTTTCTCACTTTGGGCGCTGCTTTTCATAAACATCTCCCTGTTTTTAATCCAGGCTTCTCTTGCTGTTAGTCACTGTCCCCCCACCAGGCTGCTCCAGAGCTGCTGGAGGCCACTGGAAGTCATCTTGCTGACCCACATGAGGTTTCTGTCAGTCATACAGTAGTTAGAAATGGCACGATCTGACTAGACTTCATCTCGTCTCTCTGCAGCCACATCAAAGTGAGATACCGAGTGCAAGTTCCTTCCTTCTGTAGGCAGTGAGGAGATGCTGACATCTCCAGAGATATCTCCAGCACATGTTGTGCTTGCTGAGCCGGAAACTTTTGCTGAAAGGGCCTTAAACCAGGTGCTGCCTTCTTGGTGGGGATGGGTTGTTCCCATCTACAGTGTGACCCTGCAGATCTTTACAACCAGGGCTCTTCTCAGAAGGCACAGGAAGAGGTCCCCTGAGAAGCATTAAGGTCTGTCTTAAGCCTTTCCAGCAAGGACAACCTTCTGTGGCCTGTTTGGCACAAGACAGTTAAATGTTGCCCTAAGAAAAGCAGCAGTTCAGTGGGTAATGTGAGATACTCAATGTTCTGCTCTTTCCTCCTCACTCTCATCCCTTCCCCAAAGTCCCCTCCAGCCTTCCATTGTGTTTGGGTTTGAGTTGTCATTATTTTAGTTTGTGCATGATTTCCGCTTGTGTCAGAAGTTTTCACTGCAGAATTTCATACAACAGGGAAAGCACAATAATAAAACTGGGAGCTTTTTGTGGTGGCTCAGGAGGGATGGGGCTGCCTGGGTGTGACCCACCACAGCCCAGGCATTCAGTACTAGGGTGGAGGCTTTGCTACTTCATCCTTCCTCATTTTAGCAAGGACAGAAGAGGAATTCAGCTGGAAAGCTGACAACCTGAACTCATTTCCTGCACCCGTATTTCTGATAGCTGCTGGGCTTTCTGCAGGAGCCCCAAACAAAGGCTTTGTCACGTTTCCCCTGAAGTGATGACAAACACGCAGCTATAATCAAACCTTGCTGTTCCTCAAAGAAGAGGCGCTCCCGTTCCTGCCAAAGCTCCACTTCTAGTCTTTAGTGGCATGAGAACTTCTGGTCCCAGCGGTGCTTGCGGAGTCAGAGGAGGATCTGGAGGCTGAGCTGCTACCTGCTCCTGTGCTGCTGCCCCGAGGGACAGGGAGAAGTACAAATGGCTGCTGGGGACTGGTGTTTTAGTAACTGTTTGCAGAAAGGCTCTGGAAGCAGAAAGGTTATGAAGAAAGGCTGAGAGAGTTGGGTGGGTTCAGCTGGAGAAGTCAAGAATCCAGAAAGGCCTTAGGGCGCCTTTTCAGTGTTTAAAGGGGCCAATAATAAAGATGGGGAGAGACTATTGAGCAGGGGCTGTTGTGACATGACAAGGGTAATGATTTTAGATAAAAGAAGGAAATTCAGACTAGAGAGAAGGAATAATTTTTGGTGAGACCATGGACCATGGCCCAGGTTGCCCAGGGAGATAGGCAAGTCCTATCTCTGAAGCCATCCGTGGCCAAGCTGGACCTTGGGGCTATGAGCAGCCTGCTCTGGTTGGGGATGTCCTTGCTCGCTGCAGGAGGTTGGGCTACTTGAGTGTTAAATGTCCCTTCCTACCCAAACCACATTGTTGTTCTATGAAAGATGAAGAAGTGAGCACTGAATTACTGCTGACAGAGAAGCCCCAACAGAGCTCTTGCCCTTTAGCCACAGGAGCACCCCGAGGTACTGGAGGGCCTTCCCATACAGGTTTAAGAAGGGCTGATGTGCCACTGCTGAGTTCTCTAAATTTTGGGTCTGAAAAATGATGAGTATTTGTTATATTGGAGAAGATTTACTGCATTAGAAACTCCTTGGTGGAGTAAATGGATGCTTAAAATAGATGTGTTACACAGACCTGCCCCAGTGTCCTGTTCGTCACATCAACAGCAAACCCCCCTGCACTGGGACAGAGCTGGGCAGCTCCTGGAGGATCTTCCCTAATTAATCCAATTGAGTATCTCCATTCTCAGTCAGGATAACACTATATATTTAATAGGATTTAGTCCTGTGACTTCTTGTAACCCCTTTGTAGCTTTAATATACTCAGCATTTTTTCAGGATTAGGTCTTAAGGGCTTCATCCAAGCCCATTTAAAATCAATAGGGGTTTTCCTTTGACTTCAGTGGGCTTTGGTTCAGCCTCTAAATATGAGTCAATATTTTCTGATCCCACTGCAGAAAAACATGGTTTTACACCTTATTTTCAAACCCCTATTTTCTTACCTTATGCCACACAACTCCTCCAACTCTACACAGATTTAAATAGGGAAATACTAACCAAAACCAATAATGAGATTATTAGTTGAAGTTTTAGCTTTTAAATTGAATAACAGGTACCGCTGGGTATTCTCTAATGTTGCGGCAGAAGAATGATTAATTTAAGGTTCAGGTGCATGACAAGGTCAGGAAAGAATTGTTACCGTATACAGTGAGCATTTCAAGATGAATCTGTGGTCTGAAGTATCGTTTTATGATGCATTTTCTGTTTTGTTACCAGGGGAAGTGTGATGGGTGACATACGAGTGATCACAGTGTTTTGGTGCAATGTTCTGTGATGGGCTTTTCATAAAAATTAGCTGACAATGTCATGAGTATACAAGTAAATTTATAGCTTTCATACCGGACTGCCATTCCCAGAGCTATTTCCAATCACTTGGGCTTTTTATTAAGTTTATTGTTCTTTTATTGTTCAGTGGAGTGTAAGCAGTGAGATTACAAATAAATGTAGAGTTGCAGTGGGGATGAAGTCAGGCTTGCAGAATTAGGGAAGATGCAAGCGAACGAGAACAAAAATTAATTTGAATCACTGGCGATAGAAGAGACCACAGCCTGACATTCATTGCCCCGTGTGCAGTGTCCCAGGTTGAGCTCACTCTCCTGTGCACAGCACAGCAAAATGACTCAAACCAAAGTGCTGGTGGGGCTTCAACACACTGACCATGTTTGTCCCTTCTGCTTTGTTTTTGTTGGCCCATTCTCTCTGTTGTCTGTTTTCTTGTTTCGCAGGTACTGGAATGGGCTGCCCAGGTGGTGGTTGAGTCCCCATCCCTGGATGAGTTTAAAAGATGCTTACATGTAGTGTTGGGGAATCTGATTTAGAGGTGAACTTGTCGAGTAGGATTGATGGTTGGACTCTTCTCCAACCTGAATGATTCTGTGTTTCTATGAGTCTTCGTACTCCAACACTTTCTTGCATCACAGAACCATTCAGATTGGAGAAGACTGTCAAGCTCACCAAGTCCAACCATGAGCCCAGCTGGCTCAAAGCCACTGGTAAACCTTCTCCTGAAGCTCCAGATCTCCATGACTGTGAAATACATCCAGGGATGATGATTGAGGACCAACAAGTGAAGGGTGATGAATTTTTTAATTTTTGGTATCATTCTAATATCTTTGTCACAAAACCGTCATCGTTTATTTCCATATGTTTTTTCTCCCTTCAAAAAGCCAATACTTAATCGTTTTGGTTAATAACCCAACCAGCGGAGCAGAAAATCAGACTCATTGCTTTTAATGACACATTTTCAACTGCAAGTTAGTGAAAAAAAAAAAAGAAACCTAAGAAAAGCACCATTTTCATGTGGCTCTTCAATACTTACACAGACTTTGAGAAATATAATTAAAATTTGTGTTCCTCCTTTGTTATTACGGCTCTGGACTCCACTCCAACTGGATGCTGTTTGTCTGGACAATCAGACAATAGCTAGAATCCAAAAGCAAATCGATGTGCTCTGTGCCTTGTGCTATTACTTAAGTTATAAATAAAATGATTTTTCCCAGATGGCTCCCTGATGGCCCTGCACTCTTCCCAGTTCCAGCTACAGCTTTTCATCCCTGCTGCAACTCCCTCGTGCATTCCTCCCGGCCACTCGCACTTCCAGCCTTCCCCCAGTGTTGCTCTTGCTCGCTCAAGGCTTTCTCCAAATGGCCAAAAGCTTTGGCTGCGGCAGAGCCGAGCAAGGTTGGGAGGAGATTTATGAGCAGTCCAGAGTGGCTGTAGGTTTCCTCCTGAGGCCAGTCCCTGCCAGAGGCTCTGCAAAAGCTGCCGGCGTGGCTCGGCCATGGTGATGCAGCTTTGTAAGGGTGGTAAGAAACTCAAGTGAAAAAGTGTTTTAGTTAAGGTCGAAAGGACGCCCAAGGTGCCAGGTTTTGCCTTTCTCAGGTCCCTATGGTGGGAGATACCCAGTTTGGGGGCCAGGACCCTACTGCAGTGTCTGCTGGTACCAACCCTGATCACTCCCTGTGCTACTCCTATGAATAAATCTGTTGAAATGGATAAGACTGAGCACTGGTGAAGAATTAAGTGACATATCAAGTGGCAAGCTGGTCTCCTAATTTATTTTCGCAGTCCAAACATTGAGAAGCAGGATGGGGAACTTTGCTCGAGGTTGTATGTTTACTTCACAGGCAAGTTTTCCTTCCAAAAATGTGGGCAGGGCACTGCTGGAAACTATAAATACTCAATTGAGGACATACTCTGTACACTTACTGCCTCTTCTAGATGGCTAAAGTAATTAGTCTTACATGCTGTACTTTTGGGTTTGGTTAGGTTTTTTTGAGGGAGGGAAGATGTAACTGGTAATCACGCAGCTTTCGTAACAGAGGGAAAACAATGATGATGAAAACAAGTCTATTGGAAAATCGTGGGACTAAACAGAACTATTTTTCCATGAACACAATAGAACTATATTGAGAGTCACAGGCAAAAAACATAAAGAGAGAAAATCAATAAAAGGTAGTATATAACAGCTATAGGGTTCAAACCAAGTGCATTCATTCCCCAGTCTCTAAGAGGACCCCGTACATACATGTAATGGTTAATGAAAATCAGACTTCCTTGTGTCATCAGAAATAGCAGAGGAGTTGGCTGTGTTTTCCCTACATTCTGACCAGTTGTTCTCCATAAACACAGCACCTATTGGAACAACCTCAGACAAGTGATGGGCCAGGTTTGTGTGTTGAGGGTGCTGACTGGGGAGCTCAGCTTGTCCCACCCTTGGTCACAGGTTTGTTTTGGGATCATCTGGGTCATTGGACACAGCGGGTAGCCCCCTCACCCCTGGCTGACATGATCTTGGGGTATAAAAATATTGGCTTGTGTCTCGTTGGCGAGTTGGCTTTCAACCAGCAACAGTTCTCATTTCTACATGACCCCAATGTGTTTTGTAACAGTTAGATGTAGGAGATAGAGAACTTTCTAACTGTTTTTCTTTTTAAATGCAAGAGACAGGCCTGCTGTCACTCCACACAAGGTTGAGTACTTACCTCTTCATTCAGGATGTTCAAGGAAAGTATGTTCCTTGTTCCTGCTGTGGCAGCAGGACGATCCCTCCTCTCCGGCACCTCCTGCACAGCATCTATCCATCCATCCATCCATCCATCCATCCACCCCCCATCCCACCCTGCCTTACATGGGACATGTGGTCAGGGACTGTGTCTTAGCTCTATGGCCCTCCAGGTCCTTAGTGAGCTCTGGCTTCCTCAAGCTAATTCAGAAATGTGAAATTACCTGAAGGCAATAGAAGATGGAGAGACTTTTACTGGAAAGCTACTGTGTCACTTGCTGCAGAATAGAGTAATTCTGAGCCTTAGTCATCCAGGAAATACTTGATTCATAATATTCTGGTTGCAGAATAACTTTGACACCTCCATTTGGTTTTATTTTTGTGTTATGTGATGTATCCTGCAAGCCTGCAGAACACTTTCTCTTCACCTGGTAGTTTCATCAACCTCCTTGCTGACACCAGATGAACCTCATGCTGCCAATCTAACCAGCCTGAATAAAGTCAATGGAAACGTAACACTGAGAACCTTCCTAGCTGATGAAGTTCATGCTGTGAGACTCAAATGAAGGCCTCTTGTAAACTATGAAAGGTCTTTGGGTTGGTTTCCATGGCTTTCATAGACTGTTGTTTGTGAAGAAAGCCAGTCAATAGGAGCAACACAATTAGGATTCCATCCATCTGAGTCTCTGCTTTGCTTCCAAAAAAAACCCCAGCAAACCCAACAAAACATGTAACTGTTGCTCATTGAAGGAATTTGGGGAGTGATGAGAATGGAGACATCCATTGTGGCTCTGAGCCAGCCCAGTTTGGCCAAAAGACAAGTTTCCTATCATTTAAAGATACACTACAAAAAACAAAAGCAAAGCCCATTGTTGTTCCAGCCTTTGTAACTTCAAAAAAATAATAATTAAACAAAAGACAGCAAACTAGAACTTTTAAAATTAAAGCTGAGTTCTTAGAACTTTCTTTCCTGGAAGATAAGCCATCTCCTCACTGCAGATAGTCCCTCCATACCCAGCCCCATACAATGGTTGGCTCTGGGGCAGCAACCTCCAAACATGGGTTTTGCAACTACTCTTTCTCAGATGCGAGTTGGTGACTTGTGTCCGACTCACATGAGCAAGGGATACATAAGCAAGAAGTGGTTGAAGGGTCTGGCGTGCTGACAGCAGCAGAGAAGTGGGTTGAGCAATGGCTTTAAAAACTGACTGTCAGAAGCTCGGGAAACTGCAGAGATTTCAGGCTGACCTGGGGCTTAGTGGGCAGCTAACCAATGCCTTTCATTTTGTCCACACACTTTCCTCCCAAAAATACCCAAATTAAGAGGTTTTAAATATTTACCAAGTTTGTAGAGGGAATATGTAACCACAATTGTGGATCATTGAACTTTAAGGTCTGGCTGAATGGGGCTCTGGGCAAGCTGTTCTAGCCCTACTTATGGTAGGAGGTTTTGGACTAGGTGCCCTTTGGAGGGCCCTTCCAACCCAGTGCTTTCTATGATTCTAGTCATGCGTTTGTGAGGAGAAAGACACTCAGTGCACCTCATGTTTGGAAGCTCAGATTATCGAGCTTCAAGGTACCAAAGCTTAGAGCTGGATTAGCCTTTCTTTTATCGATGTTAGTTCTTCCCCAGTGCACCTTCTGAATCACATCTATAAATAAACAGCATCTAGAGGGGTTTTCACCTTTCTGGAGTCTTCTGCAGGAATAAGTGAAGCTTTAGTATGTGAAATCTCTGCCATGCTTTGTTTCACGTTGAGTCTTTGGGAGCTTCAAGAACCTTTCAAATGGATAGTGTTTCCATACATCATTGTTCCATTCTTAATCCATTACTGGGATAAGTCCTCATTTGTGAGACATGGAGAAGTCGTGGTATTCCCTGGCATTTGTGGTATATTTATATAAGGTTGTAGCAGTTGACTACAGACAAAGACAAGATCCTCAGTTATTCTCATATTGAAGTGCCAGTTTTGATTCCTTGGCAAAAGATGTTGGAAGGCAGAGAATTATTGAAGAAGGAGATTAAAGTGTAAAGCAGTTATTTCAACAGCTGGTGCCCCTAAGAGGGGAGCTGGTTTGTGCAGAAACCTAATGTTACTGCGCTGAACAAGTTTGCAAAGTTAAGAGTGTTGGCACAATTCAAAACATCCAGCCATTCCTGGGTGTCCCCATGGCCTCAGCTAGAAGAGCATGAGGTAATTTTTAGGTTTTTAAGGAGAGTTAATATCGAGCAGAGCTCACAGACTCTTCCAAAGACACAGACTCAAGTGGCCCAGATAAAACATTCCTTGAATTTCAGCTCAAGCTGTTATCCATGAAGTTCCCAGCCTTCCCACTGCCATTTCTGCTTAAACGTTTTATTTTCTGGCATGAAAGTCTCCTGCCTTCCACCACCTGAATATATCCAAGTATTACCAGCAGGTGAGTGGCTCCACAGATGGATCTTGTGGTTATTCCTTAGGAAAGAGATTAATGTCCATAATCTTGCACGTGGCCATTCCCACCTGATCTTCCAAATGACATTTACAGAGGTGAAAAATCAACATTAGTTTAAATCTTGGTGTAGAACGGATCGGGTGAGCAGGTTGTCACAGATCACGCAGTGAATTCAGGATAAATATGTCTCCTGAATGCAATTTCCAGGTTTGAGGCAGTGGGTATTTTTTCCTGTCTCCTTCCTCTGCAGCAGGAGTTGTGCGCTGACAATTACTAATGGTTTGCAATCATCACGGTTCGTCCAGCAGCACGCCGTGTCCCCATGCCAGAGCACAGCAAGGCTGTCCTAAATAAACCTTTGGGGCTTTATATATCTTTATTATATGTAAAGAATGCTGGTTTTAGTTTGGAATCACTTCCTAGTACTCCTCCTGGATCTGGGACCTGTCTCATGGGAAGGGGGGACACTCTGTGTCACAGATCCGCAGCTGAGCCATAACACAAAGGGCAGTGTGGGATTTGCAGATACCACAGTGGGAATATTTTTCTCCCTCCCCAAGTTGTGCTGCGTTCACAGGTAAAAGGCATCACCCTGTACAGCTGGGAAATACTCAGTACTCCCCTGGAGCAACAGAAGGTTTCGCTGAACTGACACAGAATTATCTGTGGCCTTATCCTAAAAGGTACCGTCCTATCTCTAGGTATTCCTTGGGGTGGGCTGGCTCAGCTTCATGAACCCAGACCCCAAATTCTCCAGCATCCCAATGGAAACATGGAGTGAAGGTTGTGGGTCATTGGGATATCTGAGTCCTCATCCCATAGCCAGGACCAACTCACATCTGCATGGGCTTGGAAAGCCCGAGAAGGATCTAGAGTTTATGTGCGGTAGTTAAATCTAATAAGAAATATTCCACACAAAGGCTTTTGCAAACACCAGTGGGTCTTAGTTGCACGTTGAGAAAATATTGAGAATGATTTAAATGACACTGTAGGTATTTACTTTCCCTGGAACAGATTCACACTGCCCTTGCCTAAACAAAGCCTCTGCGCCTTCGGCGGCAGCTCCCATTTGCCTAATCTGCCCAGCGGTGCTAAACCCACAGTCATCAGAGGGCTTAACTTTAGGCACAGCTTTACTAACCCAGCTTAAAAGTAACCCGTTTGCTTAACTGGGCTGCCAAGGGACATCCCAAATGCCTGTGCTGGTGCTCGCTCAAAGTCCATGGTGAAAATCCACTGGTTTTGGAGGAGGATAGCCGAGGCTCTTTGGTTCTTGCTAAAGACACTCGAGCTCTTGCAGGGTAAAGTGGTTTTGCTGATTGTTTTATTTCTTTCTATGGGGCTTGAGTTGAAGCTGAACTATTTTTATGGGAAGTGTGATGTTGCTCGTATCGATTTGGCGACTGGGGAGACGGTGTTAGTGGGTGACCTTGAAAAATGTGATAAGTGGCAAGGGTGCTGAAAGGTTGAGGCACAAATGGGAGGGTTAAAAGCATATTTATTTCTGGCCTGCACGGATGGAGAGGGGTGAAGTTTGTGGATCTCTTCTCCATAAGCAGAAGCTCCTCAGTAGCCACAGAGCACTTCCCACCACGTTCTTCACAGCTTCTTGCAGAAAACACTCGCAGCTGCAACAGGGTTCTGTGAAACCCAACAGCAACGATCCTGGAAGCCTTAAAAAACAAAAAATGAAGGGGAAATCTTTCAACCCGAGACCTGTGTGCTCCTCTGTGTTGTAAAAATGATGTAGAAAGAGATTAAAAATAGCCACAAAAACGTACCAGTAGCCTGAGTAAGGTGGTAAACACGTCTGCTCCTCTGCCTACAGCAGATGCATGTGAATGGGGTTTGTAGCAGCACAGCAAGGAAATTACCAAACATTTCCCAACCCCGTTCTGTCTGAGACGGAGCAAACATCTCCGTCCCTGGGGTGCAGATGGTTCCTGTACTACTTAGGCATCCATATAAATATTTCTGTTTGCCAGAATGAAGCAGAGATTTTGGGGCTATTAATGATTTATTAGTCCCAGCACCGTGGTAATTTAGTGGGTTTCCTAGTAAATTAGCCTGAACTCTTCAAAGACAACTGCGAGGACCATTCCCTACCCCTGCAAACCTTTTGGCTCGTGTGGAGGAGCATGGCTTCGCCGGCTACTCTGGCTAGTTAGGAAGTAGCCAAAACCCCTCAGAAAACATGCAGAAAATGGGGTTTTGTAAGGTATTAGTGATATTATATTATTTCATCTTGCAAGGAGCTGCAACCCGGGTGTGTTTGAGCAGGCGGGGGGTGATGTTACGGCTTTGCTGTGAATTATCTCCCGGTGGATCCTGGCCAGCAGAAGGAAACGGGAAATCAGGAGACTCGGAGATAGACACTTGCAGGGAAAAAAAACAGGCTCGACAAGTCTTCTCATTGAAATAAATCTGTGGGGAGAGGTGCTAGTGTGACAGCCCGGTGCTGGAAAAGGAAGAGCTCGTCCGTCGCACGCTGTCTGCAAAATGTACTGGAGGCTCTGCCTAGTTCTGGGAAATGTTAAGGCAGATAATCAGAAAAAATGGGAACAGACAGTGTCACTCTTTGCAATCCCTCTAGTTCTAAGAAAACTGTGAAACCTCTGACATTGAAGAGATTCTGGGAGAGTTCTGCGACCAGGACATTTGTTGCTGTGACTGGTTAAAATAACAGCAAGAAAGGGAAAGTAGCTGTCAGCTCTGAGACTGCTGAAGCACTGCTGGTGGTCTGGGCACCGCATGCCAATACTCCTTATTTTTCCGGGAGGATATTTACTGTTTCCTAACGATTCCTCCAGAAATCGATTGTCTTTCCAAAGTGTTCCCAAAGCACGTATAAGTTTTGCCTATACTATTTCTCCGCTTCTGCTTTGCAGTATTTCTGTTTGCTGGCACCAGTTGTAGCCCAGTGCAAAGCAGCTTCCCAGTCTCTGAAGGAGGCTCCAAGAAAGCGGGGGGAGGGCTTGTGACAGGGATGGTAGCAAGGGGACAAGGGGAAGGGGTTCCATACTTAAAGAGGGGAGATTGAGGTTGGCCATGAGGAACCAATTCTTTGCTGTGAGAGTTGACCCAGGCAGTTGTGGAGGCCCCAACCCTGGCAGTGTCGAAGGGCAGGTTGTCTGGGGTCCTGAGTAACCTGCTCTAGTGAAGGTGTACTGACTGTGCACAGGGGTTGGAACTGGATGATCTTTAAGGTCCCTTCCAACCCTGGCCATTCAATGATTCTATGACTCTGTGAAATCTGAGTGACACTTGCAAAGAGGTTAACAAAGATCCCCGTCCCCAACACATCAATAATGAGATTTTTAGAAACATAAAACACAATAACGACATAAAACTAGATGTTTGTATTTGCCTCCTGGGCCACTGGGCTTCTTGGGTGTTGCTGTTTCTCTCGATGGTCATGGCAATCGGATTGTACTTGTGGTTGAAGTGGTGTTTAAGTCTGAAGGAATCAGCTGGTTCTGAGTTAAACTTCACAAAGACACACAAGATGTTTTGGCACGATGCTCGACACTGAGTATTGGAGCATTAGTTTCCCTCAATGGGAAAGTCCCAAATACATCCTGTTTTGAAGTTGGATGTTAGAGGCTTCTGGAGACAGATTAATTTATAAAGCAGAGAACTCAAGTTCCTCCTTCAAAGATGTGACAGTCACTTGAAGCCCTCACAATCAGTTCACATTGTTGCAGGCACAATTGGTACTCACTGCTGTGTTTATCTCTAGGACTTGCATTAATTAGTACTTGAAAAAGCTTTTGAAGCACTTCATTCATGGAAGCATTGAGTTCCTACTGCCTGCAATGACACCATCTCTAGAGCTACTTGCCTCCTTGTAGCAGACTGTACTGGAGGTTTAACCTCCCTGGATATGCTGCTTGGATAGTTTTGTCACTACTGCCAATTTCTTCTGGAAATAAATGTATCAGTGATGGGTGAATAAAGAGAGCTTCCCCGTTCTGGCACATTATTAGTTACAGAGCTTTATCAGTTTGCTCTTTGTGCTTCTGGTAACTAAAACATGGGGAGCCACCAAAGCTCTGTGAGGAACTGCTGCATTTCCCACTAGTGAGGAGGAGATGGTCACTTCTCCTGCCATAAAATGACAGACTGGTTTGGATTGGAAGGGAGCTCAGAGCTAACCCAGTGCCAACCCCCTGCCATGGGCAGCAACACCTCTCAGCAGACCAGGAGGAGAATGGCGTTTTCTTCTCTCAGACTCAGCTATCTGTCACCATTACTAAGACACTCCTGCTCCACTAACTCTTGCAAAACTGTCACTGATGGGTCCCGCCCTCACAGGGGTCTTAAAGCTGAGGCTTCTTGCATTGAACTTTCAGGAGATGGAGAAGAAAGATGTGAAAAATGAGGCTTTTGAAACAGAGAGTCATTTTATTGGCTTTTTTTGCAGCGAATCGAGATGCTCAAAAATGACAACACATTGTCCTGTAAGCAGAAGGGAAGTGAAAGGTGGAGTTGAGGACTTGTGGGCCATAATGTAGTCCAGTTTCTCCAGGGAGGGGACCCTGCGCTCTAGGGTGGAGGTTGGTGAGGATTGGGTGCAGTCAACGCATCCCTGTGGCATGGATTTGGACTGAGAGGTGATGAGTTGCAGTTCATGGTGTGGCAGGCTGGGGCTTTTCTTATTTACGAGTGAGTGTGTGAGATGTCTCAGCTCAGAGCTGACTGGGAGCAGTGTAGTTCTGTTCTGGAGTCAACCCCAACATTAATCTGTGTGTCTGAATGCAGAACTTACCTTGTCTGGTCTCATGTGTTTGATTTACTACTCCATCATTTTGGGGCTCTTTTGTCAATAGATTTACAAATACTGTCCCTTAGTGAGGAATTCTTGGGAAGAATTCTTTTTATATAGGATGTTTCCAGTGATCCTTCTACCTAGCGCATACCGTATGATGTTTATTTATGGCCGCGTTGTATGATTGCAATAAACAATTGTAGCTGTCAGAGCCTTCTGATTAAATACCGTATTTGTTAAATAAATAAAATGATAGTAATGAACTGGGCCGTCCTCCCTGGGTAATGTATGACTTTCATATTTCTGACACTTGGGAAGATGGATGGGATGCTGATATGCAAGAGAAGGCCTGTAAATCAAAGGGAGCTGGAAAAGATTCGGATCTGCTTTCTAGCAGAGGGTCATCTTTGCCATTATAAACTCTGAGGGTACTTTTGACTTCTCTCTGGGCCGAGATGTACCGGTTGGAATAGGAAGCTGGACCCAGAGGACACTCATTAACAGCTTGTCAGGGAAGGATTTTAAGACACACGAGCTCTCTCAGGATATGCAGAAAGATTTGTGCGCACAATTAACAGGTCAAGGCGCTGGGTCAAGATGACATGTGATACCTCCATCCATGTTCCTGACGATCAGCACCCTCAGGTTGGCTTTGCCGTAATGGTTAGTGATGGGTCCCTGCAGAGCCACAAGCAAGGTGCAGTGAATTCTTCCACCTTGGATCCAGCTGTAGATAACGTGGCAGCCCCAGTCATGTGCAGGTTTTAATTAAACAATTTATTTGCTTTTCATGCAAATGGGACTGGGTTGTTTGTGCTCTGGAACCTCGTGGTTGATGCCAGCAGTTGCTCTGTTGGTGGAAGCATTGGGTTAAGTTTGGGTTTGCTAGAGGTTTTACAGCAGCAAAACATTTCCAAGGGCTTCCTCACAGCAGAGCTCTGCAATTCCCACCGATTCGGTAATTCATGTGCGAGGTGCTCTCACACCTCCTCTTCATTTTATTCATAGTATTCCGCAGAGCAGCCTTATCCCCACCTATCAATTATTGCCGTATTAATTTATATCGCTCCGTATATCTCTTGTACTTTGCTGCCTGTCGCATGTTTACTTAAAATATGTCAACGTCCCTGAGTCAGTCTCTGCAAAATGAGGCCAGAACTGAACGTCGTGGGTTTATTTATGTCCTCACGCCACAGCAGAGGGTTTGTTGGTTTGGGGTTTGTTCTTTGATTTTTTCTGAGAGGGCTTAAATAACGACCAAAAATAAGATTGAAGCAAGTTGTCAGAAGAGGACCCAGAGACACTGTGCAAACAGGAAGCGTTTTGATTATGTTCGCTGGTGCAAAATTAGTAAAGAGTTCGAACTCGTCTTGTGCTTACGGATTCCATTGTTTTTCAAAGAATAATTCCATCTATTTTAACATTTTCAAGTATAATTCCATTGGTAATGGCTCTTCCTTTGATTGTGAAGGCCACTAATTGAAAGGTGTGGCACGCTGTCTGTTTTGGCAGTTACGCTTTATGTCTTTTGTTTAAAAACTCAAAAGTGTTGCCTTTCCTGTCCAGCCTTCCTTAGTATTTTCTGTTTTGGCAATGTGATGACAGACTTACAGCGTGTTTCCTTGTGTGTATGGTAACAGATGTTTATGTGAATAACAGACTTTTTTTATGAAGGCGCAACACTTTATAGCCAAATACTAATTAAAAATAATTGCGTGTAAGCATTTTTGTTTATTCCCCGTCGTGCATCTTTAATCATTCGAAATCACCTGCAGTTGAAAACTGAGGCAAAGATTTGATACCGCAATTATAAGGGGCCATCTGACTCAATATTAGAAGGGAACAGCAACGGGTTTGAAGAGGAAACGATGACCAAGAGTCGGCGAATGCCTGCCCTCACTAGATCTGCTTTTATGGGGGATGAAAACACCAATGCGTTAGTTTGTTAAACTAATAGGAGTTTAAGGTATCTGATCTAGAGAAGCAGTCGGTTCTTGACTGACATCCTGTTCAGGCCATATTCTGTGCACTAATAAGCTCATTACAAACTATATTTTAATTAGACATGTAACAGATGGTTCAGAGTAAATACGGGCAGTGGTAGTTTTTAAAGAGCAGAACAAAACCTGGGCTCTTTTTAAGGACTCAGCATCTCAGTTTGGGTTTTATCAATAGCTGATTGAGTTAAGCGCAGTGGAAATCACTGTCAAAGGCACTTGAAATCATGAAAGAAGTCAAAACTAAACAAAACAACAGAAGTCCACCAAAGCCAGAGTTAGCAGATCTGTACATGTTCAATAAAGACTAATCAATCCTGAACTGAAAGGGGCGTTTTCTCATGGCTTGACAATAATACTCAGCAAGGCATAACTTCATTTTGGATCAGCCTGTTGCAGACTTGCAGCCCCTGGGCAAAAAACCACAAGAATGCAGCCCAATGCTGTGTTTCTGCTGGGTTTGGGTCAGATCCATAAAATAATTTTGAAAGGACCTTGCTTTGCTCAGTTTGTTGGCGCAGCACAACCCTTGAGAAGGTGATGAAGGGTCTTTCTTCTCGAAGAGGGAAGTGGCTGCAGTTGCTGGCAGTGCCATTCGTGGTTGAGTTTCACAGTGTGTTTCCCTGGCTGAGATGGAGAAAGGAATCACTGTCTAGCCTTCTGCAAGCCCTGGCTTTCCTAGGAATGATAGGTGATGTTCACAATTGGCACAGCAGGTCCTGTTCATAACAGAAATCCATAGGTGAAGTCCTGGAGTTGGATGAAAAGGAATTTAGATGATGGTTCTGGTTCAGCATCTCTATTCATTGTTTTCACAGAGGAATGAATTGAAATTGTTGATCCAAGCCATCATTTGACGTTCCCAGCAGAAGGAATTATTCTGTACCTCTGTTCTCAGGGGGAGGACAGTCTGATGAGAGGAGGAGTATTTTAGAGAAGGTTCCTTGTCATCCCTACTTGACTTTGGCTTTTACTTGGAAAAGATCTCTGTAAAACAGGGTTTGGGGTATTTTTTTGAATTGGAAAGAAATACAAGTATTATGCAGCCTGGTGTGTTAGTTTTCACTACTGAATTAAAGATGAGGATCAGAGAGTGACACCTCTTCAGCATTTTCTTCTCCTCTGGTGCTCCAGTGCTGAACCTCTTGGAAAGGCAGATCACAGACCAAAATGACAGTGAAGCTCAGGACTGGAGAGACTCAATAATCAGAAAAAAAGAGATGAGCAAAATGTACTCGCCCACCCAATATATCTTATATATATTCACACACTGTAGTGGAGATGAAAGCTTATTCTTTCTATAATGTGCAAACGTAAGAGTTTAACACGTATATTTAGAGCCCACACGCTTGGTAGAGCAGCCACAGCTCCAAATGATTTGAGGCCGGGTTGAATGGGGCTCTGGGCAACCTGGTCTGGCGAGAGGTGGCACTGTGCATGGCAAGGAGTTGGAACTGCCATCATCTCTGAGGTCCTTCCAGCCTAAACCAGTCTGTGATTCTGTGTCATTCATCAGACTGGCAAATGCTGCTGATCCTGTTTACTTCTGGATCCAGTATCAGGGTAAACGTGCCTCAAAGTATGATCCAGTAGGGTTATGATAAGACATTTGACCTTTTTGTAACATAACACTTCTAGAGAACATTATCCTACATGAGATTTCCTGCTGTAATATTGGGATTCATTATGCGATAGGTGTAGCACGACGTAAGCGTTCCTCACATGGTGCTAGCACAGACAGTAAAGTCATCTGCAATTCAGGCTGCAGAATAACTGGGATCCTT
This sequence comes from Rhinopomastus cyanomelas, assembly GCA_013400115.1. Taxonomy (NCBI): domain Eukaryota; kingdom Metazoa; phylum Chordata; class Aves; order Bucerotiformes; family Rhinopomastidae; genus Rhinopomastus; species Rhinopomastus cyanomelas. Next base: position 1,163,558 of record VXBP01009037.1, read on the forward strand.
TCTTCATGTCGGAGAAAGGTTTCCATCTCTTCAGAGAGTACATGCTTAGCTAAGAGAGTGCTGTTGTAATCAGCCACTTTTCTAGGTCTTCAGCTGCAGCACTATGGTAAAAAACCCCTACTAGTAAATAAGCAACTGGTTGTGGTTCTAACCTTAATTATTACCTTCACTGGTGTGCCACTATGTCCATTCCAAATGCTATTCCCTGCTCTCATCACTGTAAGTAAGAGCTCATCAGGCTCACCGCAAGGAGCATTACGGATGTCACTTAAGGTAAAGGAGCAATTGTAAATTAAAGTCAACAGAGGAAGGCTAAGCTGGGCTTGTTTTTACCACTTGAGCTGCTCCTGGAAAATAAAGCTGCCGAGAGAGATAGTTTTATCTGATGATCAGCAGTTACTTAGAATCTTGGGAAGTTCTCAAATTTATATGGACATCAGTGGTGAGATCTAGTCTGAGAATGAAAACAGTTCTAGAATGAAACTAGATCTCATTATGTAAAAAAAAAAAATAATTATCAGCAAAATTCCCTTTCAGGAGGCTGTTGGGGAGAACCGTCCCAGCCACAGACATGTGCCAGGGAAAGGACAATGTTGAACCAGCTCAGGTGCCCAAATCATAGAGTCAGAGAAGTGTAGAAGCACAGGATCAGTCATAGAATCATAGAATTATGGAGTGGTTTGGAAGGGAGTTCAAGATCATCTGCTCTCAACCCTGTGCCATGGGTAGTGACATCTCTCACCAGACCAGGATACTCAGAGCCTCATCTGACCTTGCCTTGGACACTGCCAGGGATGGAGCTGCCACAACCTCTGTGGGCAACCTGTCCATCCCACCTTTGTTGTCTCCCTGTGTTGGGATGAGCAGCTTTTGCACCAGCAGGCCACCAGTGTGGCTTTACTGTAAAATCCTGAAGACTTGACAGTGTCCCCCATGGAGATTAATTGTGGCTAAGTCCATGTTTTTAGCGGTTGTGATTTAACAGTTTGTGATTCTCCATGCAGACCGGGGCTTGCAGGCATCTCCATGCCACAAACACTACTTGGCTGCTGTCTGGGCCTTGAGGGGTGTAATTGTGTAGCTGAAACTGGAAAAAGCTTATTTGAGGCTGTGGGAGCTGACACAGCGTTTGCTCCAAGCTTTTGATGCTGTGTCCTGGTACTTTGAGAAAGCAAATCCCCATCTCCTTCCCCTCCAAGTGCCACATGCGCACGAACAGATCCAGGAGAAACTTCAAGCATGTTATTTTCCCCCTCTCTGTTTGTCACAATTTCAGGAAGAACAGAGAGCTCTGAAATTAAAAGATGACCTCAGAAAGGAGTAAAATTGGAATAAAAGGTGCCAGGAACGTGCCTTCAACCCTGTGAATGAATGTTGTGCCATAACGAGCTCACATCTGCTTTCTATTCCGTTTGAAAACAGGGGTGCTCAATCCCAGTGAAAATTATAACTAAAACTTCAGTATGGAGTTTGAATTATGATTGAACACCCAGAGAAGGAGAGAAGTAATCAGAGCCCTGGGAGGGACTCTGCGCAGAAAGGATTAAGGGACGCCAAGTCTTTCACAAAGGCAGCTGAGGGAAACTAGGGGGTGTCCTGGACCACACTGGGCACAACCTGAAGGTGATTTAGGTGCCCAAAAGTACCAGGCCATGTCTTCCCAGAGCTCCCCGTTCAAGGCAAGTTAATATCATCTGTTTTCATGGGGTGAGATGTGCAGATGGGAGGAGGCACAACACAAATGACAGTTTGAACGTTCATTACGCTACTGCATTTACCTACATTTCATTGGCAAAGGTGCCGTGTGGCGCAGATGTACCCGGGAGCGCTCGCATCTCTCAAGAAGACAGTATTGACAACATTTGCAATGACCTTATGAAAAAAATGTTGAAACCATGTGGTCTCATATTTGTTCCTGGCCTGGATCACATCCTATGAATTCAGCATCTTTCCACAGTTCCACCACATGTGACAGTGCTTACAGTAACACAGCAAATATGGCCCTGAATAAATGCTCCATTCATTGCTCTCTACAAGTATCCACATAATATCCTCTGAGGTTTTTGTTTAAGAGCTTCAAGAGTGATAAATATGTGATACAGAAATAATCAGATGATTTTTAATTTACTTAGCTATGGTTGAGCAGCCCTCATGGAACTTTTTACCATCCAGAACATGTTTCCTGCTTTGTTTTTGTGTCTTGCGGGAATACCTGCCCTTTGCAGCTGAACTCCTCCAGATGAGCACTCAGGTTCATCACAGGCTTTGGAAAAGTCCTCTTTATCTAACATTTTAAGTGAAGTACTTGTGACACCGGAACTACAAGAGAGGCAGCAGGTTTTGTTAACTCATTCCATGGCAAGAAATGTCAGCGGACTCTTTTCTTTGGAAGAAAAACGTTACAGTGGTGTAAACCAGTGCACTAATCACAAAATCACAGAATGAGAGAATCACAGGACATTAGGAATTGGAAGGGATCTCAAAAGATCATCCAGTCCAATCCCCCTGCCACAGCAGGATCCCCTAGATCCAGTGACACAGGAACAGCCTGGGTGGGTTTGAAACGTCTCCAGAGAGGGAGACTCCACAACCTCCCTGTGCAGCCTATGCCAGGGCTCTGTCACCCTCACTGGGAAGAAGGTCCTTCTCAGATTGATGTGGAACCTGCTCTGTTCCAGCTCACACCCGCTGCCCCTTGTCCGATCATTAGATGACACTGAGCAGAGCCTGGCTCCATCCTCCTGACACTCACCTGAGAGAGGAGTATTTTTTATCCAAACTTTTCCTCCCCTTTTGTAGTTTAGGTGTAGTGTATCTGTAGGTGTAGTGGTGTTGGGTTCTGCAGGGAGTTGACTGACCTTATGGCAGCTTTGCCTTTGCCATTTTTAGAGTTATTTTCAGAGTTATCTTTTTTTTAATATGAAATGGAAGTTTTTCAATTTCATTCATGTGTGAATTTTCAGCAAGCTTCAGTCATTTGATCTTCATCAGCCATCTGATAGTAACCGAGCAAGAGCTCCCAGCATGATCACTGCAGGAATTGCAGTGAAGAAGCACCCTGCATGGCCCCGGTCATCCCAGCGCTGCCCCACTCACCCCATCTTCAGATATTCATATTCAGCTTCCATATTCAGGGGTAATTTGCTGCTCTTGGTGCTGAGTATCACTTCTTTGAACTCAACTTTGAACTCAGGTGCCAGCATTGGGACATTTAGCTTAGTTGTTTGACGCAATGATCTTAAAGGGCTTTTCCAACCTAAACGATTTATGATTCTGTGATTTACTGAAGAGTATCTGATTGCCACGAAATCTGGAGAACCCTGGCACTGTGCAGTGTGTTTTCATTCTAACACAAACAGAATTTCAAATGGAGTCACGTTTCCAGTGAGTGACTGTTGGATGCAAGATTGGCGGTTGAATCACTTGTTTTACTCTCTTACACAACACCACACTAGAAACAGATTTAATTGTTTTTAGAGTAAGCATTAAATCTTTATTCCCCGTGTATTGATTTTGATGTGATGAACACACAGAAATCTGTTTGGCCATTGCAGGAGGAAAAGCCACTGCGGGTCATCCATCTGAGGGCTCTGCTGAGGCTGGCTGAAGGGGACCCTCCACTCCTGCTTGGCCCTGTGGTTTATTTCTACTTCATTTTTCACAGTTATAATTTCACTGAACTGCCAGGAAACAACTGCAGCTTTAATTATTCTCTTCTTTTGATTAACTGTCTTAAAATAAACATTATGCTGCTCTGTCCCTCTTTCCATTCCTTCACCTTTTTTTTTTCATTACTTTTCCAGCTTGCGCTGTTCATTAATCTTGGGGGTCTTTTTCCACGACACCCTAATGGCTCCTGCTGCCCAGCGATCATTATCTCAGTGCAGCTTGTCACTGGCTTTTCTATCCATCAGCCCTGCTCATCTGTCAGGGATGCAGGGCCACGACGGCACCATCCAGGCAATGCCGAGGCCTCCCACCTCTGCTTGCCCCTGGCCAGTACAAATCCCCCAAATCCTCAATTCCTCATCCTTAGGTGCTAAGCTGGTGTTTGTTCTCCTCTTGCTGTGTACTGTCACCTCTCACCCTGCAGCAGGGGTCCAGCCAGAGTTGTAAAAGTAAGGCTCGAGAAGGCACAAATGGAAGTTACAGCCAGGCAGGACAGGCAGACGAGCAGGCACTGACCCATATTTGCTGGCGTTTCACTTCTCCCTCCTCCTTTGGGTAAGACTTGGAACATTTTGCTGTAATCTTAAGGTTTGCAGAACCTCAGATGCTCGATCACTGGAAATCTGGGCACTGAACTCCATGAGACTGGCATAAATGTCTGTCAATCTAGTGATTTTTCTTCTGATTCCTTCAGACACTATCAGCTCCTGTTTTCAGGGTCATATCCTAGCCCACAAAGGCTACAACTCTTTCCCAAAGCTGAAACCCTGAATGAACGCCGTTACCTAAAACTCAGACTCTGAAATAAAAGTACAAAATATTGTGAAAATTTCTTATAAACCCAGGAGCAGTTCTAGAAAGGATGAGGCTGTGCTTGAGTTTTGCAGCTCTCTTTGCGCACCTCTTGCGCTTTCCAGAGCCAGTGAGATCACAGAATCACACAACATGAGAGATTGGAAGGGACCTCAAAAGATCATCCAGTTCATCCTCCCTGCCACAGCAGGATCCCCTGAATCCAGTCACACAGGAACATATATGTGTTCCTGTAGACATCACCAGGAGCTCCAGGATTTGCTCAGGAAATCTTCCAGCTAGTGGTGAAACCCCACTGTCTTACAGAAGGTTTGAAGCTGTTGAAAGGGGACCTTCATTCTGCTGCTCAGAGCAAGTGTCAGCAGTCTCCATTGGGTGGAGGACATCAAGGGAAATTCCTCCCACCCTTTGCCTACCTGACCAGATCCACCACAAAACTCCTTTTCTTCTTGTCAGATGCTTCTCCCCTTTGCCTTGGAGCACCCTGTTAACAATTTGTGCAAGTCTCTTGCCCAGAATATCAGTGCTCCTCCAGACTGTTGACTCCAATTTCATAAATGTGTAAGAAGTGAGCAAATTAAGTAGTATGAACTCTGACAGTCCTCTGACACCGCCAGTGTAGTGTTCTGGCCCACACATGCTGTACAGCATAATGATTACATTACAATCTTGTGATATTATTCAAAATGACTTCAGATAAATGAATGATAAACTAGGGGTTGTGCTGCCTTTATTACAGGGCTGATAAGGTAGCTAATCAGTGTCCAAGTATATGTCATTACATAAATTATGAACCAGGGTTTGATGTGTATTCCCAAAGAGCCTGAGCCCGAGTGTCATCTGCTATAAGGCTGCAGCCTGAGAAATGAATTGTGAAAACAACAGTCGGGCTTGTTCTGACCATATTAATAAATTACTAATAAATAACCTTAAAAGGTTCACGGAGAGTCTTTTAATCTATTAGCAGAATTTCATACAAACTAATCCTACAATTTCTTTCATATTGAAGATTAACTTTGCGTGCAAGGAGTTGAACCCTCCTGCCCCCTCTAACAGCGTGATCCTTCGGCAGCTCTGGAAAGAATAAATAATAATGCTCTGCCCATGGTGAGCTTGCTGCAGTTTGGAAAAGCCCAGTGACAGGACTGAAGCTGCTGCTGGGTGTCTTGGCGGGTGCTGGTGCTGCCCGTCGCTGTCTGCTTCTTCTCAGACAACAGAAAGGTCTCCATCTTGGAGATGTTTAAAACCCACCTGGACATCATCTTGTGCGACTTCATCTAGATGATCCTGCCGTGGCAGGGGGATTGGACTAGATAATCTTTTGAGGTCCCTTCCAATCCCTAATGTTCTGTGATTCGGTAATCCAGCAGTAAACTTCTCCCACAAGCTGATGCCTCCTCTTGTTAGCACCCAAAGATCCTGTAAGTAAACTGAGCCAGCAAGAACTTTGCAAGACCTCTCTGCTCAGACCCAGTATTTTCAGTCGAGAACAAATGAGCTGCTTCTCAATTGTTCCACATACTATTTACGTGGAGTAAGAGGTCTTAGGCTAGGCTGCTCTCTAGTATTAGTCAAATGAAGCACTAAATATGGATAGTATTTTGAAGTAGTAATATATGGTTGGTTTAGATGTTTTCATTATGTACTGTGATAAAAAACCACCATAAGATCCTATGAACCAAGGGATTTTCCAAGAAATTTTAAAACATGAAGAAGCCTCTTTTTTAATACAGTGGAAGCTGTTTAGGCAAAGACGAGAAAGTGTCTCTCTTGTAGGACAACCCCTTTCTGTCCAAGGCACCTTCTCAAGGTCTGTGACCAGCTCTGGTGGTGACTGGACACCCACTGATTGCAGAATTGCTGAGAGCAGGGGCATCAACATTCATCTTCGCCCACACATACACAAATACAGTCCACTCACATCCATGTGACTGACAAGACTTCAGGGTTGAGTTCATCTTCACTGCAAGTGAACTGAGCACTGGAGAGCAGATTGACTCATAGAGCACTCAGATTTACAGATGCAACCAGGAATGTTGACATAGTTCTCGCGGTGCCTCAGCTGTAATCCTACTGCTATCACAATTCCAGTTAAGCCTTATTTTTTATTTAGTTGCTGAAATATAGTTGGAGAGTCACTTGCGACTTGTATAAGCATGAGAGAAAGAAACGGGGCTTTGCTTTTTACTGTTGCCAAGGTGTGCGTTCATAGAGTCACAGGCTGCTTTGGGTTGGGACAGACCTCTGAACTCATCTGTCCAACCCCCTGCAGTGAGCAGGGGCATCTCCAACCAGAGCAGATTGCTCAGAGCCCCAGGATCCAGCCTGACCTCAGATGTTTCCTGAGTCAGGGCTATGTAGATGTGACTAATCCTGTAGTGGCAATCACCGAATCACAGAATGAGAGAACATTAGGGATTGGAAGGGACTGTGAAAGGTCATCTAGTGCAATGCCCCTGCCACAGCAGGATCCAATCTCACAGGATCATGTCCAGGTGGGCTTTAAATGTCTCCAGAGAAGGAGACTCCACATCCCCCTGGGCAGCTGTTCCAGGCAATGCAATGTGTGCTCTGAGATCTGACCCAGATGGCTCTCAATCACCTGAAAGTTCTGTTAATTCATTAAGCCCCCTACACTCAGGTTCTTCTTAGCCATCAACAATTTGTCCACATTGTTGTAGCTGTCAGAACTATCTCGGTGACTGATGAGATCTGAATGTTTTGAATGAACCATCTGTATTGCTCATGGTCACCAAAACCTCCCAGTTTTTAGGGCCAAAGCATCCGCTTGCTGTTCAAAACCAGAGTACATGCTGGGGACACTGGCTGTACGTGTGTCTGCACAAGCTTGGGGAACACCCCACCAGCCATGGGTGCCCCAAGGCCCTGCAGCTGGGTTTCTATGTCCTGAAAGCATAGAATTTATTTATATTTAATCCAGATGTAGAAGGATGGTCTTTATCAAAGAACCTTTAAAAATTAAAATGCTAGAGCAGAACAATCTCTTTATCTCCGAAAATGAGGAGCAGCAGTTTGAGGGTAGTTTATTCCTGTGTGCAATCCCAGCAACTGAACTGGATGGGCACGGTTTTTCCCTCATTCTCATCAATTGCTTCACACTTATATTAATAACAATTAATTATAGTTTTCTCCTGATATAGCTCTGTTGACTGAAATCGAGCCACACGAGGGATTAATTTGGTCCAGTATAGTTTTCTATCGCCACGTTTCTCGCCTGCATGGGGTTTTTTATTTTCAAAGCGTTATTCGAATAAATTAATTTGAAAATTGTTAATTGTTCAATTGTTAATTGAAAAGTTAATCTTATTCTCCAGATTCTCCAAACAGAAACCTTCTGGTTCTTCCTAGCAAATATTTACAGCCCAGGACTCAGGCAGTGTCAGAAACTCAAATTGGAGGACAGCAGCAATTTTAAAAACCAAACAGGATATTTACAAAGCAGGTCGCACACAATGGACGATATTGTGAAAGCAAAATGTAAAGCCTGGGTGCGATAAGGTGAAAACAAATAGGTTTTCCTTGGTTTTTATTCTGCCGCCTGGTATACAAGGTCCTAAAATCAGGAGGTTTTATTTTTTCTTCCCTTTGTGAAGAACGCACCTCAGATTTACAATATTACATTCCGCCGTATACATTTGCTAACAAAAAATACCACTGCTGTATCCACCCTGGTGACAAATCTGCCAGCGAGTGACTAGTTGATATGCCTTTTTATTACTGCAGCTGCCTTGTTTTTTCTAGTCAAAATAAAAGAAAATCACAGGATCCTTAAAATAATAGCTGACAGCAGGTAGTTACTGAGAAATGCATGTCCCTGGCTCTTAACTTTGTAGCATCCATCCAGATGGCAGATTAGAGGCTGGGATCTGCAGGTTGGTGACAAATACACGGGTAATAGCATTCAGCTTGCCTAACTGTAAAAGTGAATTCACTATTCCTCTTTGATTGTAGAGCTGACATGTCAGATGAGAGGAGCCTCTGGAAGAGGCTGCCAGAGCAATAGCACAAATAAACGCCAGACACAAGCACTGCTTGATGTGGGATTACAAACACTGTAGCTATCATCAGTTCAGATTTAGCTGATATGTAAAGTCAGCAGTGGTGGGACGTCAGGCGAGCAGCACAAACGCAGCAGGGTGACGGGTACCTGAGTGCGGTTCTGCCAACAGAGCAGCCTCTAATGAATTCTTGTTGGGTTGGCCATGGCAAAGCATGCTACTGGAGTTGCGCTGGCAATATACAGCATACAGGACCCTCAGTCCTCCTGACAGCATCTTATCAATCACTTGACTTTTGAACAGCCCTCATCTGTCCCCGTCCTGCTCACTCTTTAATTTTATTTTATCTCTCTCTTGTTAACCAACTTGGGGCTGGTTAATGTTGCTGCTTCGTGGGGGGAGTCTTCCAGCCACTCAATGACTCACAGAATCAAAGAACATTAGGGACTGGAAAGGACCTTGAAAGGGACTGGAAAGCGCCTCCCATCAGTAGTTATCATCCAAGGGGCTCAGGGCTCAGCTTTCCCCTCTGCATTGGCTACAGGGAAGAAATTGCACCTTGGAGAAGTTTTTTGTCATTGTGTGGCATTGATCCTGCTCAGAACAGAAATGGTGGGTTCTAGGGCTTCCGTCACTCTCAGTGTTGTCAAAGCCCAGGACTCTCCTGCTTTCATGGCTGGTGTTGGCAAGAGGATGCTGAAAAAGGCAAAGCTCCTACACTCTTCAGAGGGAGGAGTATTACAATATTGGAATATTTGATTCTCGTACTCAGTGGGCAGGGTGGAGTCAGGTTAATGGTTAGACAGGATGATTTTGGAGGTCTCTTCCAACCTTACTGAGTCTACGATTCCCTATGTTTCTGTATATTCCTATAGAAGTAAATTATGCAGGAGGATGAGGGGAGACCCGCTTGCCGCCTACAACTATTTGAAGGGAGTTTGGAGAGAGGTGCTAGTTGGTCTCTTTCTCACAAGACACAAGTGATAGAGCAAGAGGAAACAGCCTCAAGCTGTACCAGGGGAAGTTTAGGATGGCCCTGAGGAGAAACTTCTTCCTGGAAAGGGTCCTCAGGCCTTGGAACAGGCTGCCTAGGGAGGGGGTTGAATGGCTGTCCCTGGGCGTGCTTCACAGTCGTGGAGATCTGGAGCTTAGGGACAGGGTTTAGTGGTGCGTTGGGACAGCTGGGTTCAGGGTTCATCTTGATGACCTTAAAGGTCTTTTCCTGCGTAAGTGAGTCTGTGAGTCTATATCCCTCTTCTGCCTCTTTGGCAGGTAACACGCTGTCATTTTCTCACAACAAAAATACAGTGTCTCTTCTCACCAATCTTTATGTGTCTTGTTTTTTCATCTAAGATAAAGAGCATTTGGAAAGACGCAGGTGGAGAAAATCTTTACCTTATAATTGATGACAACTCAGGCCTTTGCATTCATAGGTGCCTTCAGTCTCCATCCTGGTCCTTCTTTGCTCGGGATGAAGCACTGAAATCAGCTGTTAAAAAAGGAAAGGTTATGTAAATCTCAGGAAATCCCATTTCATAAATGGATTTGTTCAACAGGTGTGTGTAAGGCAACACAAAAAACCACACAGGACTTTTTAAATAGGATGAATGTGTGTACACACGTGTTGTCTTCTGGTTCTGAAGTGCTCGCTTGTGATTTGTGTTTCACCTGGAACAGCCGTTTTTCTGGCACAGATCCTTCACGCCTCTGCTTTCACTCATCTGTCGCTGTTTCATTGTTTATACGGCAAATTCTGCTGGAAAGCCCAATGCAAGAAAGACAATTAAAGATTGAATTCTGGCTTTGTTCAGGGGATTTAAGTCGGTGTGCACAGAATTTGGCCTAACTCTGTAATCTGTGCTCAAAATTAAAGCTCAGCCAGATGAGAGCAGCTTTTTTTTTCCTATTACTATTTTTTATTAAATTCTTATCTTCGCAGTCTGTAGAAGCTTTTGTAGATCAAATATACCTGTAGGTTCATCCAGGCCCTGCTCAAATTGCTCTGTGTCACTGCAGTGCAAACCAGGGATTCATCTGCTTAGATCAACAAACCACAGAGTAAGATGCGGACAGCAAACTCTGAAGTCTTTTGTGGAAAACACAGATGAGGAACGAGATTACACATCAGATTCTTGTACCAATCAGGTTGGAGCGTTTCACTTCATTTACCCCAATACTTAAAATATCCATCAGCCCTGTCCCCTGGAGCATCTCCATGCCAGCAGCACTGGTCATCTTCCAGGTGAGGGTGACAGAGCACAGGAAGGGGCTGCCCAACGTGGGTGTAAAGTCTCCTTCTCTGGAGATGTTTAGAACTCGCCTGCCCATGTTCCTGTGCAACTGGATCTAGAGGATCCTGCTGTGGCAGGGGGATTGGACTCAATGATTTTTCAAAGTCCTATCCAATCCCTAATCTTCTGTGATTCTGTGGTTCTACAGCTCATCCTACCCACCTGTCCTTACATCCCACACTAAGTTTCTTCACCTGAGCTTCTCACACACCTGATTTATTACCCACAACTCTCAGCCTTATTGCATGGGGGGTTTTTTTCCCCCTAAATGACACTGATGCTCAAATAATTCTGTTTACCAGCCGTAGTTGCTTTACATAATCAGCTTTATATTAAGCAGATAGGAACAATTAACTTTGTTTTAAGTGTAGTTATGTGAAATACAGTGGTGGCAATATGTGCCAGAAGCAAATAAACATATTAGCAGGAAATGCTTAAATGATCTGGATAACCCTATGAGCCAGCATAGCAGGTGGTAATATCCTGTTTTTAAATTACATTTCAGCAAGTGAACATAATAAATCCTCTTGTGTTATATATTTCGCTGGTAGCAACTTATACTCACATTATTCTATTTGACCTCATTACTGCTAATCATTATCACATTTTTAATAGCTGCCACAGCGAGTGAAACGGTTAATACAGTATTTCTTGCCGAAAGAGAGCCTGTCAGGTTATTGATGACAAATTAAAATTAATAAAGAAGATCTGTGTTGAATTTGAGGGAATGGAATAACTGCGAGCATCCAGATGATTGGAAAGGCCTCTGGGGTACTCTGTGAAGAGGAATGGGTTTGGTGTACGTGTATTGTCTTGAAAGGATCGCTAAAACTGCCAAACCTCTGCTTTTGCCTGGAAGACTTCCTGAAATAGGAGCTGTATTCTTTTGGCCCTCATCACATGTAATTTATCCCTGGGAGAGTTATTTCCCGCTCTGTGCACCTCCGCTCGGCGCTCTAATAACAGCCAGTTGCTGAGGCCCTGCGTTTTTATTTACCTCGCCGAGGAGCTTTACAAGAACCATCACCAGCAGCTCGAGATGAGGCAGTAAATAAGTAAAAGTCCAATACCAAATCCCTGCCCTCAAATCGTAGCCCATCGCTGTTCAATGAAAACTTTGTGGGGCTCTGCCATCCCCCTCACAGCATCCAATTGCTACCTGGAGTCTCCTCTTGCCAATCCCAGCTGCTGACTAAGTGGATTGATGAAAAATTAATGCATTTACATATCCTTCCAACACCAGTGCCCCTGTTTGTTAGAGGTGAGGGCCCCGCGGGGACAGGGTGGCCGCGTGGTGGGAGACATCCCCCGGCAAGGAGGGCAGTTCAAGGCCATCCCGAGGTCCTGAATTAATTGAACATTGCCGGCATTAGCTCAGTCCTTAGCAGACAGTCGTCCATGGCGCAGAATCACCAGACATAATTTTGACTGTGCCCAGGAGGGATACCGGGGAGACTGAATTATCTCTCACCAAAAGAGAAAGTAGTCCTCTGAGGTCAACGGCGGAGGTCGTCGCTGGGTCAGCACAGAGAAACTCCAACTACCAGATCCCCCTAAAAAAAGGAGGAAAAAATAATGGTCCAATTACCGCCCGTAAGCAAGGCATGCAGAGTTCCTTCGCACAAAGGGCTCCGGGGTTTTTTCCATCGGAAGCAGCGTCTCAGGGAGATACCCGCATGAATTTTTTTTGAGAGGGCAGTAGAAGGTGCCACCATTAATTGTTTGGAAGCCGTTAAGCTGTGAAACTGAATTCAGCAGATTGCTACCTGTTTTCTCCACATGAGAAACAACATGAGTGGATTGTGCACTCCTCTGGTCCCTGGCACTAATGTGATTCAAGTACCGAAAGGCAGCGTCTGGCCCTTAAAAGCATCACTGAAGTGAGGAGTAGCCCCAAATAAGGTTGTTTCTTCTAGGATTTATTTACAACTTTATTAGAACCTATAGAATTTATTTAGAACTTCTAGGATCTATTTAGACCCTTATTTAGAACTTTGAGGATCTATTTAGACTTTTATTTAGAACTTCTAGGATTTATTAAGAACTTTATTTAGAGCTAGGGTTTATTTAGGACTTCTAGGATTTATGTAAAACTTTATTGAGAACTTCTAGGATCTATTTAGAACTTATAGGATTAATTTAGCCGTGTTTGGAGAGGGGAAAAAAAAGTGGCATTGTGGCTGCTGAGTGGTAGGAAAGTAGAGGAAATTTGGATGCTACCAACTTGGTCTGAAGGTTCAACTACAGCAAACACTTGTCCTACCAACTAGGACTCCTCGTTGAGTCCCAATGCTCAGTGGCCACTGAAAAGTTGTCATCATTTTCCGGATATGGCACCTTTGCATGGAGGATTAAGGGACTCTGAGAGTAAAACTGCATGGTTTCCCACGCTTGGCAAATACCACTCCAATGGTATCAAACCATAGAGAATGAGGAGTTAATTCAATTAAACCCTTTCCCACCCACCCCTTACCTTCCGTCAGCGCTCCAGGGAACCATTGCTGGGACGTATATCAGCAGCAGCCTTATTTGGGCCATGATTTTTACCTTAATGAGTATACCTTGTGCGTCGGAGCGGGAGCACAAAGGTTGAATCTGACATTAAGAGCCCATTGCACCCGGTATGCAAATCCCCCTATGCAAATGGAGAGGCGGCAGGGAAGATGAATGCGTGATATTTTTAACCAGTTAACTCTGACGGTGAAGTATGGCGCGAGATATTGGGGAGTTTCATTTTTATATCTTTGGTGTAAATAATGCATGGAGTATGTAGATGTTGTCAAAAGATGATGAAGCTATTAGCTCTGGAGTTCTCGTAGTTAAGAATGTGTTCAGCACGCGGCTCCTAATAACTCATTTCTAAACGCAGACACCGTTATGAAATATCTCTTGTTGGAGCGAGTGTTATCGTGTGACATAATGATTTTGCTTAAAACCAAGTTAAATGAGGAGTAAAATTAAACAATATTGGGCGAATTGTGTTTGACTAATTTTGTGTCACATTATATTAGCCAGGCTTTCAAAATATGTGTTAATGACAAATAGTTGCAAAGCCCCTGACATACTTTATTCGCCTGTAAAATCACCCTTAAGTCATTAGCTTTTAAAGGTTCATTTTGTTTGCGGCTTTTGTAGCCACTGGCTTTTTTTTAGCGATTTCTTTTGTCCATGAAAGTAGACATGATTAAAAAAGAGATCTTTTACATAAGTCTGGGGGACTGATTGCTCGTAGTACGGGGCATACTGTGTGCATTAAAACAATGCTGGGTAATTGATGAGCTCTGCAGTTCCGAGGGAAACAGAGTTAAGGGGGAATTTTTAATGGTTACGTCCTATTTACATAAGAACCACGCGGAGCTTTTAATCAACAGTTTGCTGCTTTTGTGGCTGGATTTATCCTCTGCCTGCTACAAGAAATCACAGAAGAGATTGGAAGGGACCTCAAAAGATCATCCAGTCCAACCCCCCTGCCAGAGCAGGATCCCCTAGATTCAGTTGCACAGGAGCAAATCTGACTGACTGAACACAGCAAAACTCAGAAGTGCCCAGATTTGCTGCCATCAGGTACCCGAATCCTTTGGTGGGACACAGTTTGACAGTGGGGACTTTCTGTGGACTTAAGACTTCATTCTTCAGGACTTGCTGGGTCAAGACTAACTATAAAGGGGTCATAGTACTAAGACTGAGCTGCACCAGTTTCTTTTCTGGATCAGCATTAGGACTCATAGAAGCCCTCAGACCCAGAAGGATGTCTTCAGCCTCTGTTTAAACATTTCCCTGAAATTCTCTGCTGTTTTCTTCCTCTCTCTGCATCTTGATTGAAAGAGAGAGGTGCAGCTGAGCTCCATGTCTCATCTTGGGGATTTCAGAGAGTCACCAGTCACCCAGAAACACGGAGTGACCTTTCCATGTGAGGGCAGGGCCGGGCAGGTGTAATAACAGCTCTTGAGTCCTTCCTCAGATCGGAAAAGAGTTTTTATGTGGTGGTCTCTTCCTATCTATGTTCAGCTGTTGATAAGAAAGGAGAAAAACTCCCTCCCAGTGGGCCGGGGTGATGCTGAGCGATGGCAGAGGGCTGGGTGCGAGGTGAGGGCAGGACACTGAGCGGGGCGGGGAGGTGCAGACAGAATGCAGTGTGGTGTTTCTAATGTTTCAGTGCTCAACTTCTTTGATAAAATCTTCATTCTGCCCACCCTACCCTGGTGCCTTAGAAAGCTACAGCTTTATCTCAAGAATTTTCCCTCTGGACACTTGTCAGAACAAAGAGTATGGACTTTGCATATCATTTATCCTCTTGTATATAAGGAGCTTGTCACATCTTAATGTTGAACCTCACCAGAGAGCAGACCTCTCGAGCACTCGGCGCTCTGCTTTGCATTTGGGTGGGAAAAGCGCATCTACAGAGCTGCTCCAGCTCCTGCCTGCATCTCATGGCTGCTCTGCCTGATCCTGCTGCTCCACATGTGCCATTGCTCCATGGCCCGGAAGGTGGGTTATCATGATGTGGCAGAGGTGCTGGGCAGGGTGACAGCTGACAAGGACCCCAGGAAAGGCTGGGATCTTCTGGAGGTGGCTGCATTCCTTCATTCACTGCTTTCATCAAACTTCTGATGTGCTTCCATAGCACGTCCATGGAATGAAAACAGCTTGTGCAGACCCAAGAGTGGTATTGAAGTGATATTTGTGTGCATCCTTCTTTAAAAGTGAAACAAAACAACCTGAAAACATCAACAGGTTACATTCTTTAGTTACCCTTCTGATATATTGTCAGAGTTTAAACACAAAGTCTTCAGCATCATGCCTGGGCCCTCAGAAAGAATGCAGTGTCGTCTGGGGAGGTCACCCTACACCAGGTGACAGGGAGGATCTGGCTTGTGTTCAGGTCCTGGCTGGAAGAGGGAGGGCAGCAGCTCATGCAGCTGAGCCTGGAGCAGCTCCTGCAACACTGCTGGGTCCTGGTCACTCACCCAGCAATGAGGTCCCAGCCTTTCATCCCAGTTACCCAAGAGCTAGGAGAAGAGATGCCCCACAGAGTGCCCAGGAGTTGGATGAAGAGGTGGTACGTTACAGTCTCACTGCTCTTTTAGTTTCTGAAACTAAAAATCCCAAGGAAGAAAGACCTTTTCTGGTGGAAGCTGTTAAACAGTCCTGAGATAAAAGGAGGTCCTCTGAGACATTAGGGCTACCAGAATCTCTTGCTGAAGTTAGTTCTTTACCCATGGGACTACTTTCCTGTACTGCACTTGGCTACCTACATCCTTTCCTTGCCAGAAGATTTAATAAGAGCTGTGGGAGCAGGGCTTTTCCCACATACTGAGTTTATGACATGCCTGAATGGTGAGGCCTTGGCTGCCACTTCAAAAGTCCAATACTACAAACTCAAACACTGCCTAGAAAAATTCTCGGGAATATTTGCCTGTGTTAAGGTTGGTGTCAGTATTTTTGAAGGATTGGAGCCAAATTCAATAGATTTCCTGAACAGAAAGGTTCTGCCGTGGCTGGGTGGAGGTCTTGGTCTAGAGTGTTCACAGAGAGGTCACCTTTGGGGACCAGGGTCTGCTGGGTTATGCATCAATGCCAGCATGGACTGGTGTTTGTCCATCTGCAGAAGGCAAGAGCTAGATATTTCCATTTTGTTTATTTTCCCAGGCTTTTTACCAGCTAAAATACATTTTGAGTAGTCGGATGTTTTTGCATTACAATTCCTTCCTTTGCATCATTTTCAAATTTCACGTAGGAGTTCAACCAGGCTGTCCTAGAGGATGTGGAACACCAGCGTGGTTGGAGATGGTCCTGATCATATTAGCTGATACTCTGCCAATGCCTGACTGGTACTCTGGGTTCAATCAGTCATGATCCAACAATGGCTCTGCCACAGTATCATCCAGAGTTGATTGAGCTGGTGATTTCTGTAGCTGTTTCTGGAAGATCAGCAGAAGAAAAACAAAGCAGGTGAAATGGATGGGCAGCAGCGAAGCTGTTTAAATATTTATAAAACAGTTAGCTAAGGTTCAGGATCCGTTTAACACATCCAAAGTTGGTACATTAAGATGAATAATTGCACTTATGTGATACCACTCCAATTTGGGGTTTTTTGTTCAAAATTATATTACCTCTTTTTCTATGACTTTAAGAGATACTAGAAAGTAATACCTTGTCCTTGGGTCAAATTTGGACCAATCATAAGACATCAATCTGGAACAATGAAAATGAAAAGAGGTGTTGATTTAGTTGTTGAGAACAGAATTTGGTCAAGGGACGGGGAAAAGAGAAAGGAGAGGAGAGGAAAGAGGAGGAGAGAGTAGAGGAGAGGAGAGGAGGGGGAGGAGAGGAGGGGAGAGGAGGGGAGGGAAGGGGGAGCAGAAAAAAGAAAAGAGAAAATAAAATAAAGAAAAAAAAAAAGGAAGAAGAAAAGGAAACAGAACTTAATGCCCTAAACAGTTAGTCTCAAGGGAACAAATCCCACCCAACTAGTATTTAATTTCCAGTCTGCAAAAGCACAGTATTGCAATAGAAACATTTCATAACAGAATCTAGAAATAGCTTTAAAAATGAAAATAGAATGCGTCTCTGTTTCAGAAGGGAAGAGTTACATCCAAAGAAAAACACTTAATGTTTTAAATTCAACAGCGTTCCCCAGATCCTCTAGTACAGCCCAGTGTACGCTTAGAAAGAGCTACTTCATCTATTTAATTAAGAGAAACTACTATCAAAGCAGATTCTGCATTTAAAATTCGTGTTTAAACTTCTCGCAGATTAAGTGAGCTTAAACAGTTGCTATTCCTGACTTTAACAGCATTATAAAATACATTAGAGATTGAGAGGATAAAATTCTGCCATGTTAGGTTATAACCTAACTGCTATTTGCAGTTGTAAGGACTACTAATGGCGCAGGGACAAGATTTATTATAGCAAAGACATCCTGCTTAACATTACCCTTGTCATTCCATTAATAATGACTGCTTATGAGCCATCTCCCTGGCATCTTTGTTGTCCTGAAAACTTAAAACTCGCAGCACAATTCTTTACGATGTGCTACATTGCCCCCTCTGGGTATTCCATGACCATTATCCCATTTGGTTATATTCAAAACTGCTGCCTCCTGAGAGAGCATTAGGGCCGACCTTTAACCCTGCAATATTCTTGGTTCAAATGGCGTAATAACATGTAGTGAATATTTACAAGCGTACTTATGCTATAATAGAGTACTGCTGTGAACATTAGCACATATTTTCTGCTCAATCAGGCTTTGATGTAGAGCTTGGCTCGTACCCTGGAGAAAATGCAGTCCCCAATAAGCTGTGCTAGTGCAACACCCTTGAACCTAAACAGCTTACGCAACGTCAACCGCCGCCATGCAGATTAGCAGCACAACGGCTGCACGTTCCTCACGCTGCCAGTCCCCGATGTGCTGCCCGGCACGCAGTGTCTGACAAGGACGGTGTAGGGGGGAGCCCAGAATGTGCAGTCTGTCTCTGGAGACATACCAAAGCCACCTGGATGTGTTCCTATGGGATCTGCTCTGGGTGATCTTGCTCTAGCAGGGGCGCTTGGACTGGCTGATCTCCAGAGGACCCATTTAACCCCCACCATTCTATCACACTGTTCTCCTATTATTCTGTCATTCTATGATCCTATTGTTATTACACCTTTATATCATTCAGTGATCCTATGAGCTGCCTCAGATTGTAGCAGTGGGGTTGCATGGATCAAGGGAAGGTGATTGTATCCAGAAAAAGAAAAATAGCAGAATCACAGAATCTCTTTGGTTGGAAGAGACCTTTAAGATCATCAAGTCCAACCTTCTGCCCAGCACTGCCCATGTGCAGTGCTTCACCAGGATCCATCTGCTCTTGATCCAGCCCTGCCTACCTTCTCTTTCCCTCGCTACCCTACAAGGTCAGAGCTGAAAACTTTATGGGTAGTGATGGCAGATGATGGCTTCACGAGTGCTATGGTAACTGCACCTCAGGGCTCTTTCAGGTTTATAGGTGAACATCTCCACGCTTATCTGGAAGGGAGAACTTTGGATGCTACATGGCTTCATGCGTTGTTGTCTTCCATCTGCAATTAACATCTTCCCGACCTTGGTCCTGATGACTGTGGAGCCATCGTCTCCAGCCCAGCTGCACTGTCCCCACCAACCTGAAATATCCCTGAAGTCATTTTCTCCCCACCTCTCCCCTGATCAGCCCTCACTCCCCTCACTGTTCACTTTCCCCAGCTCTGTCCTGCTCCCCACCTGCCATCAGCTCTACCCTTCCTTACTGAATGGGAGAGGTGGGGTGTCCCTTGATTTGGCTGCCCCAAACAGTCAGGCATTTCCAAACCAATGGGCATGATACCCAGACCAAATCTAGGGCATGAGAGTGATAGAGTTCAATGGAGGAACACAAGGATGATTAGAGGAACACCTGCCTTAAGAGGAGAGATTGAAAGACTTGGGACTTTTCAGTGTGGAGAGAAGGCTATAAGGGGACTTAATCACTGTCTGTAAATTCATGAGGGCTGGGTGTCAAGAAGAATGAAACAATTTCTTTTCTCTTGCGACCTGTGATAGGACAAGGGGCAGTGGGTGTCAGTTGGAGCACAGGAAGTTCCACCTCAACACGAGGAAGGACTTCTTTACTGTAATAGTGACAGAGCTGGAGTTGGTTGTGGAGTCTCCTTCTCTGGAGACTTTTAAGACCCATTTGGATGTGTTCCTGTGTGACCTGTCTTAGGTTCTGTGGTCCTGCTTGAGCAGGAGGGCTGGACTTGGTGACCCCTGGAGGTCCCTTCCAACCCCTGATCATCTGTGTGTCTGTGCCTGTCTCAGCCAGGGTAATGGTTTTAGTTTGTCTCATTTTGTTCCTCTTGATCACTGTTTTCTCCCTCCTTCAGGACAGAGCTGTTAAACTCTAATGTCCTGAAGTCCCTTGTTTTACTGTCTTGTCTGTGAGGTGCCTGCTGGCTGAGTGGTGATTTGATTGATCCTGCCCCCAAGTTCTGCCTTGCAACTTCTCCAATTTTCAGGCCTTGGAGGAGAAAAGGGTCACTTGTGAGTGTTGTTGGTTTATGAGGCTGTAGTTAATGTGTGGAGATACAGATCTGGCTCAGAGGCACCACAAGGAGCTTTTGAACCAACAGTCTCCTGTGGTTGTGAAAACTTAGCCTTGGCAATGTCTATCTTCAGCTGAAGATAGAACAAACCTCCCCTGTTTGCTTGGTGTAACTTATAAACCTGTTACGGTCTTTGCATTAAAAATCTCCCTATACAAAGGAGATGTCCATTTTTTGATATTTTATTCATAAGATCCCTCAAGGTGTCATTGAAATTCTCACAGCCTTTCATCAGCGTGATCCATTCTTGGAGAGTTACACCTGCACGAGAGATGAAATGGTCGTCCTCAGAGAGTAATGGCAGCCATCCTGATATTAATTTGGTTCCATGTAATTATCAAGTTCATAGTGTTCAGTTTGCTGGGGAACTTTTCATTCTTTTTCATTATTTATTTGTATCTTTTTTCTGCTTCACTAGAGTTTGGCAGGGCTTAGTGCTGCTCCAGACCCTCCACACCAACAAGTCCTCTTTGTTGGGGCATCAGGTCGCGTGTCAACCAGGACAAACTGCTGTTGAAGAAATTACTTCTTCTCCTGAAATTATTAATGTGTGGGGTGTGTGTGTGTCAATAATTCAGACCTAGTAGGTCTTGGTAGTAAAGTAAGGAAAGTAAGTCACCCTGTATTTTGTGTCCAGTTCTGGACCCTTCAGTTCCAGAAGGACATGGAACTGCTGGAGAGAATCCAGCACAGAGCCACGGAGATGATGGAGGGAGGGGAGCATCTCCCTGCTGAGGAAAGGCTGAGGGAGCCGGGGCTCTAGAGCTGGGAAAAAAAGGAGCCTGAGGGGTGACTCCATCAATGTTGATCAATATGTGAAGAGTGGGTGTG
This sequence comes from Rhinopomastus cyanomelas, assembly GCA_013400115.1. Classification (NCBI taxonomy): domain Eukaryota; kingdom Metazoa; phylum Chordata; class Aves; order Bucerotiformes; family Rhinopomastidae; genus Rhinopomastus; species Rhinopomastus cyanomelas. Next base: position 1,184,283 of record VXBP01009037.1, read on the forward strand.
AGGAGGATGGAGCCAGGCTCTGCTCAGGGGCATCCAGTGACAGGACAAGGGGCAGTGGGTGTGAGCTGAGACAGAGGACCTTCTTCATGATGAGGGTGCCAGAGCCCTGGAAGGGGCTACCCTGGGGGTTTGGAGTCTCCTTCTCTGGAGATGTTTCAAACCCGCCTGGCCATGTTCCTGTGTAACTGGATCTAGGGGATCCTGCTGTGTCAGGGGGATGGGACTGAATGATCTTTGGAGGTCCCTTCCAATCCCTAATGCTCTGTGATTCTGTGATATATCAAACATGCTGGTGTTGCTCTATTGATGACACCCCTGTATTTGCCACTAAAGAAACAGGTCTGGGTCTGCTGTGCCCTTTCTCTAGACCACTTAGAGATTATTTCTAGAAGATACTAATAATAATATTGAAAAATACTACTTTAGAAATACAAACAGCATTAAGCAGTGTCTCCACGGGGACAAATCCCTTGCCATGACCTTCAGAGCCGTGCGATCAAACTGTTGTTCCAGCAAGACATGCTCCTCACCACAGAGGAGGAACAACTCTGATTCTCAGAAGTTAATCTGGAGAAGCTGCTTCAGCAATTACGGTCTTTAAAACTTACTACGATGCAATGTAGAGGAGCTCAGGCAGGGCAGCTCTGTTGCCGTGAGCGCTTGATGTGGATTTGCTTCATGTGTGTGTAATTATCTGCAGATATGTCTAGTCAACACAGATATGTGAATATTTTTACATTAAGATAATGTTATTTGGGAAAGTTGCCTCTGGGCATTGCTGCAGCATGGGGGGGCTTGGCAGAACCAGAGCCCAGCAGCTTTGGAGTTTCTTCTTCTTTCCCCTGGCTGTTGCCAACCAATTTGTAATTTGAAGGAAGCCTGCAAGACAGTTGGTGTTTTCTTCAGTCTTTCCCATTTGTTTCTGTTCTCAGCTCTTCTTTATCCCCCACCGGCAGTAAATCCTTCAGTGGAGCCATCCATTTATTACCAGTTGGCAGTTGTTCAGTCTCCCAGTCTGAAGTGATCTGTTTGTAGCTGTCAATAGTACAGCATTAACAAATCTGTCCTGATATTTATCTGTGGCAGTGTCTTTAGTTAAACGAGGAATACAAAGTTTAAGATGCACCATATTGGTGCTTTGATTGCATGGGCTCTGGCACTTACAGCTCCCCTCCGATACTTTCCCAGCTCTAGAACACTGATATTTTTTTTTTTCTGATGGAGCTTCCTACAAAAGGCAGGTTTGATGACAATTCTCTTTGGGTAGGGTGGGCTATTTTGCTGATTATTATATAGAAAAATCTCAACTGAAAGAAAACCTGAAGAATTTATTGATGGGATTTTTTTTCTGTCATGGCTCTATACATGGGAAAATATTTTGCCCCCTGTAGATCCTATCCCTGGTCATTATAAAGGAAAAGATTAAGGCTCTGAACCCACGCTATGGCAAAACCAAAAGGTGCCCCTCTCTCTTACTTACTTATTCATTAATTTCTTTTCAACCGTTGGGAAAAGGTCTGTGTTACAACAGAATCACAGAATTATTGCAGCTGGAAAAGAATCACAGAACGCTACAGATTGGCAGGGACCTCAAAAGATCATAGGATCATCATAGGATCATAGGATGTTAGGGATTGGAAGGGACCCAAGAGATCATCGAGCCCAACCCCCCTGCCGGAGCAGGACAAACCTATCATCCAGCCCAATCCCCCTGCCACAGCAGGATCCCCTAGATCCAGTCGCACAGGAACAGTCCAGGCAGGTTTTAAATGTCTCCAGAGAAACAGACTCCATAACTTCCCAGGGCAGCCCCTTCCAGCGCTCTGTCACCCCCACTGGGAAGAAGGTCATTCTCACATTGATGTGGAACCTCCTCTGACACCCACTGCTCCTTGTCCTATCACTAGATGACACTGAGCAGAGCCTGGCTCCATCCTCCTGACACCCACCCTTCACAAATTTATAACCTCTAAGATCATCTAGCCCAACTATGACCTAACATCACCACAACCTAGACCATGACACTAAGTACCATTACAGAAACACTCAATTATTATGCTTTTCACTCCTTTTCTGAGGAGGAGCAGAACGTTGATGGCTTTAATTTACCATCCTGCAGGTGGATTGGAGACCAGCTCCGTTTCACGACACATCTACATCTTTTCGTGTCATCATTTGCATTAAATTGCAAATTCTCCTGAACCGTAACCCAGTGTCTTATGGCTCTTGGTTCTACATTTCCCTGCAGATCTTCTATCTGCAGTCGTGTCAGAGCTGGAGGATGTGACTGCTAGTAAAAGGCAGAGCTGGATTAAACTGCGGACAACCCCCTCAACATTTGAATGGTGTTAAGGGCCTGATTTGAGACCACCGAGGCAGAAAACAGAGGAGGAAGAACCTCTGAAGATACCACAGTGCCTTGGGTGCAAGGTGTGACATCCCGTGCTTGGTCCCATGTCCAGAAAGGAGGTTTATTGTCTCAAATGAGGTCTGGCAAAGAAGCATCTAGGAAAGGGGTTGGAGATGAGGGAGTTTGGGTCTGTAATGTACAATGACTTCACATGTGTAATTTTAATTTCCAGAGCCAGGCCTTGGTGCCAGGTGCCCTCTGCCAGAGGAGTGGTTTCTGACAGACTTAAGTTTGATATCACTCCTGCAGTGCCAAACCCCAGACTGAACAAGTTCTCTACTACTAAAAAGATACCTTCTCTGTGACATTTCAGCCCTCTTATTCTTCCTCCTCCAGTGGATTTTTTTCTTCTTTTTATTGACACAGCCCTAAAAAATTGCACTTTCTTAACCCCCTGTGTTGAAAGCCATGGAATTCACAAGCCTTGGGCCCTGCTGCTGGAGGACGGCTTTCGCTGGAGACCCCACATGGGCACCTTTCCCTCTTGGGGCTTTCTTCTTGCCAATTGTGCTGAGATTTGTGAGAAGTTGTTGCTATGGCACAGACCTTCCAGAGGATTTAATGACCTGCATTACTTTGCATTTAAAAGTTTTACTAATCTCCTGCTTAAAATTGCTTTTAAGAATTAGCTGGAGCAAGGCTCTTCGTTTAGAACTCCACTCCCACTGGTGATTTTTTATTTCAGACTCACAGAATTGCAGTGAGGTGCCGACATTTCTTCATGGCTGGTGATACTTTGCTAAATACGCTGAATTTTAAACATCACCCAAAAGCTGTTGTCTATGAAAAACAGCTTCTGGAGGTCATGTAACGGGGCTGCTTTGCCCTGGGCCCTGAGGAGGTTTGTGGTGCAGGGTGAGACAGGATCAGATCCCATCACCTTGAACAGATTCGGGTTTCGTTAAGAATTTTCTTCTTTTGTTTTTCCTTTCTTTTTTTTTCTTTTCCATGCTGCCTTTTCTTCTTCAGAAATGTGCCTGTTTATAATCAGTTTAATGCAGATGAAACCATTACTTCTTCACTCTTCAGAAACCCTTTATGCTTCTTAATTAGAGCCTTTGTCTGAACACAAAATAATTAATACATAAAATGAAGTGCGGGGAAAGAATCGACTGCGAAAGCAGTCACTCCGTTGTATATTTAAACAATATTTAATCATTAGAGTAACACAGTGCTTGCACTTTTGGAAAGAAAACAAGCCTTATACTTCATGTTTATTTAACACTTTGACTAGTTCATTCTTGGAGGTATGAAATGAGGCTTATAGAGTGCCAGAGCAGTAAATCATAGGTTCTGAAAATTACTGCTGCTTACACAGTAGTGTCATTCTAAACCCAACCGGTTCGGCGCTGCACCAGCACATAAAACTGACCTCTTAGAACAACACGGGCTGTTTACTCTGAAAGGCCAGGCAAGGAAATAAAAACAAGGCATAAAATATGCTGCGTGGGGATGTCATTGACTTGTGTTCCTGCCTCTGTTCTGGATGCTGATGGGTACGATAACTCTCACACAGCTCACGCACTACAGACAGTAGATGCAGAAACCACCGTGGATGCGCCTATATGGCCATACACCAACCCCGTGTGGACACAGACTTGGACAGCAGCTGATGCCAGGCACCTTCCACCTGTATCTCACAGAAAATTGGAATCATTAAGGTTGGAAAGGACCTCTAAGACTGTCAAGCCCAACCTTCAATGCAGCACCTCCATGACCACTAGACTATTTCCCGCAATGCCACATCTATGACATTTGAACACCTTTTGCTCAGATTTTCAACCACGTTTGTTTTGACAACGTGCTTGCTCACTTCATCATAACTTCTAGGGTTTGTTTTAGACTGAAAGAGTTTATTGTGAAAACTATTTGCTGGTAAAAATTAGATTCAAAGCAAATACTCCATTTCTTTTGTGGAGAGTGAGTGTTGAATGTGTGAGTTCGGAGGCAGGATTGGCTTAGATGTAGTGTTTGGGAATCTCATTTAGGGGTGAACTTGCAGAGTAGGATTGATGGTTGGACTCGATGATCCCAGCCTGAATGATTTTATAATTAGCTTGTGCTTGTCTTCACTGTCAGGTTTTCATATAATCACAGATGGCTAAGGTTGGGAGGCACCTTACTTGGCTTCTGCATACAGAATGACCACTGAGTTTGGCTCCCCAAAAGTCAGGTTTGGTCAGAATTGTTACCTGACGTAAGTTCCCAAGTCACACTAGAGAGAGGAGCAGGCAGACAACATTTTGGGTTGTGAACAGCTGAGTATCTGCAGGGAAAAGCCAGTGATTCCCCTCACCCTGAAACATCACTCAGGGTTTAGTGGTTTTTTTAATTCTAAATCAACTGTATCAGTTGTGTTTGTGAACGAAGGGGAACCTGCATTATTAATGACCACATGAGGTTAATATTAGTTTATTTATCATTTGGAATATGACTTTTGAGTTAATCACACAAGTCAGGCCACACTCGGGTTTGATTAATGCATGAAGTTCATGCAGGCTTTGTTAAACAAATATTTAGTGTGTGTGATGTATTAAGAAGTAATAAAGCCTTTTGCCTCCATCTCGGGTCCTATAGGCAAGTGTCTTCCTCTACAGCAACAACTTTACCAGCCAGCAAACAATCTCTGGCTTCTGAGGAGACTGAATACATGATGAGGATTCCCTCAGTCATCATTTAAAAAAATACTGAGGTGTAATCCTGGTGGTTGCAGGTTGCAGTGTTGTGCAGTTATCTGCACACCAGACCATACGCATTTGCACATGCAGATTGTTTGGTAGGACTGCTGTGATAATTAATCTTGGGACTGTTAGGTTAATGGTTGGATTCACTGGCAGGGGCTGCCCAGAAGGTTTGTAGAGTCTCCTTCTCTGGACACATTTCAGACCCGCCTGGCCATGTTCCTGTGCAACTGGATCTAGGGCATCCTGCTGTGGCAGGGGGACTGGACTGGATGATCTTTCGAGGTCCCTTCTAATCCCTAACATTCTGTGATTCTGTGATATTAAATGTATTTTCCAATCTAAATGATTCTGTGATCCCCTTCTGCTTTGGTTTCAACAGCTGTGGAGGGTAGGGCTGCTGTTCAGTGATACATGTGGGGCAAAACTGCAATGACTTAGAGTTTAAATTTTTAACTGAAAGAGATATCAAACATTTCACTCCTCTGACTTTCTTGGTAGTCAGGCTCAGAGGTCTTAATTCTCCATGGTAAAGGACGAGCTGATGTGATTTTGCAGCCCACACATGTGCCTCACATTGATGCCCAGATATGCAACACCCATTGTATTATGGCTGAATTATTCAAAAGAGTGAAGTATTCCAGCATCTTGCTAGTGCTGCAGTACTGCTCTGTCACATCTCACACTGGCGTTTGCAATAGCTCCACAAAGCTTTGGTTCCCAAAGCCTTTGGCTGCCTCAACAATATTGATATATTTTAAAAAATATGTATTTAATCATTAAAACCAAATATTTTTTATCATAGAATCCTAGGGTGTTCTATGCTGGAAGGGACCTCTAGAGGTCATGTAGTCCAACCTCCCTACACAGGGACAACTCTGCCTAGGTCAGGACACTCAGAGCCTCATCAAGCCTGACCTTAAATGACTCTAGGGATGGGGCCCCACCAGCTCCCCAGGCAGCCCCTTCCAGCCATCAACCACCCTCACGCTGAAGAACTTGTTTCTAAGATCCAGTCTAAATCTCTTTCCCAGCTTGAGCCCATTGCTCCTTGTCCTACCTGTACAAACTCTCTTGAAAAGACCTTACCCTGCCTTCGTGGAGGCCCCCTTCAGGTACTGGAAGGTCAAAAGAAGGTCCCCCCAAAGCCTTCTTTTCTCCAGGCAGAACAGGCTCAACTCCCTCAGCCTGTCCTCATGTGAGAGATACTCTGTTCCCTTGATCACTGTAGTGCCCCTCCTGTGGACGTGCTCCAGTCTGTCTACATCTTTCTTGTGCTGGGGGCTCCAGGACTGGACCCAACACTCCAAGTGAGGTCTCACCAGGAAAAAGTAGATCTGATAAATAATCTGTCAACAAGACATGAATTTAATGGGTTTTTTCCTTTTTTGTTTGGTCAGTAAAATCACTAGTTGAGCAGCACTTACAGTAGCAAAGGCTCCAGCATTTATCAGCATTCACTCGATTCAGCCACGTCGGCTTTAACTTGTTCCAGTGTCACCGTTACAATTTCCATCCATAATATATGATCAGTTTGTAAGAATTTCCTCTACATGTGAGAAACATAGTTAATGCTAACGCTCTCAAATTGGAGTTCGTTATAAATAATGCACTAATAGATGGGAAAGAGTGTAAATGATTCCTTTGTGCTCTACCTGAGAGGTTGTTAGAGCTTCTTTGAAAAACAAACAAACGCTCTTTTGCATGATATTTATTCCCATCTCCTCCATCAAAGGGGTTAGAGGCATTTTGTACCTTTTTATGTAAATTAAAAAATCTTTAGCCAGTTCCATGTCAAAAATAAATAGTGGAATGAGCTTGCAGACAACATTTATTTTGTATGTACATTAATGGGCACTTCCATTTCTTCCTGCAGGCTAGAATCCACTTTGAAATTCATGTTTGATAAATTCCCCGGCTTTCCGAGTAATTTAGCTGTCTATAGGGCTGTTGATCCTTTGAGTGTATTGCTGAACCATTGGGACTTGTGCACCACATCTGCATATCCAAGTTCAAATATAGACTCAGGATGATTGGTTTAAACTTTAAGTTGTTGATCTTATTCCTGATAGATTTGTTAAGATTGTCTCCCATTTCATCTCTCAAATCTGTGCCTAATCCATAAATACCCCTCCTTAAATATGGCTTCGGTAACGGTGCTGATTGCCACCGTCGTTTGAGAAGCGCCCAGCTGAATTAATATGCAGCGTCACCTTATCATGGGGAGACGCCACCATGACTGGTGGTGTGTGTTTGAATGGGGATTGAGCGGAGGTGCCACTGACCAAAGTGCAACATTCCCTTGGAAAAGAATTTTACACCTTCCCACCATTTTAAAGGGGATCAGGTTTTCATGGGGATACGAAACTGGTGGGAAAAGGTTTGGTTTATTGGTCTTTGTCAGCTTTTCCAAGCCTTAGGCTACTCTGGCTTTGCTTTTTCTCCATTTTCTTTCAGAGATGGTCTTGGAGCTGGGGCCACCCAATGAAGGCAGACAAGGACAGTCACAGGAGCTTTCCCTGGGCAGTCTTCCGCCCCAGCTGATTTTATGTGTTTTAGGTTCTCTTTGTATAAAGGAAGGGGGAATTTAAAGATGTCCCTTCAACATAAATTACCTCAAAAACCCTGTTGGCTGCAGCATCAGCCATTCTAGTACAAAGCTAGTCTGCTCTTAGTGGGGTTGAATGTTCTGCCATGTATGTGAATCATACAAATCATCGAAATTGTATTGATTATGCAATTGGGAAGTATTGATTATAGCCTTATCATTATTATAAGGGATCATATATATGGGAAGAATTGATTACAGCCTTATAATTATTAGAGCATTTGCTCTTTTATTCAGTTTCCTAATTTGAGAAGACTGGACAGAGGTGCTTGGTTTAAGGCAGAGCTTTGCAGTAGGTCAGCAGTGAGATGGAACTACTTTCTGTGACACTGGCAGAACATGAACTGCAATTATCCTTCTTCTTTTGGTTCTGTTCTTCACAAGGAAATTGTTCTAATAAGGAAACTTGTGTGGTCTTCCAAGGTAAATTCCAGTGCGTTCCTTGTCTTAATTAACAAAACCCATCTGACTAGTAGTACCAAGAGTCAAACTGAGAGTGTCTCGGGCCCCTTTGGGACAGAGAGAAGAGAAGCAGTGTAGAGAGACTTCTTGGCTCTATGGGTTTGCTTTTCATTGTTGTTTTGTATTAATAGTATGGGAAAGCTTATCTCTCCTTTTAAACTCTTAGCTGGGGTATAGTGAACTAAATTCACTATATGATGAGCATCACACAGATTAAGGAAATACATTTTCTACGATGGAAATTAGCCCAGATCTGTACACGTGTCTCTCTGCCTCAAGGTTCTTGTTTATCCCCTTGGAAGCCTCTTGCATTGTGCTGCCTGTGACTTTTTTTAAGGGGAAAGAAAGTTTTATGGGAGAAAATTGTGTCTAAGGGACACAGAAGAGGGGGAGGAATTCAACTCTGCAATTAAATCTCTCGTTTTCCATAAAATCAAGTTTGCTCTGAAGCGGCACCCCTGTGCCACAGTATTTAAACATGATTTACTGCTTTGCTCCCTTAAATTACCAAATTGGACCATTTTTCATCAAGGTAATTAAGCAAATCTAAAGCCTTCATAGCTGGGCTTCCTCACAGATGCAGCCCTGCTGAAGTCTGTCAGCCTGGCAGTGTCTCCAGAACTCCGTGCACCGAAAGCAGAGCCTGGCCACCCATGTCTCCTCCTTTGGGGCTATCAGCAGCCCTTCATAGAAACATCAAATCATTCAGGTTGGAAAAGACCCCCAAGATTACTGAGTCCAACCATGAACCCAACTGTTCCAACCTCCCACTAAACCCTGTCCCTGAGCTCCAGATCTCTATGACATGGCTAGGGATGGCCATTCAGCCTCCTCCCCGGGGAACCTGTTCCAAGGCCTGAGGACCCTTTCCAGGAAGAAGTTTTTCCTTATGGCCAACCTAAACCTCCTCTGCTGCAACTTGAGGCTATTTCCTCTTGTCCAACTGCTTGTTACTGGTTGTTTCCATGTTTAGAGCTTGGGTTTGTCTGAGTAGCACCAGTGTGTGTGTTGATTTAGTGGAAGAATTTATGCCCGCAGTGACTTCAGATTGGTGATTAAGCCGTTGGCCTAATTTTGTCAGCAAAATACAGGTCCTGCCCATGAAGAATAGTATAGCCAGGCTTTGCCATCCTTTGGTTCCGAGGCAGTGCTTGGGAATTCACAGGATGTGTTCCCAATGCTTTGTCTTGCCATTTTCTTCAATGATTCCTTTCTCTCCTGCACTTAATCTCCTGAAATATTGGGCTCCGTGGCTGCTGTGATCTTATTTCTTGGTAAAGAAGAGGTGACAGATCTGCACTTCTTCTGGCCTCTCTCTGCTCCACAGAGCAATTCTGGGCACTTTTCTTACATTTCAGACATTTTTCTATTGTTCCCCTTTTCCTGCTCAGTGTGAACTTCTTCCTCTGGGACTTCAGCTGGCGGTTGGTCATTGCTGAATGGTTCTCTCTGGCTCTTCCCTTGCTCAAACTCCTCCAGCCCAATTTTCCTTCACCCCTGTTCCACGTGAGCCGCCTGGTGAAGCTGTCTGCTCCCTCATTCTTCCCCGGGGTGCCTGTTGCCTTGTCCCCCACCCCTCCTTTCCCCTTCCCTCCCTCCCAGGTTAGCTGAAGTCAATTTTTGTTCCATCTCACAGTCGGTGTTACATAAATAGTGGAAGTTTGTCCTTGCTGCAGGTGATTGATGGGGAGGGATATTTGTACATATCGATTGAGATAAAAAATTAGTGGTTCGCAATGGGAAAGGCAAATTAGTCATCAGAAGGGAAGGTGCTTGGAGTATTTTAAGGGTTCCTTGATTAATTCTCGTGCTGCGAGTTCTTCTGACAGTAAGTTTTATGTCCTGAGATGTGGGAGGATGAGGCAGTAGTATCAGGTTATTGCAGATTTTACTTTTACTCCTCACTGATTTATTTTACTGGCTCTTGGTGCGATTAGACACAGAGGGCTAAAAACTGCTTCGTTTTGGGGTGACAACTATGTTTTCCTCTGCGAGCCTGAGGAGCAAGGGAGGAGCATAGAGGTTTTAGCTGCAGACTTGTTTTCCTTTGGCGTGAAAATTAGTATTGAAAAGTGTAAACAATATAAAATACTTTAAATATACATTGTGCATTATTGTTTATATATAAATCTGCACAGTATAAATGCATCAAATCAGTCTTTATCTGTGATATCAAGTCCATCAGTTGGGTGTTAATCCTAAAAGGGTTAAGAACTAATTCTATAATAACTGATTGAGGTGCTGCTGTGTGTTCAGAGGAGCAACAAGGCTGGGGAAGCCTGGAGATCAAGAAAGAGATGGAGGGGCTGGAGCACGTCCAGAGGAGCAAGGAGGCTGGGGAAGGGAATAGAGAGAAAGACTGACATGGAGCGGCTGAGTTTGCTGGGAGTGCTTAGCCTGGAAAAGAGAAGACTTGGGGGACCTTCTCCTTCTCTCCATCTTCCTCAGTCAGGTGGGGGTCAGGCTCTTCTCCCAGACAATCAGTGCCAATGTTAAGAGGGCAGAGCCTGAAGCCGCCAGGGCAGGGTTAGGGTGGATGTTAGGAAGCCCTTCCTCATGGAAAGGGGGATCAGAGATTGGAGTGTACTGCCCAGGGCAGTGGGGGCGTCCCGATCCCTGGAGGTGTTGAAGGACAGCCTGGCTGTGGCCCTGAGTACCCTGGTATGGCCGCTGGGGTCATGCTAGGTCTGGGTCTGGGCTGACTGAGCTCAGAGGGCTTTTCCAGCCTCAGCCATTCTGGGATTCTGTCTGAAAAAAGTCACATTTTCTCTGATTTTTTTGGCAATTCTATTCGTAATCATCTCAGTGCAAGTAGCTTTTAATAGGGATCGTAGGAGGCCAGGAGCCCTGGATCTTCCTCTTAAAATACTTTCCCACTTTTCCAAGGATTTTTCGTGTGTTTTGTCCTTTCCCCTTCATTACAAACTCTAATAGAATTCTTCCCAATAAAGCCTGACTTCTATTTGCCGCTTTTTAATTTGTCCGAGAATAATTTAGATAGAAATCCCAATTACTTTTGGCAGGAGCATGCTTGCAACCGTCCTCTCTCCGCTTGTTTCAAAAGAAGTCTTTGATAATTTCTCTTTCTCACGAAAGGCAATTTTACTTAACTTGAATCCAGAAGGAAAAAAAACCCCACCAAACCCACACGCACAGAGGTTTCAGTTTTTCAAATGATAACCAAGCCCTGTATGTGCACCGTTAACGTTTCAGCACAAAGAAGCTGCAAAATAACCTTTTCTAGTGGTGCTAAAAAAAAAGAGAAAGATTTAATTGCTCTGAAACACTTCTTGTGTCTATTATCTCTCTGATTAAAAGACGGTTGCAAATGACTTAAGCAATGTAATTGCAGACTCGGGCATGGAAACCCTTTGCAGGCAGAGGAAGGGTTAGTTTGAACCCTTTTAATTGTAAGAGTTTTCTGAAATCAGTGTTAAGGAAATGGACGTTTGGTGCCCATCAGACAGGAATCATAGAATCATAGAATCCAACCATCAATCCTACTCTGCAAGGTCACCCCAAAACCACATCCCCCAACACCACATCTAAGAGACTTTTAAACTCATCCAGGGTTGGGGACTCAGCCTCCACCCTGGGCAGCCCATCCCAGGGTCTGACCACTCTCTCTGAGAAAAACTTTTTCCTGATGGCCAGTCTAACCCTCCCCTGTTGGAGCTTGAAGCCCTTCCCTCTGGTTCTGTTGCTAATTCCCTGTGAGAAGAGACCAGCACCAGCATCTGTACCTTGTCCTTTCAGATAGTTTCGGATAGAGAGCGATGAGGTCTTCCCTCAGCCTCCTTTTCCTCAAACTAAACAGCCCCAACTCTCTCCATCTCCCCTCATCAGACTGATTCTCCAGGCCCTTCCCCATCTTTGTTGACCTCCTCTGCACTTGCTCCAGCCCCTCGATGTCTCCCTTGTACTGAGGTGCCCCAAACTGGACCCAGTACTAAATTGCAGACTCCTGTGTGCTGAGTGCAGGGGGACAATCACCTCCCTACAAGGGCAGTGCTGGTAGCAAAGTGTGACAGAACCATCCCAACGCTTTTCTCAGTGTCTTCTGGAACAGTAACCAAGCATCTACTGTTTCCAGGTCTGGTGTTAATGGATAAAACGGAAACCTCCACCAGTGAGCTGTTACCACTGAGAGGAAGCACCAAGACGGTTAGGGTTAGGTTAGGATTGGAGTTAGAGGGTTTGATCCAGGAGCTGTATGCAGGCTTCTGTGATTCTGTGAAACCATGAGCAAGCAGCAATGTGCTGGCATTTCCAGTGTCACCTCTGACCCTTCATGGGACCCAGTGATGGTGTCAGCAGCCTTGGCTAGGAGCATCGTCACAACCAGGAGCTGCAGAAATAAATCAGGGAATGGTGAGCAGGAGCTGCTGCAGCTTTGGAAAACATCAGCCTCCTTCTCCTTAGCAGCACTAGGTGCGAGTTATAGCTGTTTACTCCAGATTAACTCGATTACTCTTTTGAGCTGCAGGTTTAGACTTTGTGGTGAGTTCAGTCAGTTCTCATTATTGACTAGGTTAGAAGCCCCTGGTATATTTAGATATCATATACATTTGTCAGTGAAGAGTAGCTTAAATGATCTACTTTGTTCACTGCTTAATTATGTTATTTTACTGTTCCTGAAAACCTGACACAAGGCAAATTTACATTACTGTGCTCCTAATTAGCCAATAATCCTTAAGGATTTGAATGATACATACCCCAAGTAATTTCCTCGTTCACTAAATATGAATTTCCTTACGTTAGGTTAAGAAGATGGCACGGTGACAGCAGGCGTCTTGATGATGACAGCTCTCAACATGTTTGTCTCTGGAGTCAAAATCTATTAAAAGATCTCAGCATTTTCTTAAAAGTGTGCAGCACTCAAGTACTGGGGCAGTCCTGGGCCCCTCACTTCAGGAAAGAGATGGAGGGGCTGGAGCGGGTCCGGAGGAGAAACAAGGCTGGGGAAGGGGCTGGAGGGAAAGGCTGATGTGGAGAGGCTGAGGGAGCTGGGGGGATTTAGCCTGGAGGAGACTAAGGGGGGGCCTTCTGCCTCTCTCCAGCTCCCTGAAGGGAGGTTGTAGTCAGATGGGGGTCAGGCTCTTCTCCCAGGGAACCAGTGCCAGAACAAGAGGCCAGAGCCTGAAGCTGCCAGGGGAGGGTCAGGTTGGATGTTAGGAAGCCCTTCCTCAGGGAAAGGGTGATCAGAGCCTGGAATGGACTTCCCAGGACAGTGGTGGAGTTCCTACCTCTGGTGTTTTTTTAAAGGTCATTTTGATGTGGTATTGAGAGATGTCTTTTAAGAGTGAACTTTGTAGAGTTGATAGTTGGACTTGATCCCAAGGTTCTTTTCCAACCTGAATGATTCTGTGATTCTGTGATCTGAGCTGCATCTCTTCACGCATCTGTCATCTCGGCAGCTTCTCAGAGATCTCAGAGGCTGTTGTTGCTGCTTGTTGCTGTTGCTGGATGGGCTGGGGTGTTGTGGGGTTGCACTTTCCACTTACAGACAGCTTGATTTAACGCAGTGCTGCATTTCACATCAGTAATGAATCCAGATGCCACAGCGAAGGGTGCATAAAAATAATTAAATAAAGATAAATAGACCGTGACGACTTCACTGCTGCCAGTTGTTGTATCGTGGAGTTCCCTCTCAGAAATTCGTTGGCAGAAAATGGTCCAGATTTCTGGCTGGTGCAGACAAACTTTCCATGGACGCTGTGGCAGAGTTCATGACCTTCTCTTCTGGCCATGTGTCCGAGACTAAACTTCACTCAACTAAATGAAACTTTAATGTTTTCAGTCTTCTAAAACTTCTGCAGTGGTTTTGTTTGTCAGATAGATCTTGTGAATGTAGAGGTGGTGGGTAGAGGCCACCTCTTTCCTCTGCCATGCAATGTGACCCAAAGAGATCGTCCTACCCAGAGAGGTTGAGAGGATTGGGAGTTGACAATGATGTTAGTGACCACAAAGATTTTATTTTGGAGATATGGTGGGGCTTTCTGAACCAAGGACCAAGGAGAAGACCTATGTCTCAGCGTAGTGTTGAGATCTTTTGTTCAGTCATGTACTCAGGAATTGCTGAGGCTCAGTGCTCCTCTTCTCCTTGTTTCTCTTTTAGATGGTTGGCTGCTGGTGAAAGCTCTCATCTGTGGTACTGAGAGTGGCTTTGGGCGGTGCTTTATGAGGTGTTGGTGGAAAGGGAAAGAGCTTTACTGGAGAAGCCAGGGAGGCTGTGACTGCCCCATCCCTGGAATTGTTGAAGGCCAGGTTGGATGGGGCTCTGGGCAACTTGGTTTGGTGAGAGATGTTGCTGCCCATGGCACGGGGTTGGAACTGGAGAGTTTCTGAGGTCCCTTCCAACCCAAACTATTCCATTATTCTGTGAAGTTCCTGTGGGCACCTGCCTCACCGAAGTCCAAGTGCTCCCTGCAAAACAGCTTCTGTTCCTTTCCCACAAAAGGCAAAAGAACAGCCTTGAGACCCGTAGGGGTGGTCTGTGTGTCTGCCTCACGTGAGGTTCAGCCCAGCTACTTGATGAGCTCTGTTTGTGGAGGCCTCATTATTTCTGGTGGGAGGCTATGATGCTTGGCATGAAGTGGGAGAACTTGGGAGAGGCTGAGTACACGATTTGTGTGTGTTTCACTCACGGATGAGCACATTCTGTGTGTCTGCAGTTGCAAATGCACTTTGTTAGGTTAAGAAACTTTTCTTTATGGTCTGTAAAGCAAGTGAATAAAATGGAGAGGGAGTTACATTCGGTGTCAGCTTGCCCGTATGCAGAATTGTTTTATCTTCTGCTGTAAAACAGGCAGAGCCTACAGAAAGAACAAAACCCTGGTGTGACTGAACCCTCATCCTGTGTAAACATGTTGGTAAAGCTTGATGATACCAGCCATAGTGTGAACTCCAAGCCGCTCCTAATTACACTGTCTGCATGCACCCCGCATTCTCCTGCAATGAGGTCAAGCCGAGCAGCGATCAGTTGCCCCTCTGCGAGTGTAAGCGCCATTTGTGAATCTTGCAAATGTCACCTGCTTTGTTTATTGCAAATGGAATTAGTTATTGTTGTGGATTATGAGGTTATCATTTGTTGGATCATCTTTGAACACCTTGATGTGATGTTTGCTGGGATTCATTCTTGTGGCCGAAGCAGAACTGATTAAAAATCCCAAATACCCTTTGGGGCAGGGCTAAGGGTGTGTGCAAAAAACATCCTATGGCACTAACACTGCTGCCATGGGGGTGTTTAAAATGAAGATTTGATCCATTCAGAGGGGCGAAGTGCTCCAACCTTTGGGCTTTCTCCATTCTGTACCTTCCACACTATTGGGGTCTAATTTGAATGGGAAGTTTGACTGTGAGAGGGAAGTGTGCCCTTGCGCGGTAGTTCATCTTCTCTTTAGAGATCAGACTAAATGCCCGTGGCAATGTGCTGGGAAACACAACCCATTACCATGAAATAGCTCCATTAGAGACAAAGAAATGTAAACAAACCCCACACATTCACCACCAGTTCTTCAGCTCAATTATATTTTTCTCCTATTGATGGTGTTGCAGGAAATGAAAAAGTGCCCAAGCCCCTAAATTTAGTAAAAACCCTTTTGTTGCAATTCACTCCAGTAAAATAAAGCCAACCCCAACAAACCCCTCTGTTGCTGGAGGTGGATGGTTTACCTGAGCCATCGGCTCCGTAGCACGTTTATGGTTATTGTATTTTACAGGTTGATAGATTTTTATATTCTGTCCAAGTCAGGATCTTACACCACCTGGTTTATTATTTAGTAATTTACAGTGCAGTCAGGCGTGTTTGGTTTAATGTAGGATAAACTTATAAATCTATTGTTCCTCCAGTTGCTGGGGTTGGTGTGCAATGAACTACAGAGCCTGATGCGTACATACATTTCAGCTCTGCTTATTTTCTTTGATAGGGAAGCAGGCAATAGATAACACAGTGACAGTGGCATCCCAGGGGAGAACAAAATGTGAGAGCAACACACCGTCAGGTTAGTAGGTCATTATTGTATGAGCACTGAGCCATTAATTGACTACTGTACCGGGCTCAATCTGTGTCAGATTATGGCTTTTGGCAGCAAGGCCTCTTATCTAATAGCTAACTTTGGGCTTTGCTACCTTTTTGTTGGCTTTGCTGATAAAATTGTACGTAAAAAAGGGAAAGAAATTTGTTACGCTCTAAAAAACAACCCCAGCAACCCAACTCACGGAATCATGATGGTCCCAATAGGTAGGATTTCCTCTAAGGTACTAACAACCAACCTACAGAATAGTGACATCAGTAAGTAAGATTGCCTGTAAGGTACCAACAACCCAATTCATGGAATCATGATGATACCAATAGGAGGGCAACAAAGCTTGGGAAGAGCCTGAAGAATCAGTCTGATGAGGAGAGATTGAAAGAGTTGGGGCTGTTTAATTTGAGGAAGAGGAGGCTGAGGGGAGACCTCATCGCTCTCTACAACTATCTGAAAGGACACTGTAGAGATGCTGGTGCTGGTCTCTTCTCACAGGGAATTAGCAACAGAACCAGAGGGAAGGGCTTCAAGTTCCAACAGGGGAGGGTCAGACCGGCCATCAGGAAGAAATTCTTCCTGGAGAGAGTGGTCAGGCCCTGGACTGGGCTGCCCAGGGTGGTGGTGGTTGAGTCCCCATCCCTGGATGAGTTTAAAAGTTGCTCTTATGTGGTGTTGGGGGATGTGGTTTCAGGGTAACCTGGTCGAGTAGGATTGATGGTTGGATGGCTGGTTGATGATCATGGGCGTCTTTTCCAACCTGAATGATTCTATGACTCTATTATTCTAAGTAAGGTTTCTTGTAAGGTAACAACAACCCAGTGCACAGAATCATGACGATCCCAATAGGTAAGATTTCCTGTAAGGTACCACCTAGCACAAGGCTTTTTGTACTACTTTAAAGCAGATTTTTTAAAAAACCTTCTGAAGAAGGAAACTAATCAGCTACTTTATTTAGGGGAAATGGATATTGTGGGGGCAAGGCTACCAAGAATTGCTGCCTGAGTTGTTTCCCTAGTCTTTAGCATTGGATTTGGAATAAGAGAAGCAGCAGATCAAATCATCAGCAACGAGTGATTGTAAGACTCTTGCTGGTTTCTCATCAAATCTGCCTTGAGAAGAAGAAGAGGGCGATTGCTGGTCCCATTCCACACACAGTGCCCACAGCAAGAGCCTCGCTATGGGGCAGAGCCGCGTTGTGGCTCCGTGGCACCTGACTTGCTGGTGGAGTTGGCATAACCATGGCAGAATTCAGGAATGGGAGGGGGATTTGCAGAATAGGGCATCTTTTCTTTAGAAGCATGGAAGTATCCCCCCATCTTGTGTACAGTGTGTATGTGCTGCTGAGGAATGGTATTTCTGCAGCTGCTTAAAGTGTGGGAAGAGGGTTATTCTTCACATCCTTTTATCAGCAATGGAACTCTGCTGCTGTGAGGTGGTTTAGTTGGAGGCGCGAGGTGATCCTCTGCCTCTCCTGGCAATCAGATGGTAAATTCCTAGCTTTAGACAAACAGGTGAAGAAGTCGATGTTCAGCCCAGGGCTCTGTTTGAGCAGCATTTTGCTCTGGGTTTAAGGACAAATCCTGCTTGTAGTTCAGAGGTGATTTCAGGTTTCCATTGTCTTGCAGTGAGACCTTTAAGGACATTTCAGGCTGGAGCTGAGATGCGGTTCTGCCTCATCCCAGCACCCGCCAAAAACAAACCCAGGCATTTCAGTTCAGATAATGAGTTATATGAGGCTTGTTTTATAGACAGTTTTGCTAGTGATCCATAGGATCACTGGGACCTTGGTAAGGTCAGCAATGGCCTTGCCTCTGTAGGACACATCCACACATTCTGTAACGCCTGCTGTGGGCATGGCTTTGGGATGATGGGCTGGGACCTCTCACCACCCTGACTTGCAAAGCATCTGCTGCTGTTTGATGGGTTGTTCCAATCTAATTTGTCTTCTTCTTCTCTACCAATAAATCAGCTTGCTCATGACCTTGAGCAAACCAGTTAATCCAGCCAGCCCTGCTTCCCCATTGTGCTCCCCAGTAACACTGATGTGCTGCCAGTGTCAGGTAGGGCAGGAGGACCTGAGGTGATTATTGACAGTTACCAAAACTGTGGTAAAGGCAGACCTCTACCTCCTTTGAGCTGCATTTAGCTTGGCTGTTGTTGCGGGTAATGTGAGGTCCAGTTTTCTGCTTTGAACCTAAATCTGAATAACTTCCACGGGGTTTCTTGCACCTTTAAAAGATGTCGATACAAACATGAGACAGTTGAGCTCAGCGCGTTTCATCTCCTTTTCCTATTCTCTTCCTCTTACAGCAAAATCAACTCTAGAAATTGGATCACAGAATGTAGAATCTGGTTTTTTCCAGATTTCATTGATTCGACTCAAATTTAGAGCTCCTGATGGAGACGTCTGCTTCCCATTTGCTGTGTTGTGTGATGAGGCTGTTCCTGTGGTCTCTGCTGCCTCTCTGTCCCCTTGGCGTTTGTTTTTAAAAGCTCATTTGGAAGAATTAACCACCTTTTTCGTGTTTAAAATTCGACTCCGTGGAAATTGATGCACAAATAATTTTTATGGTGACGATAAGTAGGTTCCACAAAACAATAAGGGATCTGCATGTAAATCTTGCCTTGGAGGTAGCTATCTGCTCTACATCCCTCTGCTTATCCCACTTTCACACCTAATTT
>VXBP01009037.1:1208155-1226959 GCA_013400115.1 Rhinopomastus cyanomelas
TCAGGGAAGGATTTTAACTTTTCATTGTCAGCAGAGAACCTTTGCAGGGCTAACACACAACCTAGGTCATACAAATGTTGTCCTTTCCAGAAACACACCTACTTCTTTATTTTTTTTTCCCCTGAGAATCACTGGCGTGAAACCCAGCTACAGGGAAGGAATATTTCAAGTAGAATTTTTAGCTGATCTGCGCGTGATTTTGTTATGTTCGTGGTCAGTAAAAGGCACTTGGAGAGGTGACGTGATGCATAAAAGAAGTGTCCTAGCAGCTGATGTTTACAGGAATTCAAAGCTCACAGCTCTCAGGTTTTCAGTGAACGCTACACTGATGAGAGCCTACCTGCTGTACTGTGTCTGGTTCTGGGTTCCCCAACATCAGAAGGACACAGAGCTCCTGGAAGGGGTCCAGAGGAGAGCAGCTCAAATGAGCAGAGGACTGGAGCAGCTCCCCTCTGAGGACAGGCTCAGCAAGCTGGGGTTGTTCAGCCTGGAGAAGAGGAGGCTCCCAGATCACCTTCCAGCAGCTTCCCAATCTCTGAAGGAAGGGGGCTACAAGAAAGCCCCCTGGGAAAGGGCTTTTGACAGGGATGTCAGCGAGAGCACAAGGGGAAAGGGTTCCAGACTTGAAGATGGGAGGTGGAGGTTGGACATGAGGAACAAATTCTTTGCTGTGAGGGTGCTGAGATGCTGGAGCAGGTTGCCCAAGGCAATTCTGGCTGCCCCATCCCTGGCAGTGTTGAAGGGCAGGTTGTCTGGGGCCCTGAGTGACCTGCTCTAGTGAAGGTGTCTGTGCCCTGCAGATTGGTTCCTTCCAATCCTGGCCCTTCTATGATTCCACAGTGTTTTTAATCAGAGAATGGAATGAATTAATAGACCCACTTTACACAAACCTTCATTTGATTTGCCATTAACAATAATTACAAATCTCAGCACTGAAGCCAACCTTATATAAGCAAAGAATCTGTCAATTCTGCTGGTGTTTTGATTGAAGCTGGGAATTTCCTTGCAGGAGTGGATTCTCCAGACAGCCAGCATGCACAGCCACGTGAGGTCCCATAACCAGAGCTTACTGTCCCAGGAGAGCGGCAAGAGTGTGGCTCACTACAATAGATTCATTTTTATATTAACAAATGGGCTGCCCAGGGAGGTTGTAAAGTCTCCTTCTCTGGAGATGTTTAAAACCCACCTGGATATGTTCCTGTGTGACTGGATGTAAGTCATCCTGCTGTGGCAGGGGGATTGGATTGGATGATCTTTCAAGGTCCCTTCCAATCCCTGATGCTCTGTGATTCTGTGATCAGGCAAACCACTGCATCGGGGTAAAGGGCAGCCCAGAAATGAAAGACATTTCTGGGTTTGTGTTCTCTCAGATGATGGTTTGGATCAAATATCTGTGAAAATTGTGTAGAAGATGATTCTTAGATGACGACTGTGGGAAAGCCCCTGAATCAGGTTGAGGGAAGGGCACTGACTGGAGCGCAGAATGGAGATTCAGCTGACAGCACCTTGAGGGATTCACTTCTCGTTTATTTGAAACTGGAATTTCTCATCAGCTGAGTCAGAACAGAGCAAATCAGTGCTAAAAGGGACAATCAGTGCAGTTTAAACCTATTTGGAGAACTTTCTTTCATGGAGAGATGTTGTAGAATCATGGAATGGTTTAGATTGGAAAAGACCTTTAAGTCCCAACCCCCTGCCATTGGCAGGGACACCTCTCACTAGACCAGGTTGCCCAGACATCCATCCTGGCCAGTAAGAACAGATCAATCACAGCAAGAGTTTCTCCAACTCGACCCTGGTGACTTTGTTCTGAGTAGTAGGAACCAGGAGAGATTGTGATTTCTGAAACCTTTAATGATTGTTACCAAACTGCTCCCCTTTTACAGGAGAGCTGTGAGATCTTCAGCACAGAGCTTTCTGTGTCTGCTTTCTCAGCTTGCCCTGAGTCACCGCTCAGAGATTTGAGTGGGTGGAGTGAGCTGGGTGTCCTCTACGGACAAGTTCACACAACCCAGGCTGCTGGAGTGCCAACTCAACCCCGCCGATGGCTTTCCACATCAGAAATGGCTGCAGTAGCTCTGGCGAAACGCTTTGCTCATCAGAACTGAACCCATTCTGCCTTGCGGTCTGCTGCTTTCTCCCAGGAGCTGCACCAAGAGCCCTAAAGAGATGCCAGTGTGAAGAGTTAAAGTCCTTGTGGTAGGCTCTGTAGACAGTCTCGATGTGCAAACATGCATCACTTCATTCCTCCCCGCAAACAACAACATCTCAGGCTGTACTTTGGACGCAATGTCCACTGCTCTGGCTCAGCAAACAGGCCAGAAATTGTTTTTAGATTTCCTCCTTGGCATTCACAAGGTTTTGCCTAAAGCCCTTGGAGACTTCGCTGGAAGAGATTTATTTCTGTGCGCTGCAGGGCGCCAACTCACTCCAGCTTCACGAGGTTTCATATTTTTGTCTAAATTTAAAGATTAATAAAGAGAATAAACGTTGAGGTTAGTGATTATAAATTACAAATATTTCCATCTGTTCTGCTTTAAATATCAGAGATAAAGATGCTGCTAGCAAGTAAGAACTACTGGCACATGCCCCGTGAGCACTGTAGGCTGTTGTAGAGTGTTTGCTGTTATTTTTCGTGGTGACACTTTCTCCACTTTATCGAAACTTGGAGATCAGCTCGGGGACTTCCTTTTGCAAGAGCTGCTGGCTGACTTGCTTCCATTAACTTCTCAAATGGTGTTTGGGACGTGTCAGAAGGAGAAAGAAAGGAGTTCTGCCTTAGCAGTGGGACGCGCCTGATGAACTGCGATGTTTTCCCCTTCAAAGCAGGAGGAGTAATTCCCAGACCAGCAGGAGCAAACCCAAGTTCACCTTCCCCTCCCAGCAGAGCTGAGTGGAAATGCAGTTTTACTTGATTTGTCTCACAAGTAGTAAAGGAATAGTTAAGTTACTATGTGGATTCACAGCACCGTGAGGTCCTACAGAAGTGTGGGACACCCCTTGGCACATGGATTTTGAGTTAAATGTTTGACTTTCTCAAGTATTTGATTTAATTAAAAGGTTAGTTAAAACACACCCTATCCCTGTCAGTTGGATGTAAATCACAGCCGTTTGTTTTCCTAGCTGAGCCTGTTCAGCCATCTGTAAGGGCTGAGGAGCTATATTTATGTCTGCCCTGCAAATGAGAGGCTGGTAATCATAGAATCATCCTGGCTGGAAAGGACCTCCAGGAGCATCAAGCCCAACCCTCATCCCAAGAGCTCCCTAACCCCCAGACCATGGCCTCAGGAGCTCTAGCTACTCAGTTTTTAAAACCCTGCGGGGATGGGGACTCCACGACCTCCCTGGGCAGCCTGGTCCAGTGCCCAGCCACTCTCTCAGCAAAGAATTTCTTCTGAAGATCCAATCTAAACCTCCCCTGATGCAACTTGAGACCATTTCCCCTCATCCTATCATTAGTAATTTGGGAGAAGAGACCAGCAGCAGCCTGGCTGCAACCTCCTTTGAGGTAGCTGTAGAGAGCAGGAGGGTCTCCTCTCAGCCCCCACTTCTCTAGACTAAACAACCTAAGTTCCCTCAGCTGCTCTCCATAGGGCCTATTCTCCAGCCCTCCCCTCAGCCTTGTTTCCCTTCCCCGGCCCCTCTCCAGCTCCTCAATGTCCTTCTGATCCTGTGACACCCATAACTGGACCCAGTACTCAAGGTGGGGTCTCATGAGTGTGGAGTACAGGGGCACCATCACCTCTCTACTCCTGCTGGTTACCCCATTCCTAATCCAGACCAGGATGCTGTTGCCCTTGGCCACCTGAGTACCCTGATGGCTGGTGTTCAGCCAGCTGTCAACCAACACCCCCAGGTCTTTTTCCGGTTTGACAGGAGTATGTATGAGGTTTTGTTAGGGATTTTAACACAGCCACTACACCAAAGAGCAAAACCAGAGCACTAGCGCATACCTGTAGGTACAGAGTTCTACGTGGATACCACCCCAGCGTTTAATTTGTCACTGGTGTTGCTCCCTGACCTATGTACAGTGGGTTAAATGGACTGCTGCCAGCACACCCGGGTCCCAGTGTGCTCACAGGGATCAAGGAGCAACCCAAGTATTGAACTGAGCCTCTAGTAAATTCATTTTAATTGTTCTGGAATAAAAAATAATGAGAGGAAGCGGTGGCAGCAGTGATTTCCCCGGCATTTTTGCTTGGTTTTGTAATTCATTTATTTTTTTAAAGGCACAAAACTGCTCAAGGGGGGACCCAAGGGTAGGGTTTGCGCTCAGACCTGCTCCTTCCCTCCAGCCAGGATTTTCAGAGATACAGTTTGCCACTTGCTCCAGGTTGTAAACAACTCGTGGAATACACCTTGGAGTAAGCAGAGTCATAACTGAAGGTAGCGGGGACAGAAATGGGGAAAGAAGCAAGCCAGGCTAAAATACAACTTCAATAACGTCAGCCACCCCACTTCTCATCACTGCTTGGCTCTTTTTTCCCCCTCTGCACTATGTTTTGTAGTGGAAGGATATTGAAACAAGCATCTTTTCTTCCTCGTCTTCCCCCCTCCCCTACTTTTACTGCCCAACGTAAAAACAAAGGAGTATATTGTATTAATATGAGTACGTGCCAGGCAGAGCTTTATGGGGTCATTAATACATTTCTTGGGAGGTCAAAAGACATGAAACCGAAGGGCTTGTGCCTCACAATAAAAGTGAGGCATGGATTGCTGGCCCAGGAAAACATGCCCTGGAGGGTAATATTTGTGTATTTAAAACATTATACCGGCACAAAACACCAGGGCACTTGCGGGGGTTGGACTCTGCCTAACAGAAGGGACACAGGTGAGGGCTGTGGCTGAGGGTGAAACGATGGGAAAATGGGGCTGTTGCCTCTTTTCACTTCTTTATGAGGTAGAAGAGAATTGTCCTAATGGTTTGAACCCCATTTTTTTTCCTTCCCATGTGTGTGTTTTGTATTTTTGCTTTAAAGATGAGAAACTCTGGTCACCTGTATTCGAAGCTCTGCGTGCAGGACAGGATATCCCGTGAAAACCCCAGAGAGAGGGAAAAATGAACCCCATAAAGTAGTGGCTGGAGTCCAGAAAAAAAGACCCATGTGCCAGCCCAGCCTCTCTAGACTTTCTTGGGCCTGGGGTACATCTCTGTGCCCCAGAGTGGGGATGGAGAGGGATGAGTGGTTGATGTCTGAAGCACAGGGAACGTGCTGACCTCAGCCCTCCCTGAAGTTTCTTCCTGCATTTTTATCCTGTGCTGATGTCTGGTGCTAGGGTAGTTCTGAGCAGGGAGTGGAAGCTCTTGTATTTCACAGAATGACAGACTGGCAGGAGTGGAAGGGACCTCTGGAGATCATCTAGTCTGGTGACTGCTCAATCAGAGCAGGTTGTGCAGGGCATCACCCAGGCATGTTTGGGATCTCTCTAGAATTGGAGAATTCACAACCTCTCTGAGCAGCCTGGGCTGGGGCTCCAGTACTCTCAAAGATGTTTTTTTCCTTAGATTTCCTTGGTTTTCCCTTAGATTGGGTGGAATCCTACATCTGGTTATTGCCATCTACAGCTATGTGAAAAGGAGGGTATAGAGAGGTGGAGATTGGTCTCTTCTCCCAGGGAACATGGAACAGGACAAGAGGAAATGGCCTCAAGTTGTACCAGAGGAGGTTTAGTTTGGTCATGAAGAAAAACTTCTTCATTTAAAGGATCCTCAGGCCTTGGAACAGGCTGCCCAGGGAGGGGGTTGAATCACCACCCCTGGCAGTGTTTCAGTTATGGAGATCTGGAGCTCAAGGGGCAGAGTTTACTGGTGGGTTGGGACAGCTGGGTTCATGGTTGAACTCGATAATCTTGGGACTTCATCAGGAGCGTGGGGTTGCCCTCCTGAACTGCACTTGGCATCCTCCTCACTGCCAGGAGATGTTGTAGCTGGATGTTTGTTTAACACTCCGATGCAGCTTTTCATTATGTTGCCACTAATTCGCGGCAGAAAATGGAATCATTAGAGGAGAGCAGCATCCAAATGTAAACATTTGAATAATTCACACTTGCAGGCAGCGTTGAATAAAAGGCCTCAATCTCCGATGGAAATCTGACAATAAACATTCCCTTCTCATTTTCAATGAGTAAACTTCAAGACTTCTTAGAAGCCTTTATTTATTTTTTTCCCTTCCTGGAGTGTGATGGTAATTTCGACACTTGGGCACGTTTGGGATTCGAATTTCCCTCTGGTCAACAGAGCCATGAAGAGTCATTATAAAAATTAAAAAGCTCGAAATAATTACAAACGTTACAATTAGTGGCAGTTTTGGGATCTCGAGGTACTACAGCCAACAAAAGCCCTGTCTTTTCCGTCAAGTTTTCCTGAGGGATGCAGACAAAAAAGGAGAGGAGGAAAGGAATTGCCTTGCTGGCCGTAGGCTGACACTGGAAAGGTGCCAGTGCTGGAACTATTCAGCGATAGCTGAGGCAGCAGAGGGGTTTGGGGACAGACATTTATAGGCTCAACTTGGGGAATGAAGGTGAGATTTTCAGGGAGCCAGTCACTACCTGCAGACCATGGGAGCACCCAACGTTCCCATGATAGATGTCTCTCTCAATCTCCACTACAAACTTTTATTTCCAGAGGTTTATGGGTCTGTAGTAAGAATCCACTCAGAGTTTACACTTGGTTTACACCAGGTCTCTGTCTACCCAAGTTTATTTTAACAACACTTTTATGTGGCTCTTCTTCAGGTGACTTGAGTTGAATAAAACCCACAGTTGTTCCACCAGAATGGTCACTGAGATCAGATGGGTCAAGTGTCCTTCTCTGGAGATATTTAAAACCCACCTGGACATGTTCCTGTGTGACTTAGTCTAGGTGGTCCTGCTCTGGCAGGGGGATTGGACTGGATGATCTTTCGAGGACCCTTACCATCCCTAATGTTCTGTGATTGTGTAACTGCAAGTACAGGTTTCCTACCCAACACACGGCAATTTTTCTGTGTATTTGGACAGTGGGAGTTTCATAAAATCACAGAGATGTGATCCCACAGTAAATGTGTCTGTGAGGTGCTTCATCAAAGACCTGCTGCATCTTGCCTTGCCCACCTGCTCCAGTACTGTGTCCCCTACCGTGGCCACCACTGACAGATGAAGTATGAGATCTTGAGAGTCATCTTCTCTTCAAATCTTACTCTGGTTCCAGTGTTGGCGGTGGGCTCACAGCCAGAAGATCTATATGTAAATCACAGAATCACAGAATCTCTTTGGCTGGGAGAGACCTTCAAGTCCAGCCTTTGATAAAGTCCCTTCCAGACTTTGTACTTAGTGATCCTGCTCTTTGCAACGTGGAAGCACCCATGGCTGAAGTTGGCTGCCACGTCCATCTTGGTGATGTTTGTTTGTCTGAGCTCGATGTTGGGCAACACAGAATTTCTTTATCTGCTTTCAGTGTGTCAGCATTGAATTGGTTGTGTGCTGCGAGTCAGCAGCTCCTGGTCTGCCTCACTGGAGCTGATCAGCACTTTTTATAAGGTATCACTTCTTCTCTTAGGGGTTTCCATCTGAGGTGTGATTATTCTCTCTCCATCTCTTTATTTTTCATTAATAAATAGACTTCTGACCCTCCTCTGATGGTTCCCGTTATCATTCTCAGAGCTCCTGGGATTTGTGTGGTGACTGTTTGCTTAACAGCAAGTACCCTGCAGTCCGGAGCAATCTCCATCATTAATTTATATTCTTTAGGGCAGTTCCTACAGGAACTTCTGTCTGATGTGACTGCGTGGTCCCAATTAACATCAGTAACCGCCCTGTGATTCGGTTGGTCAGTAATCACTGTGGGGGAAGGTGAAAGAGAAACAAAAATTAAAACAATTTCTGGATTCTTCATGAGTAAGGACAATCAGACTTTCTACAAAGGATGTAAAGCAGAAATGACGAGTCTTTCTAGATCTCCTACATTTAATTACTTCCTATGCTCAGGCTCAGGGTGGAATGTTTGCTCTCTGCATTTCCCTGGTGGTGAGGGAGGAAGACAGTGAGAGTGGGACCATGAGGAATGGTCACTTGGCCTTCCCTTTCCCTTCTCAGCAACCCCCCGCCTGCAGCACTAAAGACAGAGTTTCATTGATCCCTTTGCACTTCTATGCTAGACCAGACGCGTTGGAGAGGTTGAACCCGGTTGACTCATGGGGAGAGAACAGGGCTGGGGAAGTCTCCTTTATGCCAAGAGCACTTCCCACTGCACAAGTGCTGGCCCGCGTTGGGATGCTGCGTCTGACCATCGCTCCTGCTGGTGGAGGGGGATTTGGCAGCAGTCTGAGGTGGTTGGCATCATATTGGTGGTTGTTTATGGCACCGAGGTGGAGCAGGGGAATGAATCAGGGTGCAGGGCTTGTTGCTATGTTTGCCCCACTGCTGTGCACTGGGATCATAGAATCATAGATATGGGATGTGGAAGCCTGATTTAAACCACCCCACATAATCCAACATAATCTGAGAAGCAGCAGTTTTCAGTAACCACTTCCTTCTTGTCCATTTGTGTGTGTGCAGTGTTTGATTCTCAATATACTTGTGGTTCTGGGAGCCGAGAGGCCATCGTTGGGCAGTTGGAGCCGCTGTCTGGTGGGGCAGCCCTGGCTGTGTCGCAGTAGGTACTGTCCAGCATGATGTCTCTTTTATTTTTCCCCGTTTTCTACTCTCTTGTTGCCCTTCTGCCCCCTGGCATGGTGGAAGTAGGATGTAGGAGAGCTGTGTGAATTGTTTTCCTTTTACAGCAACTTGCCTTTATTGAGATGCATTTGTTACCGTGGACACCTGAGAAGCACCTTGCCCTTTTCTTGCTCTGTTTTCCATTTCTGGCTCTTCTCGATCCCTAACTTTATTTTCTCTTTATTTTCCTTCTGTTTCTCTACATCTCCTTCCTTTCTCTACCCTTGCTCATCCTTCTTCTCATCACTCACTTGATTTAAGGGGAGGCGAGCACATGCGAGGAGAACTGCGGCGGACAAAAGTTAAGGATATATATGGGATCCTTCATAATGCAGCTCACTCAGGCTGCTGCTAGTGAAAAGGTATGTTTTCCCGGAGCTTGCCAGCAGTGTAAACCATTCAATTGATAACATAATACGTTTTTATGGTCTCTGTATAGCGATTTTCCATTTAAGTGTAAGTTAAATTGATGAATTCACATAGAAGCATAGAGGAAAGTTTTTCCTTTTTCTTTTGTAGTATAAATTCTACATGAACGCTCCTGCTCTCCATTGTGAGCGGGTTTTCCTCCCAACCAAACATGAAATGTGCCCTTAGGTTCTGTTACAAATAGGTTTACGCTGATGTGGATGGCTGCTATAAGCATTATGGCCTTGATCCTGCCCTCATGAAATCAATGGCCGCGTTCCCCTTCCCTGCTGCAGGGTGAGATCAGAGCCTGCAGGTCGCTCTGAGCGCACAAAGACCTCGTGGCTTTGGGTTTGGATGCTCCTGCATTTATGTTGTGAGTATCCACTAGTAGCTGGATCAGCCCAGTCTGTGTTGGGCAGCGCAATACAGGACAGGCATTGAAGGGCTGGAGTGGGTCCAGGGAAGGGCAAGAAGGCTGGGGAAGGGTCTAGAGGACAAACTCTGTGAGGAGCAGCTGAGGGAGCTGGGGCTGGTTAGGCTGGAGAAACAGAGCCTGATGGGAGACCTTATTGCTGTCTGCAACTACCTGAAAGGAAGATGTAGACAGGTGTGGGGTGGTCTCTTCTCCCAATTTACTAGCAATAGGACAAGAGGAACTGGCCTCAACTTGCCCCAGGGGAAGGTTAGGTTGGACATTAGGAAAAACTTCTTCCTGGAAAAGGGTCCCCAGGCCTTGGAAGAGGCAGCCCAGAGAGGTAGTTGAATCATCATCCCTGGACGTGTCTCACAGTCATAAGGTAGTTTCTTAGGGATTTTCCTTTGTAGGTTCTACAATGACAGAGTTTCTAGCCTTGTTCCTGTTGGCCTGAGTCATCTATTCCTCACACTAAGATCTTTTCCCTCCATGAAAGCTAAGCAGCTCTTTTTCCCTGTAGGTTATAGAGGTGGGCCCTTCCACAGAAGCAAGAAGTGGTGCAGGGAACGGCGTTTGCTGCTCAGTGGGGAACATAATTTCTCAGTAACTTTGCTGTCTGGAGCTCCTGCCTTTCCCATGAAACCTAAAGCATGACCAGTTTTGCTCTCTAATGGGATCCAGCCACAGTTTCAAAGGGTCTGGTCACATTTTGATGAGGCTGAGTTATAATCCACCCCTAGAAAATACATTAATCAACCATATTTTCTGCACTCTGTTCCCTAATGAGGTCACACATTTATTTTCTGCACCAGCACTGCTGTATTCCACAGGAATTCTAATAGTCCCAAAGTCAGTGAGGAATCCTCATTCGTGTGGCTTGAGCTCCTCTTGGCTGAAAGCTGCTCTGAGAAGGAAGGGGCTGCGTGTTTACACAACGTAAGCTGACACAGCAGATTAATCTTGGCTGTGCTCTCATGAGCTGGTCCTGGCATGTCCATGGCCATGAGGTTCAGATGACATCAGTCCTACTCGTGTGAGATCCATTTTGGACCCCACAGCAATGTCCAAGCAGATGTTTGAGTTCTGTGCAAGTTCATGGTGAATCCTTATTCTATTCAAATCCTGATTCTATTCAAAATCAAAGAACAGCCTTCTGCAGTTTTTACAGACTGGTTTGGGTTGGGGGAGACCTTTCAAGCTCATTCCATCCAACCCCCTGCAGTGAGCAGGGACATCCCCAGCCAGAGCAGGCTGCTCAGAGCCCCAGGGTGCAACCTGAGTTGGGATGGTTCCAGGGATGGGGCTTCTCCAGCTTCTCTGCACAAACTGTTCCAGAGAATCACCACCTTGTGCATCAAGTTTCATCCTTGTCTTGTCTGAATCTCCCTCTTGTAGTTTAACCGTCACCTGTTGTCGTGTCACAGCAGCCCCTGTTAAAAAGTCCATCCCCATCTTTCTTATCAGCCATGCTAAGGTCTCCTGGAGCTTCTCTTTTCCAGCTGAACACCCCAACTCTCCTAGTCTGTCCCACAGCATCAGGTTCCACCCTCAGATATCGCTGGGGCCTCCTCTGACGCTCTGTCTGCTCCAACAGCTCCAGATCTCTGCTGTACTGAGAAGCACGGAACTGGATCCAGCCTTGCAGGGTGGGGGTCTCAGTATTGTGGAGCAGAGGAGCACAGTCCCCTCCCTGATCTGCTGCCCCACTCTTGGAGACACAGCCCAGGACATGAGGGCTACTGGACTGTCAGCACTGGGTCACATCCAACTAGTTTAGAGCATAATGAGGCAATTTTCTCAGTGAGTTGCAGGACCACATCTGGAAACATCTCTAGAATCTAAACTGGAGCAGAAGTGGGAGGATGGCACCAGCTGTCTGAGATTCAGCCTGGGGATGGGTTCCTAAAGATGCCCCTTGTTATCCTTGTCCCTGTACCCTATGAACAATGCTGATTAGGGGACGGTGAGCCAGTTTTCTCATAGCAGGTGCTGAGATGTTCTTCAAAATCAAAGCTAACTCCTGAAGCCTGTGAAGCTTTTGACCCAACGCCACTTTGGTGGCTGTTTCGCCACATGGGAATCTTGGGGTTGCCTTCTTCAACACCCTCTGTGCCGTCTCTGTACCAGAGCCTGGCTGGGAAGTGGGTAACTCCTTTGTTTCTCGAGTGAGGACTGAGCTTTGCAGTGTCTTTGGCATCCCAATAAACCCAGAAGGGATAAAAAGGAACCGTGTTCATTATACTGCTGTGTGGGGACTTTCTTTAAGAGTTGGGCCCTAAATGGTTTTTAATCCCAGGATGCAACTGATTGTGATGATGTAGAGAGGCAGAGCAAGCACCAGCTCTAAAATCAGTGCAAATATGGGCAGAATAAAGAGAAACAGGCAAAAAGGGATCTTATTACCATTTCTGCTTCATTCCACAGGGGTCTAAGGAGAGTAAAATAAGGGATGATTTTGTTTGGGACTTGTTTGTGAAAGATTCCTTTTTGTATAGGTAAAGTCCAAAGGTTAAGGGACTAAACACAATTTAAATACAATCAGGTTCAGTAATTTTTTCTGTTGTTCTCCTTAACTGCTGCCTAACATCATAAAAAAGCCCAGAGCACTCGGGTTGGAAATGAGCAAACCCCACCCCAGCACCTTGAGCCTACAACAAAAGGCAGCTTCAAGAAGTAAAAGCTGTAAAAGGTAAGATATGGCAGCCCTATAAAATATAATTTTGCTTTTCAGCCGGCAAAAGTGCTGTAGATCTAAATTCACAATAAATCTCCCAATGTCCGGCATTGATTACTCCAGCCTTGTGCCTTTAATGGCCACCAGAGCAGCACATTATGATGCCATGATTAAGGAATTGTGGAAAGGAGTGAGAGCGGGGCTGGGACTTTATTTTGGCACCTTGCAGGGCTCCGTGTTCCCACAATTATTGGTTTTCTGAAATATGTCCCTATGCATTATTCTGATCAGATTACTTGCATTGCACAATCCTCCGGTGAATAACAGGACAATAGCACAAAATAAATCTCTCTCTGAAATTTAATCTCCACGTCTGTAGACTGGCAAGAAGAACATCCCCATCCCTCTGATAAGAAGTTGTATATTTCCCTGGAACGATGGGATATATCCACACACAGATCTATTTTTTGTTTGTTTGGTTTATAATTGTCCTTAATGTAAATTCTCTGGCAAGAAAGCAGCGGTGTCAAAGATCTCGGAGGACAGAGGGGTTGAAATATGGGTAGAGTGCTCCCGTAAGCTCAGCGTGAAGAAACCCTAATTTTCTTAGTAAACTGCAGGGGCGGGGGAGTTGGGTGGCTCACAGAAATAATTAACCTTTCCCCTTTTATTGGTTCTTGCTGTAATTTGTTTGATAATCTTCTTCCTCAGTGAATAGTGGTCCAGCTTATCAGCTAATAAAATACCCTCCTGCGCTTGTGCAGGTTTGACGCGTCGTGGCCATGATACAGGTGACAGGACAGCAAAATTACCTGGTCCAGAGGCTGGGGGAGATCTTATTGCTGTCTGCAACTGGTACCAGCCAGAGCAACCCTCTCTTCATTCTTGGGCCATGCTTGTCCTGTTGTTGTAGGATATGCCTGGGTCAGGTTGATCAAAACTCTTTCAATAGATATTATAGATAATTCTTTCACATATATTGGGATTTTTAATAGGTATTACAATTATTTAATAGACATTGTAGATAATTCTTTAGCAGATGTTATTTATCATTCTTTAATAGATATTACATATCATCACGTTTTGGTTGATCTTAGCTGTGAGCCTTCAGTGAAAGAAGGTAACATTTATTCCTTCCAATGCTTTTTAATACTTTATAGTGGTGGTTTACTGGTCATTAACTACGAATGGCTTGTATCAGGAATAGTGTGGCCAGCAGGACTAGGGACAGAATTCTCCCTCTGTAGTGGGCATTGGTGGCGTCTCCCCTCAAGTACTGGGGGCAGTGCTCGGCCCCTCACTTCAAGAAAGAGATTGAGGGGCCGGAGCAGGTCCAGAGGATCAACAAGGCTGGGGAAGGGACTGAAAAGAAAGGGTGATGGAGGTGTTTAGCCTGGAGAAGAGGAGACTCAGGGGGCACCATCTCCCTCTCTACAACTGCCTGAAGGGAGGTTGCAGTCAGGTGGGGATCAGGCTGTTCTCCAAGGTAACCAGAGCCAGGGCGAGAGGCCACGGCCTGAAGCTGCCAGGGGAGAGAGCTTCTCCAGCCTCAAAAACAATAATTAAAAAAATTTGAAACACAGAAGCCAAGGGCAAATGCCTAGCAAAAACCTGTGTGTTGAATTTGAGTCCTTTGCAGAGCTCAGCATGACTCCTGTGACTAGTTCCCTGACAGATACTCACATCACAGAGAGCTCTGTGCTTGCTTTAGTCATAATTTTTAGTTAAATACACTTTATAGCACTTACATTGTTCCAGGTTCTTTATTAATGTAATTTTCTAAAATACCCAAAGTGGTCTGAAACTTACAAATTCCCAGCAAAGGTTTCAGTAGAACTATTTTATAAATTCCCCAAATTAAATAGACAGAGGTGATGCTTCAAAAAAATCAGCTCTGGGAAATTAAATTGGTTTTTAAGATCTTAATTTCCCAAGTTTTATCAAGTTGGATGCTTCAGTTAACAATTGGATCACTCAGTGGGAAAAGTTCATTCAACCAGGGCAGTAGATTAGTTGGTTGGTTGGTTGGTTTGGTGTTTGGTTGGTTGGATGTTGGTTGGTTGGTTGGGTGATTGGTTGATAGGTCAGATGAATGGTTGGTTGGTTGTACTGTTGGTTGATGGTTAGATGTATGGTTCATTGGTTGGTTAGTTGGATGGTTGGTTGATTTATCAGATTTCTGTTTGGTTGGTTGGTTGGATGATTGGTTGGATGGTTGATTGATTTGTCAGGTAGCTGGATGGGTGATTGGTTGGTCAGATAGTGATTAGCTGGTTGGCTGGTTGGTTTGTTGCCTGGTTGTGATGTTCACGTCAATTTTACGTTCTAAGGTAAAAGTGGAAAATTACACACTTTGGACTTAGGAGAAGGAACTTCTTAGCAGCCGGACTCCTCTGGCATCTGAGTATTTCCCCTTTTAACTTGCTGCCTCACTCTTCTTGGCTTTCTGTGCATCTACAAACTCACCAAGGACAAGCTGAGATAGGCACAGTAAGGCTGCATGGGAATACATGTCCTTGTTACTGCTCCCAAAGTCTGCTGGGGACATTTCATGTAGACAGATGTAAAACAGACTCCGGTCACGAGCAGGAGGAAAGAGCATGTGCAGTGTGCTGGGAGAGTTCTTGTGCCTGTAGGGGCACGACGGAGCTGCCTGTAGATGACATTTCATAGCACGTGTCTCCTCTGAAGGAGACAGGGAGGGGGATTCATGGAAAGCCTGGATCTATGACTGCCTTGGCCACAGCCCAGCTGAAGCCCTTGAAATGGTTGAGTTCAGCAACTAGGGATCAAACGTGCAAATGTGGAGCTGCTCTTGTGCCAGAGCACACCTCATCTCAACCCATTGTGGCTCAGAGCCAAGATCACAGCAAATCCCAACTGTCCGTGGCTGTGTGCAATGGGGCTGACGTGCAAAAACTGCTGGGAAACTTTGTTGCTGGCCATGGCACTGCAAGGTCAGGTTGTTAGCTGGCTTTGCTCCTCTCCACCATTCCAGAAAAGCTTGGAAGGCTGAACTAAACCAACAACCAAGTGTGAATCTCCCCATCATTTGGCCATATTTCAATCGGAGAAGTAAAAAGGGTATCTGAGGTGGCTTGGAAGCAGCCAAGCATCAAACCAGTGACCAGGCTCGCATCTTGGTTGTCCATGGAGCACTATTACCTTGGCTGTGCCCTTCCTTTGCCAAGGCAGGATGTGAATCTCTGGTGCAACACCCCAAGCTCTGGTTTTTAACTTTCCTGTGCTCCCCCCATCATGTATCCTTGGCAGCCCCACCATCGCTTGTCCCTGAGCTGTAGTTACTCAAGGAGAAGAGAAGCAATGGGCTCATGAAAGCAGCCAGGGCTTCGTTTTGCTGCCATAGGTGGCCCACGTTCCTGATGGGATTTTCTTCCTTTGTAAACAATAGGAAATAGGAAAGAAAAATAGGAAAGAAAAGCAAAAAAAAGAACAACGCGGAGCGGCGGCGAGCGGAGCGTCCACCCAGACAGTTTAACCCGTGGGTCAGCGTGTTTGTATTTCACTTATTGGATTGTTAATAGATTTTCTTCATTTGTGCGAGACATCGCGAATGATGTGCTGAGGCCTTTCTATTACTTCCCGACCGGCGCCCGTGGTCCACCTGTAAGAAGATCGCGTTAAAAGCTGCTGGAGTTTCTACCCCTTGACAACATCCCAGCTGTAGACTAGCAATAGCAATCCTCCCGTGGCAGTTTTAATTATCGGCCCCGGCGATACCATCAGTAAGTGTGTAATTACGTGTCACTTTCCTGGCTGTTGGGTATGAAAAGTGGAACCAGTGAGATGATGATCGTTGAAGCTGTAGACTCATATTTAAACAATTCAAAATGTGTAACTGGCAGTGTCATTAAACAGAGAGAGTCTGACCCCAGCTGTCAGTTACTTTTCCTTATGCAGATTTTTTTTGCCGTGCTGTCTGTCAAAAAAAAAAGAGCTTCCATGGGCTGAGACGGGACGGAAGAGGCAGCATGAGGCACGAGAGCTGCTCCTGCCAAGGTGGTCTTTTACCCTAAATAAATAGCGCTGGGGAGACGGCAAATAAGCGGCCAGAAATCATATAGACTCTGGCGACGAACAAACAAAGAGGCGCTCGCAGACCCTTCCATATTCAGCCCTTCCAAAAAATATGAATAAAATCTGACTCATTACCCTGAACTTCAAGAACCAGGCTTATGGTAATTTGGGGCATTCATTACCGAAGGATAAAAATGGAATCAGGTTGGTTTCTGCCATTTCTGCCAAAAAACGTTTGAAGCTGTGGTGGATAAATGAGTAACCCGAAGGTTATCATTATTATTTAAATGCATCTGTGTGTACACCGAGGTATTTGTAGAGAGGAGAGACACACACCTGCATGGCCATCGACATCAGCAACAGCAGCTTCTGAATATTTCTTTCAAAAACTATGGGGCTATGAATCATTTTTGCTTCGACTTCAAAGTTGAAGGTGTGCAAAGCACCAGAAACTTGTCACCTGAGCAGTATATGCTAAAGAGATGGGAAGAGATAAATATATGTGCATAAGAGTAGGCAAGTAGAGGGGATTTTGTGTGCGAATCGAGTCAGAAATGACAACTCTTCGCTGACTGAAGGTGGGAATGCTGGTTTAACTGGGAATTAGGAACTGGAGATCCAAGAGTTAATTTTAGAAATACAAGGAAAGAAATGAAACAGCAACAACAACAACAAAAACCCAGGAAAAATTATATATTAAAAAAATCCAAAGGAGGTTAAATGAACACTAATCTACACAGAGAGGGGAAAATGTTTCTTTAGTGTGTAAAGTGTTTGCGTTTCCCTGAATGAAGCCCAGTTACAGTTGCAAACAAACATTCTCTTATCCCCGTAAGACACCCTCAGTTCAAGCTTTTGGAAGTGCCGGTGACTCCAGGAGAGGATGGACAGAGGCAAAGCCTTTGAAAAGGTGCCGCTTCCCACCTCCTTGTGCCCATTTCGAGGAGGAATCTGTTCATTTTGTGTGTTTCCCTGCATATCGGAGTATAAAAGCTTGCTGGTTTCAAAGACGATGCCACAGAGCTGCGCGTCCGCTGGCCAGGGCTGTGTTAATTGCAGCCGTACTTTCACACTTGAAAGTAATAAATAGGCAGATATTAAAACCTCTGAGGATTAATTTGTATTTTATCAGCTGTGAAAAGGGCAATTTTTTACATATCCAGACTTAAGAGGTAACCCTGGCAGAGCTTCGTCGGAAAACAAACCCTGCATACATTTTGCACCAGGCCTTTCTAGTTTCAGCCCTTTCCCCCCCTCTTTAGCTCTTTGTTCCCCTTTTTTAACAAAACCCCTCATTTCCTGTATCAAGTGGTTATGTAATTTAATGTTGAGGAGGAAAGGAGCCGTCGCTTTACACAGAATGTCTTTGGTTGGAAGAGACCTTTAAGACCATCAAGTCTGGCCGTTAATGGTTGCTGGGAAGCCCTCTCCAGTGCAGTGGTCAAGAGGAGCCGTTTCCACATGCCAGAGAACCAGTTGTCTTTGTCTTTCATGAAGCCGTCTGTAGGGTTGAGTGTTTTCAAGTTCTGTTTCTGTCCTAGTTGTGAATTAGCTGCAGGCGATCGGCATCGCAGGGAGGAGGTGTCCCTTGGGGGGGGCCACTTTGCTGCATTTAGTTGGTTGCTTTGAAAGCAAAGGA
This sequence comes from Rhinopomastus cyanomelas, assembly GCA_013400115.1. NCBI lineage: Eukaryota > Metazoa > Chordata > Aves > Bucerotiformes > Rhinopomastidae > Rhinopomastus > Rhinopomastus cyanomelas. Next base: position 1,226,027 of record VXBP01009037.1, read on the forward strand.
TGCTAAAAAAAATCAGCTCTCACTCAGGAGTGTTGGATGATTTCTGCACCACAGACGCAGTCGTCGTTGGAAGTGCCTGTCCTACTGTTTTAATTTCTTGAAAGCTACAGCTCAGGTTCTGGGGTCAGTTTTGGGTACCTCAATACAAGACAATTAGGGGGTTGAGTGGGTCCAGAGAAGGACAGTGGAGCTGGAGAGGAGGAGGCTGAGGGGAGGCCTTATTGCTGTCTACAACTACCTGAAAGAAGAGTGTAGAGAGGTGGAGATTGGTCTCTTCTCACAAGGAACAAGTGATGGGACGAGAGGAAATGGCCTCAAGCTGCACCAGGGGAAGCTGAGGTTGGCCCTTAGGAGAAACTTCATCCTGGAAAGGGTCCTCAGGCCTTGGAAGAGGCTGCCCAGGGAGGGGGTTGAATTGCCATCCCTCGCCATGTTTCACAGTTGCGGAGATCTGGAGCTCAGGGATAGGGTTGAGCAGTAACCTTGGGACAGCTGGATTTCCCTTTCCAGCTTTGTCCCTCTTCCCAAAGCCACAATTCCCACTGTTTTTCTACTCTTAGCAGAACAAACCTGGCTGCAGCCATGTTAGCTGCCCTATGGCAAATACCAGCCAAGAACAAAACATCTGAGCTTCATGTTTGAAAACTATCTTGAAATTACGAGGCAGGAGATGTACTTTGTTTATCGCAGTGGAAACCTATTAGAGGAGTACCCCGTGAGCATGGAAAAGATGCTTTTAACAGTTTTAATCCTTCATCAATTATTCATCGGGAAGGCTTTCCCGTGCCTCTCCAGTTTGTAGGATGGAATGGCAATGCGCCTGGATTTGTCCAACAGTTTTGTTCCAGTTGTATCAGAGAAGATATTTAACATACTCAAACATCTTTAAGAAATGAAGACCTGCTCCTTCCAGGATTGGGGGGGGGGGGGGGG
>VXBP01009037.1:1226990-1316990 GCA_013400115.1 Rhinopomastus cyanomelas
AGTGGGGTTAGAATTCATTCTTCTTCTTTCCCAGGGTGGTGGCTGAGTCTCTATCCCTGCATGAGTTTAAAAGTCACCTAGATGTGGTGTCAGGGGATCTGGTTTAGGGGTGAACTTGTAGAGTTGATGGTTGGACTCGATGATCCCAAAGGTCTTTTCCAACCTGAATGATTCTGTGATACTGTGATTCTTTTTTATGGCTGTGTTTTCCTCACCATCCCATGCTCCTCCTCAGAGGACACAGACAAACAAGCACTACCCACAAGGACAACACGTGCGCTGAAGGCTGTGTGAATGCTGCACCATCACAGCCAGCGTTTCAAATACATTGCAATCAAATTCCAAAATGACATGAGAAAAATGACATCAGAGAATAAATCTATTAGGCTGCTCGAGCAACAGGAATGTTTGAACTGGAACATACTTAGCTTGAAAGTTCAAGATTGAGTAGAATGTTTATTTTATTTGCTTAAGAGAGGCAAAGCTAATTCATCCCTGTTGTGGAAATCAATGGAGTTACAGTATAAATATGCTCTTCAAATATATTTGGCATATTGCAGGAGTTAAATAGCATTACCGAAATATAGTTTAGCTTTTAAATATCACATGAGATTACTGATTTGCTTTCACACCGCGCTAGGATTGTTTAAACTATTCACGGGTCTCTCTCTCACCCATGGAAACGTCATTGTGCTGCCTGCAAGAAGGAAACCAAAGTCAAACGAGCTTTCAGGGGAGGTTGGACAACTGATGTGCAGTGAGGGGTTTTGGAGATGCATGAATATGGTGTGGAATCATAGCATGGCTTGTGTTGGAGGGGACCTGAAAGCTCAGCTAGTTCAAATGCCCCTACCATGGGCAGGGGCAGCTCCCACTAGACCACATTTCTGTCCTCGCAGCTCTTTTTGTCTCTTCTGCAGAAGTCACAGAATCACAGAACATAAGGGATTGGAAGGGCCCTCAAGAGATCATCTAGACCAATCCCCCTGCCAAAGCAGGATCCCTTAGATCCAGTCACACAGGAACATGGCCAGGTGGGTTTGAAACCTCCTCAGAGAGGGAGACTCCACAACCTCCCTGGGCAGTTCCTTCTCGTATTTATGTGGAATCTCCTATGTCCTGCAATTTTTAAGCCATGTTTAGGATTTCTTCCAAGTGACAACTTGAATCTGGGGAGAAGCAAACACATTGAGATTAAATTTATAGTCACATCATTTCCTGGTACTCTATTGGACCAGACTCTGATGTTTTACACCATGTTTCTCATAATTTCTCCTTCTCTGGAGACATGTAAAACCCGCCTGGATATGTTCCAGCATGACTTGTGACCTAGGGGATCCTGCTGTGGTAGGGGGATTGGCCTGGATGGTCTTTCCAGGTCCCTTCCAATCCTTGATGTTCTGTGATTCTGTGAAACGGGCTTCCAGCTAAGCTAGGAAGTCCCTCAAGTGGTCAGTTACTCTATCATGGACTCTTTCCATGTGTTTCTTGCTGGTGTAGAGCAACATGAGCTGTAGGATGAAAGTTCCTGGAGAGCAAAACTTCCCGAGGAGCTTCTCGCTAAGAATGCTTCAGGTTTTGAGGAGGAAACATTTTTATCCTAGTAGGATCACCCATCCCTGGAGTCTACTAAATACTTTAGGAGTTTGTGGCTTGAGTCGTGCCCGTTTCTGGCTGTTTGCAAAGGTATTAGCTGCTTTTACTGGCGGTATGAAAATTCCTTATACATCTTCCGGAAAAAATTCCCCGCCAGGAGAAAAAACTCTGCCTTTCATTCAAAGGTCTGAAGTTGGCATGGCTGGGGTGATGGATTTCGCTTGTTGTACCTGCAGAAGAAATAGCAGGAAATCAAATGGAATTCAAAGCTGGGGTTTGTTTGCCTTCAGAACTGTAGCTCTCCTTTCCTCCAAAGAATTGGAGCTGAGCAGGTGTTACCTAGGTAGGAAAATTTCACTTAAACATCTCTGAACTGTCCCAAACCAAAGTCTGTTCTCATCCATAACCTAATTTAGCCCTTGACAGATATATAGAGCTCTTGTAGCTTTCTGTTCTTCACCAACTCTCCTGAGCTTCAAGTCTCACTGACCAGATGGGTTGTAATTTGGCCTCTGACATGGCGCAGTCCTGCCAGAGGGTGAAAATTACCTGAACTGGCCAACACTGAGGTCACACTCCTGTCTCCTTGAAGTCGTTTTCTTCCTCTCGGGCTGCTGCCTCCCATTTCCCAGCCCACGGATCCCTGGTTTTCTCCATTTTGACCAGTGCACGCTAGCGATACATGGATTGCTTATCCCCTTAGAAGCCAGTATTGTATTTAAATGTCTTAAGCCTCTTCTGAACATCAGTCACAGGATTGATTTAGCCTTAGCAACGTCCACCACTGAGATGCTGCAGTTGCCCAGCACTGGGTGGATTGAAGTGCTTGGTGCTGTGTCAGATATGGGGAACAGCCGTGCGTGGCACAGAAATGCATTTAAGCAAGGAGGAGCCTTCAACACTCTTGCAGAGTCCTGGCAGAACAATACTCGGGGGTATTTTCCACACCTTAATCTTTTGTGGGCAAAATAAAAACGGAAGGAAGCTATTCCAGAAGAACATCACCTCCCCTAAAGCAGGTACTTCCTCACATCCCTCGTGCCTGAGTGGACGATGTGAATACACTCAGGATGAAATGTCAGATCTTGTGAATAACAAACCTGTAGACTCTTTTGTGTGGGATTTTCATTTCCTTCTCTGTTTTAATGCAACAGTGTTCTCCTGGCTTCTTGGACATCTCTGAGCTCCAGAACAAAAAGAGGGTGTAAGATGCATGGAGAGCATCTAATTCTAGGAATTCACAAAATCACGGAACATTAGGGATTGGAAGGGACCTCAAAAGATCATCCACTCCAATCCCCCCGACACAGCAGGATCCCCTAGATCCAGTCACAACAGAGCAGTCCAGGCAGGTTTGAAACATCTCCAGAGAAGGAGACTCCACAACCCCCCTGGGCAGCCCCTGCCAGGGCTCTGGCACCCTCACTGGGAAGAAGGTCCTTCTCACATGGATGTGGAACCTCCTCTGCTCCAGCTCACACGTGTTGGCCACTGTCCTATCACTGGGTGCCCCTGAGCAGAGCCTGGCTCCATCCTCCTGACACCCACCCTTTCCACATTTGTCAACATCAGTGAGGTCACCCCTCAGTCTTCTTTTTCCCCAGCTCAATAGCCCCAGCTCCCTCAGCCTCTCCTCAGCAGGGAGATGCTCCACTCCCTTCATCAACATTGGATTGCTGCCTTTTCTTCAGTCACTTGGGAAGGAGGGATTTGCTCTGACCTGACTAGGACAAATTTTCCTTTCTAGGACAAATTTCCTTTCCGGGATTTCTCTATGCAGCCCCTCCAAGAACCAGACTGAGAACCACCAAGTCAGCAGCACATCTTCCAGCAAACAGAATTTACCTTTTAACCTTTGCAGCCCCTTCCACTGGTGCACACACAGCTTCATTTTTTGATTTATTTGTGTTTTTCTGGCAGCAGAAGCCATTTTTTGCAGGTGCAAAAAGGCCCCTTTCATTTCCCCCGACTTAAGGAACAGAAAGAAAAGAAGTTGGAACCACCCCCCACTTTCCTTATGGAAAGGCAATATTTTGCTTTTAGCACTGCTTTATGTGCAGGGGTTTTTTAGCTCCTCTAATCTTAAATTCAGTCCATGAATGGATGGATAATTTCCTCCCCATCGGTTTTTTTCATCCTTCTGAATTATTTACTACTCCCTGCAACTTGTAGCTGTGAGTCTACTTATTGCTGTAGCCGTGTGAGACGCTCCCTTTGCCCGTGTTCTGGGGCGCTGCCTCCTTGCTGTGGGGTAGCTGAAGCTGAGGGGGTGCAGGTATCCTTAGAGAGGTGCCTGGGCAGGAACCTCCACTCTGGAATCTTGCAGAACCCAACCCCTAAGTATCAGAGTCCCAATCCAGCTAATTTATCTTCATCATTCACATCCCCCAAATCCTGAATCATGTTGGTTGCCCTCCACTGCACCTTTTCAATCTCCAAAATGTCCTGCCTGTAATATAGTGACCAGAATTGCAGACGATATTTCAACTATACTCCCACTAATGTCTTACATAAAGCAGTGCCAGAATAACTTGCGCTGATTTATAATCCTTACAAATATATATATTTGTTTAGCCGCTGTTGTTGGGGGGTTTTTTATCGCTGCCAAACGTCGAACATATGTCTGGGGGTCTGAAGGCCTGTTAAAGACAATGAATGAATCACATTCTCTGCACGACAAAAGAAAACACCTTTATTTCTTATCGTCATCGAGCTTGAGTGCTGATACGTGATGGATTGAAACAACAAAAGAAAAAGAGAGTTTAGCAAAAGTCAAGTAATAAGGCAGCGGGTTATAAATGAAGTCTTCCAGAGCCTCAAGTTCACAGGTGTCTACAGGCACTTCACACTCCTCAGCACACAAATAAATTGCCCAACAAGGCGGTGATAGCGGCCTCTTCTTTCAGTAGGAAAACCCACCCCACCCATAAATGGGAATTTGTCACTGGTCTGTCGATGGTTGGACTCAGTGATCCCAAGGGGTCTTTTCCAACCTGAATGATTCTGTGGTTCTGTTTTGGTCACAGGAACACTCAACGCTAATACACAGAGCAACCCTTCTTGGGGTCAGAGTAACCCCTGCAGGGGTGCTGATGGAGCTCTGTTTGGGATGGTGCTGGGACCTGTGGCTTCCTAATGGAAGCAGGTTTCCAGCAGTGTCCGTGTGTTTATTGGGTAAGATTCTGGCCTTGTTTGTGGGGTCATAGCATTAAGATTCTGAATTAATCATAAAATCCCAGACTGGGTTGGGTTGCTCACCCAGTGCCAATCCCCTGTCACAGGCAGCAACATCTCTCACCAGACCAGGGTGTCCAGAGCCCCTCTAACCTGGCCTTGGACACTGCCAGGGTTGGAGCAGCCACAACCTCCCTCACAGGGAGCACCCTCACAGGGAGAAATGTCTTCTTTAATGCATTTCCAGTGTGTTATTTCCAGTAAAGATGCACTGTGAGTGAGCATTTCCAGTTCTGTGGTTCATGGAGAATGCGGCAACACATCACCACAAGGTCTTGCTGTAAAATGTATGAAGACACCTTCCATCCTACAGTAGCTAGACTAGTGGCTACCATGTTGTAGAGGAGGTGAAAACAGACTTGCAGAAGCTGGAAGGGAGTGTGGCCAAGGTGAAATGACTCTGAGAGTACTGCGAATGGCTGGCCACAGAAGACCTGCAAGTATTCCCTCTCAATTGCTCAGCAAGGTTGGAAACTCTGCTTGTTTCCAGTTTCAGGAGAAGGTTTTGATGGCTTCCACCTGAATCCGCTCTGTGCTTTCTAGTGCAGGTGACCTGCATTAATGGCCTCATTCTCCCCAGACAACGTGATGCTATTACCGTATCACACCAGTTTTACCTTGGCTTGCGGCCATTATCACCAATAAATAATGGCTCCTGTTACATCAACTCCTGCTGAGGTCTTGGGACATGAAATTCATGTGTGCTACCAATGGAGATCGAACGTAACCTTGACATTAATCAGACAGGTGGAATTTAAGGCTTCCCCAGCTTTTCCACTGCTGCTCTCCTCACAAATCATGAAGTTCAGCAGTTTTCTGGTGAGGTTCAATATGAAAAACCCCACACGTTCCTTTCCTCCTTATTTTATTAGTCTTTTTAAAACACATTAATACGACCATTATGATGTTTATAAACATCTCTGCCTTCCTCGCGCTCTCCTGAATCCTAAATGGGCTCCTGTTTTCCGAGAGCAAACAACAAATGGAGCAGAGCTTTGAAGAAACCCACCCTCGATTAATAGTTAATGATGGCTCAGGAGAAGGAACAAAGCCCGTACGGTGTGAACACGGATTAGCCCTTTTAGAAACACGGCCAAGCAGTTTGTAGGAGCTCCGGTGCCCGGGAGCAGCCTGCTGTGCCCTCCTGCCGAGACCAAGGCCGGGCAGCGGGCTCGGTGCGGGGGGCCGGGAGCCCCCGGGGTCTGCGCCTCGGCTGCCCCCCTCTCCCAGAAAGCAATGAGCTGGTTGATGCAGGAGCATCCCCTGCTGACCAGCACCCGAAGATAATTGTCTCTGCCAAGGAGCTGGCGATAACCCTCCTCCAGCTCCCTGAGTGCAGAACCATTGAGCTTGGCCAGGGCTGATGCCCAACACGGGGCTCTTGGCCCATCATAGCTCATGGGTTGTGTCTGGTTTCACCATTAGCCTGCTTCCCTCTCCAAGCACATGTGTCTTGTCCGTGTCCCAAGCTAGGCGTTCCACCTTCCTGCCAATGTTGATGGGGGCAGAGCTTGGAAGGTGAATGTCTTTGCATCCCCCTACCTGCTTCCAGAGCCATCCTTCCTCACAGAGAATATTTTGAGTGTAGGACTTCAGATATTTCCATTAATAAATTACCGTGCATCACGTCAAATTAGCATTGCCATTACTGAAAGATTAATAGCGACAATGCGTTGTGGCACTCCATCGCTTCGGGGGAATTTCCCTTTGTTCATGCTTCGGCATAATAGTGGGGAGCCGAGCAGCACAGCTCCGAAGCATAAATATAGCCCCAGCCCCTCAGCACAAGAGGCAAATCCTAATCGCCATGGAGGGCTGGCAGTTACCTCCTGCGATGAGCGTGCCCCAAGCTTCAGTGCCTTTGAACCGGGATGCAGCACCCACTGATGTCCCTCACACTCTGCAGATCACAGAATCACGGAACATTAGGGATTGGAAGGGACCTCGAAAGATCATCCAGTCCAATCCTCCTGTCACAGCAGGATTCCCTAGACCAAGTCACACAGGAGCATGGCCAGGCGGGTTTTAAACGTCTCCAGAGAAATAACAGACCCCGATGTTTATGGGGGTTTATTTACTAAGTGCCAGGGAGGAATAAACAACCCTCGTTTGCATGGGAAGCCTTTTTATTTCCAACCTTGAGTAGCTCGTGTGCTAGCGACGGCGTAGTGATGACGCCCAAGCGTACGTCACGCCAACCTTCATCTTCCCTTCCATAAATCCTCCATCCTGACTGGAGTTTCCAAGGGGAGAAATTACTCTGGTGCTTGTAAAAAGGAGAAACTTCTGTTCCCCTCTGCCTCCTCCGGTAGGGACATGACGACGAAGCAATTAAGTGATTAAACAACGTGTCCTAGTGGATGCAATTTAAAATAGAGGATGAGAATCTATCAACTGGCATTGTTTTACTTAAAATCACAGCATCACAGAACATTAGGGATTGGAAAGGACCTCAAGAGATTGTCCAGTCCAATCCCCCTGCCACAGCACAGTCACCTAGACCAAGTCCTACCCGAGCATCTCATACCTGCGCTTTATTGATGGGCAGGGAGAGGAGAGACATCTTCATCTCACACTGATACACAAAGTCATTTTTACAAACGACTTGCGCGAGCAGAATTATTGCATTCCCATCCATTTGACTCTGTGCCTCATAGATCCGGGAGAAATCTCTTTGTGATGGCCCCGTTCCCCTGCTTAAATATCAACTATTGGTGTTTTTAATGTTTTTGTAAACATTATATATTTTAATACTCAAGAAAAATGTGTCTCATAAATAAGGTTTATTATCTGTCAAAAAGGATGAAAATATAACTTTACATTTCTGTTTTAAAGTAATTTTAGTGCCTATTAGCTATAAAGGAACAGTTATATATAATTTAGAGTATGTAGTCACTCGAAACAACTTGACATTTTCACACAAACACAGAACCTTAATAATAGTCTGGGGATTTCATTGGAAGTATACACCACTACAGGATATTAAAATAACTTATGGGGCACTGTAATTCTTGTTTTGTATTTGTCCAAGTAGTTTTGAAGCAGGCTATAAAGTAGAAGAATAAAAAAGCTGAGCTCCAAAGTCAGCGAAGCTGCATTCTTAAAGTTATAGCAGTCTTTTCCTATTAAGCCTGATTACACCAGCTGACATTTTGCGCTGTCATCTTCCCCTTCTCCCTCCTGTTACCATGCCAGGCTCCACGCGTAAATGCCCCGCGCTCGGCAGCTCTTCTTTAGAGCCCTTGCAATTTGCCTACAGTAATGATGCTGATTGTAGGCGTTTGGGGATCGTACTCAGAGCTTGAAACCAGTGACAGACTTGTTGATCACGGAACAAACTCCACATTTCACAGCATCACAGACATTAGGGACTGGCAGAGACCTCGAGAGATCATCCAGTCCAATCCCCTGCCACAGCAGGATCCCCTAGACCAAGTCACACCAGAACATATCCAGGCAGGTTTTAAAAGTCTCCAGAGAAGGAGAATCCATAACCCCCCTGGGCAGCCCGTTCCAGTGGGCAAGGCAATCCTGTGCCATGCTAACCCCCACCTCAGCGCTGCTGTCTTGGACTCAAGACGCTCCAAAGATCCAGTGATGCTCATTCCTATTATTCTGCATCTAAGCAGGACAAGGGCTGATGGCTAAGCTGAAAGAGGGAGATTTCAACCTGCTTGGGTATGTTCTTGTGTGACTTTGTCTATGTGATCCTGCTCTGGCGGCAACCATCCCAGTTCAGGTTGGACCTTGAGGCTCTGAGCAACCTGCCCTGGGTGGGCATGGCCCTGCTCACTGCAGGGTTGAGACTGGAGGAGCTTGGAAGATCCCTTCTGACCCAGACCAGTCAGTGATTCTATGATGTCCCCACACGCCAGAGTGTAGTCCTCACTAACCATCTCTCCTTGTGGGAATTCTCAGATAAAACATGGAAGATGTTCTTGATCTAGGGGGATTGGACTGCATGATCTTTTGAGGTCCCTTCCAATCCCTAATGTTCTATGATTCTGTGAAAATCAAACTCAGGAGCGTGATGGGTGAACCTTCACCAGTCTGACCAGTTTCTTCCAGAAACAAAATAAAAACCTGAAAGTTTTTAATAGATTTTTTGTTACTAAGCCCCACAGACTTCATTGTGATTAAAATTTGCCCACGATTTAACTTGTTCTTTTAATTGTCATTGCAGTGGCATGTGGCTGGGCATTAGGTGAGTGTGCAGATGTGCACCAAAATTAATATGGACTTGGAGGAATCGCCTCATGGCCATAAAAGGGCTGACCAAATGTTCACAGATGGAATTTGAGTGGGCCCTTATTGAATAAACTAGTAGGGCCCACTTGGGTCATTTCCGCATCAATCCCGCACAGTCTAGTTGGAAAAGGCGCAGTCCAGGCCTTTTCCACAGTAATTATTCTCATGCCTGATCCATTAATTTTTTAATTTGCACCGGGGTTGCTCAATGACGGCCCCACCACCACCGACGAGAGAAGAATTTCAAATGCAGTTTGAAGACCGAGTGTGGCTGCGCTGATTTTTTTAACCTTCCTCACTGCGCTGCGGTTTGACTGAAATGGAGTTAGTGCTGCAGACAAATGGAATCTGAGGCTCAGAGAACCAGAGAATCATTTAGGTTGGAAAAGACCTCCAAGGTTATCCAGACTAACCATTAACCCAGCTGTCCCAAGGCCACTGCTAAACCCTATCCCTCAGCTGCAGATCTCCATGACTTTGAAACCTGTCCAGGGGTGGCTCATGACATCCAACGGTTCAGCTCAGAGAAAATCATAAATTACCCATTTGCTGCTGCAGAGGAAAAGAGATGGACACTTCTCTTTCTTATCACCATCCCTGGGCAGGGCTCAAGGTCATGGGGATTTGGAGCTCAGGGACAGGGTTTGGGGTGACCTTAGGACAGCTGGGTTCATGGCTGGAGTTGACCTTGAAGGTCTTTTGCAACCTAACAGATTCTATGATTCTTACTCCCTAGCACAGGGGTTTTTCTCCTACTAACCTGATACCCAGGGAGGAGAGTGTTTGTGTCATGAGAACTGGGCTGGGTTTGTGGAGGTCGGTGTGTTTGCTGTATCAATACATATTTCTGTGCAGCCCACCGAACTCTGGGGGAGCCACAGGTACCCAGTACTCCTGCAATAACAGCTCCTGGTTGCAGTTTATGGGGAGTGTGTGGTAATATTACCTATTAAAGTTGAGATCCAGGTGTCATAACTCAGAATGACTGGTACCCGACTCTAGAGAAAGGATCATAAATAACAATCCAGCCGGTGAAATTTGGAGGTGCTCAGTGAAATTTCCCCTGTAGTTCCGTACTGATTTCCTTTTTCTTTTGCTTCACTCCTTTCCTTTGCCTCCTGCCTTTTTTACAGCTTCTAGTTGAGATTTTATGGCCTTGTTGTGCAGTTTTACATGAACAAATGGGGGGGAATTTATAAATAAATAAAGCAGTTGTGGAATGGAAAAGCACAATAACAACAGGAATCGCCGGGCTGTGGGGAAGGGATGTCATCACCCACCTGTCCTGCCTCTGCCTGTCTGGGGCATCATTTCAAAATGCTTTAAAAAACACTCATTTCATTTCATTTTATTTATTTTTTTCTATTTATGTAATAAAAACTAGTTAAGAAATTTAAGAAATTAATATATTATTTATTTTATGTATTATGATATTTAATTTATTCATATTATTTCATTTGTTTTATTTTATTTCATTTAAAATTTAGTTTAATTTAATGTTATTTATTTTCATTTATGTTATTTTATTTATCACACTTATTTCATTTTTTTATTTTATTCATTTCATTTTATTCATTTTATCTCATGTTGTTTTTATTTTATTTGTAACCGTGTCTCATCTCAATAGCTGAGGAGGCTGGGAACGCATTAGAATATTGATCAAATATATAGAAACAGAAAGGAATATAAAAAGAAAGTGCTGGATGTCAGCGGAGTGTGATAAGAGAGCCCGTGTCTCTGTAGCTGGGGTTTTGTAGCTCCTAGAGGCAGCAGGTAGATAAAGGACCCCGGAGTTGTTCCCCGCGGGACCTCCGATGACATTGTAACAGATGACTCCAGATGACAATGTAAGAGGAGGAATGGGAAGAAATTATATTAACAAACTGTAGTCGATGGTTCTAATAAGATTTGAACCGCTGAATAACCGAACCCGAAAGACCAACATATTTTTCAAGAAGGTTTAGAAGGATCCCGCGATTGAGTGTGTCAAAGGCTGCAATTATGTCAGGAAGCATTACGAGGGATGGATTCCCACCATCACATGCAATAAGTGTGTTATTGCAAATCCTGATGAGCGCAGATTCGCCGCCGATAAAAAAACCACCAACCCCACCAAACCACGAAACAAAACCGCAGCAGAACTTCTGCAGTGAATTATATCACTGAAACATCTGCTGGCTCCTCCTCCCTCAACTGCCAACAGGAAAAACAGATTAGAATCTGCTTCCCTCATTGCCAGAACACGCAGGGATTAAAAAAGTCCAGGTGATGCAGTTCCTTTATCAGAGTTTGAGATAGTCCTAGTGGCTAACGACACCTGTATAGTCTTTTCAGTCTGTGAACAGAGCAGGAGAGGGCCTTTTCTCAGTAAACTCTCAGCTCTTGGCTCCAAGGGATCACAGAATCACAGAACAGGGATTGGAAGGGACCTCAAAGGATCATCCAGTCCAATCCCCCTGCCACAGCAGGATCCCCCAGATCCACTCACACAGGAACATGGCCAGGAGGGTTTGAAACATCTCCAGAGAAGGAGACTCCACACCCCCCCTGGGCAGCCGCTGCTCTGGCACCCTCACTGGGAACAAGGTCCTTCTCACACTGATGTGGAACCTCCTCCGCTCCAGCTCACACCCACTGCCCCTTGTCCTGTCACTAGATGCCCCTGAGCAGAGCCTGGCTCCATCCTCCTGACACCCACCCTTCACATATTGATCAACATCCATGGGGTCACCCCTCAGTCTTCTTTTTTCCCAGCTCCACAGCCCCAGCTCCCCCAGCTGTTCCTCAGCAGGGAGATGCTCCCCTCCCTCCATCATCCCTGTGGCTCTGTGCTGGGCTCTCTGCAGCAACTCTGTGTCCTTCTGGAGCTGAGGGGCCCACAACTGGACACAAGATTCCAGATGGGGTCTCAGCAGGGCAGAGTAGAGGATGAGAAGAACCTCTCTCAATCTGCTAACCACCCTAGTTCTGATGCACTCCAGGATGCCATTGGCCTTCTTGGCTACCAAGGCCCATTGCTGGATAAAGATTTTGTTTCCCAAGTTGTAAGAACTGACAGAGAAGTCTGTGAATTCGTGTTGGGTTTTTTTTTTCATGTTGTGGGAAGAGGCTCTGTAATAAGTCTATCAGTTTTCTGGCATAAATTTGTCAGGGGAATAAATGTGTCTAATACATATTTGTCATGATTGATAATGGCTTTGCAAGTGCTCTAAATAAGGAAGGGAAACATTTTCCTTCTATGTTTAAATGATGGGAAAAATAGCCCCAGTGTTATCGAATGACAAAGAACGTGGCTGGTGCGGAGTACTTGGAAGTTCTGAAAACTTCAGCTACATTTAGCAGGCCCTAGATTTGTCAGGAAGAACCACACTGTGTTTAATATTAGCAACTTGTTTTCTCTGTCTGTGAGACCCACACTGGCCATGTGTGAGTTTAAACACTGAGTCTTCATAACTCAAACTTAAATAGAGAAGCCAGTTCTACACTGTCCTAAATCCAAGACTTGGGACTTGGGGCTTTTTTTGCTAAACATGCTATTCCAAACCACAGAATCAAATTGTTTAGGTTGGAAGTGACCTCAGACATCGCCCAGTGCCACCCCCTGCCGTGGGCAGCGACACCTTTCACCAGACTAGGTTGCTCAGAGCCCCATCCATGATGACCTTTTGAGGTCCCTTCCAACCCCTAACATGCTGTGACTCTGTGTGACCTTGGCACAGGAGCAGACACACGTGCTTGGAAAGACTGAGAGGTCTGGCTGAAACAACCAAGCCAGGCAGGACGATGAAAACACAGAAGAAATGCAGTTTCCCAGGCTTCATGTCCCCAGTTTTCCTCTCCTGCATTTTACCATTTTCAGGTCAGAGTAAATGAAGGTTTTTTTGGAGCCAGTTTCCCTTCTCCCATGTCAGAAACAGATTTTTTTGTAAAATGTAAAATATGAAGTTTTCAGGCTCAGAGTAGTTTAGGCTGGAAAAGACCTTCAGGTCACGGAGCCCTTATTAGATTCTTCAGGAGATAAGAACACGATGACAAACAATATGAACAGCAAGACGTGGAGTTCAGTACCGACTATTACAGCACCAATCACATCCCATCAGACACCACAGAGAAGAATTGTGCCTCCCAAAGCAGGGCGGCAGCGACAAGAGTAGAAGGCTGTGGCCGGTGAGCACAGTCCTGCAGCGGTGCAGATGTCCCCGTCCTCCTCTGCAGCATCACTCCTGGCACACAGAGTCCCATGAACACAAAGTTAGGCGCCGAGGCGAAATGACTCTGCTATAGATTTTTACAGTCATCTGCAAAAGTGATTTTAGCAAAGCTCTGAGGTCAGCAGCAATCTCCATTTTCCCATTTGTTTCAGCGAGGCTGTGCAGGGCCCTGGCATTAGGTGCAGATATTAGTGAGCGGGGATAAACATAAAAATAGTTTTTTCAGGTTTGAAATCGGGTTTCGTAGACGGTCGGCGCTGGATTTCAATAAGCATCTAATTAAGATAGATTTTTTTCATCCAGTGCTCTTGCAAATTCTATTTATCGGACCCGCTTCAAGTAGAGCGGATTATCAAAGCAGCAACCAAAGCTGCAAGTTCAGCACAAAGATATTTTCATAGAATCACAAACTGGTTTGGGGTGGAAGAGACCTTAAAGATCATCTAGTCCAACCTCCTCACCAGACACCTCTCACAGGTTGTCCAAAGCTCCATCCAACCTGTCCTGTCACACACAGATCACACAGACAGGACATTTGGGATCGGAGGGGACCTTCAGAGATTATCCAGTCCCATCCCCCTGCCACAGCAGGATGCCCTAGATCCAGTCACATAGGAACATGGCTAGGTGGCTTTTAAACATCTCCAGAGAAGCAGACTTCACAATCCCCCTGGGCAGCCCCTGCCAGGGCTCTGGCACTATTGTTGGGAAGAAGGTGCTTCTCACATGGATGTGGAACCTCCTCTGCTCCAGCTCACACCCATTACCCCTTGTCCTATCATTAGATGCCCCTGAACAGAGCCTGGCTCCATCCTCCTGACACCCACCCTTCACATATTGATCAACATTAATTTACCTCCACATCCCCTTTGCATGCCCAGCTGGGAGGGTCTTCTCCGGGTACAGCTCTTGCCCCTGCTGACCCCTCCATCCTTGCTTTGTTCTCCTGTGGCCAAGGGCCATCACTCACTGTGTTGTACATCTGCTGGGAAATGGTTGAATAAGGTTGGGTTTATTTGTGGAGGTTCTCCTGGAGCCAAACATCACACAGGGTCAGACAAGGGTAGCATCCTCATTGTGGGGGATTCTCCAAACCCCTCCCAAGTGCTCCGTCCCATGGGCAACTGCCACTGCTGAAGGAGCCTGGGTGCTTGGGCTTCCCTTCTCCTCTGCTCCCACAAATACACCAGAGAGACAAAGAGCCTTTCAGGAATGCAAATTTCAGTGCAAGTTATTAGTTTTTGCTTTCATGGAGAAAAAAATAATAAAGAAACCTCAGGACCAGCAGCTTCCCCACAAATCTCCAACTAACCCTTGCACTCAATTAATCTCCGTGACCTTCCCATGCCCCGTGCCATGAATTGTACCTTGAGGTTAGCAAATAGGTCTCCCCGTAGGTCCCAGCGACTCCTCTACGGCTTTTGTGTTCAAGCCTTCAGATGTTGTTGATTTGAATTTGAAATTCCTTTCATGCACAGTGTCTTGATCTGATAGAGCTTGCGCTTTTAAAGCCCAGCTTTAATTTGTTTAATCTGGCAAATTCTTAATTATACGAGCTGTAAATTTTATTGTATTGTAAAGCCCTGCGATACAGGCAGAAAGAGCCAGCGCCAAGGTACGAGTGATTAACGGCACCGCCTTGCTCCGGGGGTGACAGTAACGTGCTTGGGGCTGGCTGGGAGAAAATCTGGGTGCAGAAACCCTGTCCTCCAAACCCTGGGAAACCCTGTAGGGCTTTGCATGGGCCACAGCCTCGATGGGATAGGTAGGGCTGGGATAAATGACTCTGGGTTTTAGGACCCAGCATGAAGTGGGGAAGGGTGGGAGAAACGAACATAAATAGTAAACTGTTGAAATGTCTTCCTGGTGTCTTTTTTTGGATATTGACCTCACAGAATCACAGAACATGAGGGGTTGGAAGGGACCTTGAAAGATCATCGAGTCCCATCCCCCTGCCACAGCAGGATCACCTAGACCATGGCCAGGCAGGTCTTAAACATGTCCAGAAAAGGAGACTCCACAACCCCCCTGAACAGCCCTTCCAGGGCTCTGTCACCCTCACTGGGAAGAAGTTCGTTCTCATATTGATGTGGAACATCCTCTGTTCCAGCCCCCTGTCCTATCATTAGATGACGCTGAGCAGGGTCTGGCTCCATCCTCCTGGCACCCATCCTTCCCATATTTATCAACATTAATGGGGTCACCCCTCAGGCTCCTTTTTTCTTCAAGCTAAAAAGACCCAGCTCTCTCAGCCTTTCCTAGTAAGGGAGGTGTTCTACTCCCTTCATCATCTTCATGGCTCTGTGCTGGACTTCATCCCCTTGATGCTCATCTGTCCATGGTGCTGCCGGGACAGGATTACTCCTCTCAGCAGGTGCTGCCCATGCTGACAGTAATTCTGTGGGAAGGGGAGCAGCAGCAGCTCTGGTGGTGGTGGCACTGTGCAAGAGCAGTGAACGAGGACACACCATGAGTTCATCAGTCATAGGTGGCATCTCTGGAGACATCTGTGAAATTCCAGCTTCACAAACACAGGGGGTTTTCTTCTGGGGAGCTAAAGGAACTGCTCTACGAGCTTTGCCAGCAGAAGTCATCCAGCAAGGCTTGGGGTTTGTCGCAGCCTGGTGAGGACAAAGGCAGTGGCGCAGAAGGGCTTTTACTGTCGAGCAGGACACGGGCCGTGCTTCGGCCACCCGAGTGATGCTGTTTGCTCTGTGCTGTTATCCCTGCCCTGTGCCACAGGGACACTGTTATCAGCACAGGCCGCTTCGCCCCGTTCTCCAAAGTGCCCGGACTTCCCAGAAAGCTGGTCATTGTCAGTGGAGACACGAGGCGGGTGTCTGTCTAGTTTCCACTCCCCCATCTCTTCTGTATCTGTGTGAGGGCTCCGTTCAAAGCGGTGCCTGGTGACTGTGGTTGGGTGCTGCCTTTCATCAGGGGCTTCGCTTGGGCTGTGTAGCGGGGACCGACAGTCGGCAGTTATCTGGTACCTCCAGATAAAGATGGGATAGCTCGTGAAGTGACTGATGGCTTTTGCTAAGTCCCCCCAGTGTGATTACTCTGTAAAAATGTCTAGCTGGGCGATAGGAAAACCAGAGGAACGCCGCTCAGGCCGGTGTTTGCAAGTCCATTCATGCGCTTTGATCAGAAGGAAAGGCTGTAGGAGTTTGTTGATAGCCAGAGCCAAGAAGAGGAAACAGGCACTGGCAAGAAATGTCAAAGTCATAGAAACGTTTAGATTGGAAAAGTCCAGCCATTAACCCAACTGTCCTAAGGCCACCACTAAACCGTGTCGCTGAGCTCCAGACCTACATGGCTTATTTTTAGTGGGGTAGAAGACCTTGTTGGAGTCAAAGACCGTGTTGGAGTAGAAGTCCCTGTGTGCCCATCTGGCTCTTTTGGTTTAGGAGCAGAGTTGCACTAGTGGAAGCAGCCTGCACCCAGCCTAATGTGTAAGTGGGGTGCGACACCTCTGCAGTGCCATTGAGTCATCTGGTGATTCAGCACTGACGCTGCATCGGTGTTTTGGAGCACTCGGGTCTCTAGGTGTGCGTGTGCACTTTCAGGGCTCCTGTCTCTGCCAGCTCTTTGCACTAATTCACCTCACTGATGGGAAATTAATTACTCTCCAGCCTGCTATCTGTGTAACATCCACAACAGAGAAGTCTTCTACAGGCAGGGAGGTTGCAGCTATTACTGACCTGGCAGGTAGGGGCTCAGCTCCTGGGTGTCCTGGGTGTCTACAGCTCACTTCACATGCAGCAGTGCACTGAGGACTTCTGGCCAAAGGGTTTGAGTCCCTCGTGCGCTCATCCTGCACTTTTGAAGTGACCCTGGTCAGGCTGGATGGGGCCCTGGGCAATGTCATCTGGTGAGAGGTATCACTGCCCATGGCAGGGAGTTTGAACTGGATGATCTCTAAGTCACTTCACACCTAAACCACTGTGATTCTATGAAACAGTTTGGGATGTTTCACTGGCTTTCTGATGGCAGTAGTTTTTTAAAAGGAGGGGTGAGTTGGACACTAGGAAGCCCTTCCTCGTGGAAAGGGTGATCAGAGCCCGGAATGGACTGCCCAGGGCAGGGGTGGCATCCCCATCCCCGGAGGTGTTTCAAAACCTCCAGGGTAGCTAGCGCACTTGAGGCCATGGCCTAGGGGTAAGGGAGCTGTTGGGGTGAGGGCTGGAGATGATGATTCTGGAGGTCCTTTCCAGCCAGGATGGTTCTATGATTGTATGAGTGTGGAGTGGCGCAACGCGGGGCTGGGCTTTGGCAGACAATCACTGCTGTAAACAAGTGTGTCTCAAAAGAGACAAAATGTCAGCAAAATAATTGCCTAGCAGTACTTCATATCAATTAATTCATTTATATTTAATTAAAAGGAGTCATAACAATTGGCTGCTGTGTAAAAGCCCCTCAGCTATGGAGTCCTCGATGCCTTTTTCTCCGTTTTCTGGGGCTGGATGCTGTTACCATCTTTGAATAATTCAACCCACATCTATTTCCTAAATGGAAAATCTGTCTTGGAGTTCTTCCCTCATCTGTGGGGAAGCAACAATAAAGAGGTGCTTTGTGTGTCTTAGAAGTGGCAGTGATGGGAGTCTAGGGGTGGGATCTTGAGGACTACTTCAACCCAGGCACACTGGGGATCCTAGATCAGTGAGGGGCTTCTAAAGATGTCCATTGCCCCAGGTGACCCCAGTGAGTCCAGCAGAGTGAGTGCGTTGCTGGTCTGGCCACTGTTGTACAGCCCCAGCAGAAGTGACATCCAAGCCCACCTTACCATTTCCCTCTTGTAGTGAGGTTCATTTTATGATGGATCACAGAATCACAGAACTTTAGGGATTGGAAGGGACCTTGAAAGATCCCCCAGACACAGCAGGATAACCTAGACCAAGTCACACAGGAACATGTCCAGCTGGCTGTTAAACATCTGCAGAGAAGGAGACTCCACAACCCCACTGAGCAGTCCCTTCCAGTGCTCCGCCACCCTCACTGGGAAGAAGGTCCTTCTCATATTTACATGGAACCTCCTGCGTTCCAGTTCGCACCCATTGCCCCCTGTCCTATCAGTAGATGACACTGAGAAGAGCCTGGCTCCATCCTGCTAACACCCACCCCTCAGATATTTATGGACATTAATGAGGTCATCCCTTGGTCTCCTCTTCTCCAAGCTAAAAAGTCCCACCTCATTCAGTCTTTCCTCATAAAGGAGGTGCTCCACTTCCTTCATCATCCTTGTTGCTCTGCAGTGGACTGCCTCCAGCAGCTCTGTGTCCTTCCTGAAGTGAGGGGCCAAGAACTGGACACAAGACTCCAGATTTTGGTCTCATTAGGGCACAGTAGAGGGGGACGAGAACCTCTCTCAATCTGCTGACCACCCTCTTTCTGATCCACCTCCAGGATGCTGTTGGCCCTCTTGGCCACAAGAGCCCACTGCTGGCTCATGGTCATCCTGGTGTCCATCAGCACCCCTAGGTCCCTTTCTCCTCTGCTGCTCTCCAACGGGTCAGTCACCAACAGACCTCCATTAAATCCAGTGACAGCAAGAAATGGGAGACAATTAGGATGCACTTTGTCACTGCAAATGAAGTCAGTTCCAGTTACAAAGGACCCTGGTGTTCTCTTCACCTACTGAAATCAAAGGGACTTTTGCTGCTGATTGGAGGGAGGAGTATTTTCTACATAGCTGAATCTTCCAACAGCGTCCCATTGTCCGTGTGCAGAGCTGTTGAGGAGAAACATGAACCATGCATGGATCAGTCCTCTACTGCTTTCAACACCCCTGCTTGGAATTCATGTGTGTGACCCTCCCAGGCAGTCTGCTGAACAGATCCCATCACATAAGGGTTTGATGGCTCCCCACCAAGCTCCCCACCCTGCTGGTGGTCCACATGGCACCTCCTGGCTCAGCCCTGCCCTCACTCCCAGAGCTGTGCTGGCTCTGCATGCTCCAGCAGAGCCCTGTTAGGTTTGGCTCCTCCTCGCCAGCAGCACTGAAACTGGTGGCTTTGATTTATCCAGTTTTCTCTGTCTGCAGTTAGAATAAGCTGCTGTTTCAAACTCAACGATGCTTGCCCGAATGAGGTGGCCAAATCACTTTGTTCAGAGTATTATTTGCCATGGTTTTACTGGTGATTTGTTTTATGGAATCATTTCCTGGCTGACTCACAGGCCTCAGCAGCCTGTGGTGCCTCTCTCAGTCATTCCTGCCCATTAACAAAGTTTGTTACTGAGCACAGAGTGAATAATCTGTCAGCTTCCATCACGTGTGCCGTGAGGGATCACCTGGCACTGCAGGACCTCTGGAGACATTGCAGGGTATAGGATGGCTGACCCCGGGAGACACTGAGACTGTAAGGGTAAAACACGAAGAGTTTGGAGCTGCTCCCTAGCTGGATGTTGCCATCAGCCCAAGACACTTGAGTAGGTGTTCAGGAGGGTGCCAGCCATCGATGATTTGCTGGTACTTCGTTGCAACCAGGAATATATTAATCACTTGAGTGGAAATACCAGTGCTAGTGCAGCAAACTGGTCTCGTGGGTCAAGTCTTCCAAAGTCCAGGCTGACCTGCCACCACATCTCTTCCACGTGGGATGTTTTGAGGAGAAAAGTGCAGAGTTCTGCATGAAGACAGATTGGGAGATTAAAGGACTGAGGACAGCCTGGAGGCGAAGGAGATGGGGATGGGGGTGGAGCAGAAGTTGAACAGAAGCCATCAGTGTGCGCTGGCAGCCCAGAGAGCCAACTGCGGGCTGCAGCAACAGAAGCAGCGACACTCGGTCGAGGGAGGTGATCCTCCCCCTCTACTCTGCACTGGTGAGACCCTACCTGGAGTACTGGGTCCAGTTCCGCAGTCCCCAACATCAGAAGAACTTAGAGGTCCTGGAAGGGGTCCAGAGAAGGGTGCCTCAAATGATCAGAGGGCTGAAGCACCTCCCCTGTAAGGACAGGCTGAGCAAGTTGGGTTTTTCAGCGTGGAGGAGGCTCCCAGGTGACCTTTGAACAGCTTCCCAAGGGGATCCAAGAAAGCTGGCAGAGCGCTTTTGACAGGCGTGGCAGAGAGAGGACAGAGGGAGGGGGTGCCAGACTTGAGGAGGGGAGATTGAGGTTGCACATGAGAACAAATTCTTTGCCGTGAGGGTGCTGAGGTGCTGTAACAGGTTGCCCAGGGCTGCCCCATCTCTGACAGTGTTGGACAGGTTGTCTGGGGCCCTGAGTAACCTGCTCTAGTGAAGGCCTCCCTGCCTGTGCAGGGGTGCTGGAACTAGATGATCTTCCTTCCAACCCCGGCCTTTCTATGATTCTGTATGAGTTGCAACATCTCCCCAGTGGTGTTGGTCAATGCCTTTGGGGTTTTGCCCTGTCTTTGGCATAAGTCAGAGGTTGAGTTTGCCAGGAAATGGAATTAGAGGTGTCCAACATCACCCTCGGGTGTTGCAGGAGTCTGTCTCTGAGGTTTTCTGCTTCTGGTGTTGTGTGTGCTGGAGGTACCCCCAGCTTCAGGAGGAGTTCCCCATATGGTTTGACGACTGCCATCGCTTCTCCCCATTCTTGGCCTCCCCAAAGAGGGAGGCTCTCTTCTGGCCAGCGGGGTGGCGCAGAAGGGTTAACCCCTGTGAGCCCTCCCCCTCCTCTGCCCGCTGAAGTGCCTTGTTTGCGAAGGATTGATAGAGTCCCCTCGAGAGAAAGATTCGCGTTTTCACTGTTGCGTGTCAGGGAATGCGCCGGTGTGATTTTGGTGTCGTTTTGCGCCACCATATTTCTTCCATTAGGAATTCTAATATTTCACAACCTCTTGTCAAGGAAACTGCTACTCCTAATGCATCGGGCGAATGCGTTCCAGATGGCCTCGTAATCCAGTTCAGGTTTTTCACATACATTATTTCCCTTCCAACCCCGCGCCCAGCCTCAGCTGTGCCAAAGTTGGTTTCATGATTCATTTGCAACCGCAACAAGTTAATCCCAGAGTGAACAGCCGTGTCCACTTCAGGTGGATTCTTCTTCCTCTTGGCTCCAGACCTTGCCCGGCAAGAGGGGCTTCCAAATGAGCCATTTATATCCAGCATCCTCATGCCAAGTTCTTCCTCTCTGCCTCCAATGGATCAAGGAGGTATTTCCAAACCGAGAGGTTCCTTAGTTCATGACTAGCATTAGCAAACCACTGAATCCGATCCAGTCCAATGAGCACATTTGAAAGCATCAAGAAAAATACTGGAAAGGGGAAATCCCAAGGAGCTCCACACATGCAATATTAAAATTTAACATAATTCCATGGACTGAATCTCGATTAGTGCTCATCTTGGTTAATTCTCACTCCAACAACTTAAGCAGCAGCAAATAAGCAAAGTACAACTTTCTGCAGCTTCCTCGAGGTCTGCAGAGTCAGCCTTGGTTCCTGTTTGTTTCCCTCTGTGTGTGAGGTTTGTTTATGGAGCTTTTGTTTTGTGTTCCTTCACTCTGTTGTTTGTTTAGGGTGTTGAATGCTACTTCCTGGTGAGTTGTTTTGCTAAAAGTTGCCTTGCCCATCTGTTGCACCCTCATGTCAACCAAGCTCCAGACAGAGCTGTCTCCATCCCTTTCGGTCCCCTTTCATCTCCTGCACGTTTGGCCCCCTCGCACCAGCTGAAGTGAAAAGATATTTCCTGAAAGCTGACCTCTCAGACACTCACGTGGACTCAACATCTTAATTGCTGTTAGTGTGAATCATCGCGAGCCGGCACATAATTCCTCAAGACATTTATAGCTGTTGACTCTAAATAACCAAACCAAAGAAAATCCACAAATCCCAGGAAACTTTCTCCTACTTCATTTCAAGTTGTTTACACAGGGCACTTCATGTCGTAATAACACTTGTTGGTCTCTGTTTGATTGGAAATTTCTGTTAAACTGTGATGAGGAAAGAACTTTATGCTCCAGGTTTGATGTTTCCATTTGATTAACAACAGCCTTGTACAAGGGCTCTGCCTCTCCATGGCCGGCAGTACTGCACACACATCTCCATGGAGAAAATGGTGTTTCCTGCTTAGAATCCTGGCTGGAAAGTCCTGCCCTCATCCCAACAGCTCCCTAAACCCTAGACCATGGCCTCAAGTGCTCCAGCTACTCGGTTTTTAAACACCGCCAGGAGCAGTGACTCCACCACCTCCCTGGGCAGCCTGTTCCAGTTCCCAGCCTCTCTCTCAGCAAAGAAATTCTTCTGAAGATCCAATCTAAACCTCCCCTGATGCAACGTGGGACTAATTCCCCTCGTCCTATCATTAGTAATTTGGGAGAAGAGACCAGCAGCAGCCTGGCTGCAACCTCCTTTGAGGTAGCTGCAGAGAGCAAGAAGGTCTCCTCTAGGCCTCCTCTTCTCTAGAATAAACGACCCCAGCTCCCTCAGCCACTCTCCATAGGGCCTGTTCTCCAGCCCTCTCCCCAGCCTCGTAGTGCTCAGGACATTTGGGCAACTTACTGCACGCCCTAGTCCCATCCTAACTGCCACCTGGAGTGGGGTTTGCAGTCCTTGCCCTGTATTTATGGCACACCGTGGCTCCTTCGTGTTCTAAATTTCCTGCCTATGATGCAATGGCAAAAGTCATTAAACATTAGCAGTGAGAGTATTTTCACTGTAATAAAGTGTTAATTACTTCCACATGTTAATCGAGTTGGGGGGGCTGGTAAAGAGTTTTTTGCTTTCTATTTTTTTGGTTGCTATTGTTACTGGGCCTCAAATAATTTCCGTGTGATAATTTTCCAGGATATCAAAAACGGAATAATTATGCACTAATTAAGAAAGTGGAGCCTGCTCCCGAGTTAAGACTGCATTAATTTTAATGTTTTTTACAGTCCTTTAATTGGGGAGAGGGCTGTAAATTGAGAGCCGCCGCACTCTCCCACCACGAGCCGTCCTGCCTTTGCAATGCGCCTCCTCTGCACCGCAACCCAAGGTCAGCGCAAGTTTGCAAAATCCCTGTGCTCTTGGTACGAAATGTATTGGTGCTGAAGCGTGCATCTATCACTCTGACAAGCATTTAACTCTCCGAGAGCACATGCTCTCGCTTCTTAAATTATTAATTGCATTAAATACATTTTCATATCGCGGAGTGTTTGTGGCAAACTGTTCCCGGGCAGGGAGAGCTGTCTCGTCCCCCTCCCCACCGGTCTGAGACACTTTGCCGGCTGGGAAGGCTTCCGAGTGGCTGCTGTGGAAAATTGCTGGAAAAGTCACCCTTGCAAAGTCTTTTCTTTTTTTAATGTTGATCAGTTGGCCTGGGTTTCCCCCTGTCTTTTGTTCCGCACTAATGTCTCCAAGTCCAGATTGTTTGGGTTTGTTTATACCTTTGCACTTATCAGCCGGTGCAGTTTCGCAGGGCATTCTCCCTGTCACACCATTATCACAGGCAATGGCATCATCATCCGCTTCATTATCATCTCTGGGTCATTCCAGCCCGGAATGGCTTCGCGTTACAACTAAAAGGAGGAATCTGGCAAATGCATCATATTATCTCCCTCTCTCACTCTGGCATTTGAATGCATTATCCGAGATGCAGTCCTTGCATTAACAGGCAGCATGACCTCTGCCTCTAACATGTTTATTTTAGCAGCACTTGCTGCTGCTGCTGCTGGAGTTCAGCTCTTGATGCTGTTATAAGCTCCGTGTTCAGAGCTTGTTTGTGCCAAACCTTCTCCCGGGCTGCAGAGTAAATGTGAAGGCCCAGGTGGGAATGTGGAGCTGGGGAGGCAGCTGCCGTCCCTGCCTGTGCTCCTGCCTGTATCCTTGCCTATATCCCTGCCTCCCTGCCTGCATCCCTACTTGTATCTCTGAATCCCTGCATCCCTACTTGCATCCCTACCTGTATCCCTGCCTCATTCCTTCCTACATCCTTGCCTGCATCCCTACCTGCATCTGGGTGGTACTGCTGTGGAGGAGGGATTGGACTAGAAGATCTTTCAAGGTCCTTTCCCTAATGTTGTGTGATTCTGTCATCCATTTCTGCATCTCTGCCTGCATCCCTACCTGCACCACTTTATGCATCCCTATCTGCATCTTTGCATCCCTGTTTGCATCCCTACCTGCATCCCTGCCTGCATCCCTATCTGCATTCCTTGCCTTCCTCCCTGAATCCCTGCTGGGTGGCTGGGAGTAGGTGGCCCCCAAGGCACTGTCATGTTGCAGGTGTCAGACCTATGGGTCTTGAGGAGCTTGTGGCTGGCAGAAGATAAAGGTTCGTTGGGTGAGAAGTTGCAATTAACTCCTGAACTGTACAGGTTTTAGCAGGAGCATCCGCTGGTCATGAAGATTTGGTGCAGGCAGGATGCTCCAGGTCATGGATTCATGTCCTTTTAAAGGAAAATATGCTTAAAACCAAAGGGAAGACTTGCTGGGAATGTGTTTGGGATCTGAGTCCTTCGATGAAGAAGGGGTCAGGAACAGCAAACCCCTTTGATCCACCACATGAATGAGCTACCCACAAGAACCTACAGCAGAGTCTGGCATCAACCTGCAGCTGTGAGCTCACATTTGCATTCTTCACCCATTCTTCATATTTCTATGGAACCCTCTTGGTACCTCAGCAGAGCAATGGGACCCCATCTCCATCTGACCTTTCCTGGAGACCTCATTGGTCACCCCTGTCTAGGGCTCCTGTTAAATGTTCTGCAGTGACCTGCTTCTGCACCTTCCCTGACAGCGGTATTTCAGTGCCCGTACTGGTGCCAAGGTCAGTGTGTGGCACCCTTGGAAGAAGTAGGTGGAAATGTCTTGATGGTAGGCGTGAAGCAACGTCACCCGGAGCCTCTTTCATTTCATTTCAGCCATAAATACTGAAGAGCTGTTGGACATCTGCCAGTACAGCAGGGCAAGGTATACTGGAGACACTGGGAGAGGTGTTTCCAGAGGGTGTGGGTGCATTTTGGTGATCTCCCTCCGTACCAACGTGCAGCGACATCAGCTGCTGTCGCATCTCTGCAGTTTAGTGCTCTCTGCACTAAAGGGAGTAACCCTTCTGCCTTCTGGAGGAGAAGGTTTGAAGTGCAGAGTGCGTGAAGGTCAGCGTTAAGGTTCTCTTTGTCCTGCATCCTGACAAAGGCACAGACCTGGCAAGATGCAGTGGACAGCTGAGCAAGAAGCAGTGGAATTGCATCCCAGAACTGGGTTGGAATGGTATTTCTGACATCATTTCAGTGGCACAGTCCTTGGAGGGAGATAAAGCAGCACTGGGTGCTGTGGTCTGGGCTTTCACTGTGTCTGTTCCATGGTATAAATACGTGAAGGATGGGTGTCAGGAGGATGGAGCCAGGCTCTGCTCAGTGTCACCTAATGATAGGACAAGGGGCAGTGGGTGTGAGCTGGAACAGAGGAGG
This sequence comes from Rhinopomastus cyanomelas, assembly GCA_013400115.1. Lineage (NCBI taxonomy): Eukaryota > Metazoa > Chordata > Aves > Bucerotiformes > Rhinopomastidae > Rhinopomastus > Rhinopomastus cyanomelas. The sequence goes on from VXBP01009037.1 coordinate 1,252,628, forward strand.
TTCCACATAAATACAAGAAGGACCTTCTTCATGGTGAGGGTGACCGAGCCCTGGAAGGGGCTGCGCATGGGAGTCTTAGACTCTCCTCTGGAGACATTTCAAACCCGTCTGTGTGACTGGCTCTGGGGGATCCTGCTGTGTCAGGGGGATTGGACTGGATGATTCGAGGTCCCTTCCAATCCCCAATGTTCTGTGATCCTGTGTGAGTGAAAGAAATCCTATTTTTCCAAGGCCAACAGCCCATTGTCCAATGGGAAAATCATGAACCATCTCTACAGAGATCACTTGCTGCTTTAAGAGGAGAAGACAGTAGGAAAGTTAATGAAGACAAACCAGCGAAAGACCAGGAGAAACATTTTTCACCCAACTTTTTTTCCTTTATTCCTTTTTTTCCCTTCTCCTCTGCTCCACTTTCTCTATTACTGTTGCATTAATTAGAAATTTAGGTAAATGACATAAGTGCCCTAATTTTTTATTCCTGCCAGGAGAACAATTAGGCCATTAGAAATAACAAATGGTCCGGGCGCATGTCGCCTGTTGAAAATTTCAAGCCGCATTCTCTCTGACAAGGAAATCAAACAAATAAGAGCTGTTTGGGCCAATTTTTACCAGAAGCCGTGTCAACCCTAGCAGATGCAGCACGCCATCGGTTTTCTCTCTTTGAATTCTTCTTCTCCTCCATTGTCACGGCTCATTAAAGTGGTGCTGACTCTGGTGGATTCCCATTTCCTTTAGGTAAATAGTTATTTACATGAACCGCAACATTTTTCTTTGGTGACAATTTCTAATTGTTCCGGCAGCCGAGGGTGATGTATGAACCTCTCCCAAGAAAGCTCCACCTGCCAAATAATGGCTGCAAATTAAATAGCCTTTCGAAATAAAAGAGGCAAAATTTCCAAGTGGACAAATTAGCCCCCTCTTAGCCACATATGGGAAGGGTTGGAAGCATTTCCCCACCGGTGGGGACTCTGGAGAACAATTCTTTATGATGTAGTGGAAGACTTGGGAACTCGTTCAGGGTCCCTTCCCGTGCCAGCGTGTGCCAGCGGTGCGAGGCGCTAACAGCCGCGCTCACGTTTGTAACTCCTGCCACACCATACTGGCGACCGCAGAAGCCCCGATGCTTGTTTAACACGGATACACAGATCATTAGGGGTTGGAAGGGACCTCCAGGGGTCATCAAGTCCGACCTTCCTGCTCAAGCAGAATCATAGAACCTAAGAGAGGTTACACATAACCACATCCAGACAAGTCTTGAGAGGACTGAGAGGAGACCTCATGTGTGTCTGTAAATACCTGAAGGGTGGCTGTAGGGGGAATGGAGCCAGACTGGTTTCAGTTCTGTCCAGCGACAGGACAAGGGAAGATGGGCACGAGCTGCAACAAATAGAGTTTCATTTATATATCGGGAAAAACATCATGGTGAGGGTCCCAGAGCTCTGGCCCAGGCTGCCCAGAGTGGTTGTGGAGTCTCCAGCTTTGGAGAGATCCCAAACCCGCCTGGGTGTGTTCCCGTGGGATCCACCCTAGAGGATCCTGCTCTGGCAGGGGTGTTGGACTAGATGATCTCCAGAAGTCCCTTCCAACTTGGAATTCCAGTTGTGCCCCTGTTTTTAGGCACCTTTAAGCAGTTGTAACCCTGACAAACACACGTCCACTGGGCTTTGGAGGTCCTAAGTCCCACTCCAACACAACTGAGGGCAGAGCCGCTCAGGCACTTGGAAACCGTTCCTGACATAACTCCTTCCCCAGTGTCTGGGCCGTGCCAAGCATTGCAAGACAGAAACCTAAGCAAACATGTTTTTCTAATTTAAGTCATAACTTGAGCACGTTTCAACGTTCACATTTGGTATTTAGAAACCGAGAACTTCTCGCGAGGAAGCATCCAATCAGCTGGAATTATGCTCCGTTTGTTTTTATGGTTTCCCATGGCTTCTCTCGAGGCCAGCGGAGCTTCCCGTTTCCCACACACTCCGAGGCAGCGTGTCAACGCTTTGGAATGCCTCGGCGTGATCCCAGCACGCCTCTCAGCCGGGTCCTCTGCGGCCGCAGGCCTGCCCGTTGGACAGCCCCCTCTCAGAAACGGCCAGCGGGGAGGCCATCGCGTCTTCTGTTTGTGTGGGGAAATTTTAATGGCGAGTTCTTTTGGCTCTAATATTTACCCTGCAAGAGTAATTAAAGCAGAGAGCTCAGTAAAGTGGGTGTAGCTCTAAACACATGTTCTTGCTTTGTTTAATTATGCTGATTAGGTTTAAACCCCAATTTGGCATCACCTCTCTCGTCTTAATATGTTGTTGATGAAACCATGTGGAGACCTGACCTTAATATAATCGTGACGAAGCTCATTTGATTACCTTGAGCTAATTAAAACATACATTATCTGTACCATAGGATTGTTGTTATCTATCTTGCACTCCCCTCACTCGGGGTCCTTATGCCAGGGAGCAAATCTTACTGCGAGGTCTCTGTCTCATAAGGACCCGGTGCCTGTTCCATAATTGGGAGAGGTGTTTATTTCATGGGCCACTTACAATAACAACAGTTATCATATAAAAGCTCTGAGAATATTTAACCTGCAGCTCGGGGTTAAGTTTACTGTGGCTCGGCTTTGGTGCGTGCGGGGAGCAGCTGTGGGGCTCCTCGTGTCCCCCACCACATCCTTCTTCGTTCCCTTTTTCTTCCATTTTGTGACCAGTTTAGGGCCTCTTTCCCAAGTCTGGGCTGCACACTTTGCAGCCCAATGGTTTTGCTCCCCCTTCTACCATGAACAGACAGGATCTGGCCTTAGGGTTTGGCGACCCTTGATTTAAGACACGGGGCTCTCGCCCAGAGCAGTTTCTTTGAGTTCTGCAAGCTTGCTTGTGCTTCTGGTGCTTAGGTGTCGTGAAGCTCTCTGCTGGGCTGTGCATGGGCCGGTTGCCTTAGCCTACCACCATCCCAGGCTGTGAAGTGTCGTAGAAGGGCAAGTGGCAATCATTAATTGCACTTGACTAAAACATTTTCATAGCATCAAGTGCTGTGGTGCCAGGGAGATAGAATCATTGAATCAAAGAACTGTTGCAGTTGGGAAAGACTTTTAAGATCATCAAGACCAACCATTAACCCAAAGGACCCAAAGGCCACCCTGAACACTGTCCCTAAACTCTAAAACATCATCATACTCTTTAATTTCACGTTGCTTCTGTGAGTCTGGCAGTTCCCTCATCCCCCGGTTGTACTTGCAAGAAACTACAGCATGAGTGAAGCAAGAAAAGAAATCCTAGGAGAATAGTTCAGGTTGGAAGGGATCTCAGAGATTTTGACCCCCATAGACACCTCCCACTAGATCAGGCAGTGCAGGACCCTGTCCAGCCTGGCCTTGAACACCTCTGGAGAGGGAGCAAATACCACTGTCCCCTTGCTGCTGAGATCATTCCCAAGACAAAGTACCAGTGTCTGACCACTGGTGGGTTGGGGGAGATGAAATTTTCATGGCTCCATTCTCCCAGCAGTGCACCTTGAGTTTAAAAAAAAAATAAGCCCCACTAAAATAAATAAATAATGGTTTTAAAAATGTACCAAATCTAATTTAAAATGACATTGGGGTTTTATTTAAAGTCATGGAAGCTGGTTAATTCCAAAACGCTCTCATTAACTCACATCATTTAACAAGTTTCTATTCATTTAGCTCTCTCTCTCCAGAGCCTCTCAGCTGCTCTACCTCAACACATTGACAGCCTTCTGTGCTCCTGCTTCCCTGGGGGAGCTAAGGTGACTTTAAACTACCTTTTTCATCCTCCCAGCGTTAGGGTGCAGAAATGAAGTGGCTCTGGAAGCTCGTCCAGCGCCGACAGGTTCGAGGGCTGCCGGCCGAGCCAGGTGCTGATGTGTTTGCTGCCCTTGTCCCCAGTGCTCCCCCTGCACATCCCCGTTTCCAGTCATTCCTGCAGCGTCCTCCGCTCCGGCATGGGGGGTATTTCCCATGGCTGATCTATAATTACTGAGCAAGAAGTGTAAAATTGTTGGATGTCACCCCACTATGGGCTCTGAACATTCCCCCTCCCTGCACCTACTTTCCCGTCCTTTATGCTCCAGTCTCATCTCTCTCTCGGGCTCGTTATCTTCCCCTTTTCCTGATGTTTAGAGTTATTGGGGGGTTGTTCCTTTATGGCTTGGCCATCAGCTGCAGCTTGTTCCGTGCTCCTCGCTGAAGTGACTCCCTAAAACTCGGGTGTGCTTCGCTTTCCCGTTGTTTTCAATGCAGAAGGCAGAATGAAAACCATCCATCTTCTCCCTCTTCTTCTTTCATCCCTCCTGGTACCTGGAACTTCTATATCCAAAAACAATTAGTGACACACAGTGAGTCCATTTTTGGAAGCTCAGATTTGAGTCAGGGGGTTTTGACCAACTGCTGAGGAAACATATCAGTGACAGAACCCCCTTCCCGAAGTCTCAGGCTCCAAATAAATCCAAATTCTTCACTAAATCCCAAATTCTTAGTTTCTTCCAAAACATGAAGCCTTGTTTTTATCTTGTGGTGCTACAGCCAGAGTCTGCCACCAGCTGCATCCCTGAAACCTGGGGGTGGGCTTTGATCTCAGTTTCTGCTGTCCAGCCTCACCAACAGCAGCACCGATGCCTCACTGAGGGCAAAACAGTGCTTTGGGGGTGAAAGCTGCTGGCTCCGCTGATAAATTCATCCCAGCTGCTGCCTTGAAAAACTCAAGTTTTCTTCCAGAAGAAGCAAAGTGCTTTCTAGCTCTGGAGAAGGTGCCTGTTCATGAATAAATGATCCTTCCTGAGCTCGAAGCCCCTTGGTGGCTGCATTGTTTGGGCTTGCAGCAAGTGGGCTGAGCAGACAGTGTCCTCAGAAGGGTTCTGTCCTCCTTGTCCTCCTGACCCCAGTGTCCTCAAGTTCACACTGTGGATGCTGCTGTGGCTGAACCTGTTTGAAGAGGCAAAATCCCTCTCCAGCCAGCCCCGGAGGCATCTTCTGCCCTTGGCTTTGCTGGCCTTCAAGTACCAGAGTTCAGGAGTGAAGGGCAGGTGGAGAGGCCAGTTTTGTGTGGAAAAACCCAAACAAGTGAGCAGCATCTCCCAGGGCTGCAGAGGCTGGGAGATGCCCCACAACTGGGGCTGGGCTCCACTCCTCCACCTCAGCAGGTTTCTTTGGCTTTTGGTGGAGTTTTGTGTCCATTTCCAAAACGCTGGAGGAGGCTGAGCCGTTTGCAGAGTGATGCCGAGCAGCCACCAGCTCACCAGGAGCTTTTCCCCAGCCCTGGCCAGCTCAGCAGTCCTTCACCAGTCACCATCTCGCTCTCATTCTACCTAATTAAAAGCCTTTGGATTAGTTTGTTTCCAGAGTACGTCGATGCTTTATGTTCGATCCACACTGAGCCCTTGGCTTGGATAAGAATATTTATTCCAGGGAACTTATCGAATCCCTAATTGTATTTCATTCAGGACAAAAGAAGAGGAAAGAACCGCCTCAATTTAAAGAAAACATAATTAAAAACATCCCTTTCCTCGTGATCATTGGAGGATTAAAACCCCGATTTCATCATGCGGCGGGGTTTTATTATTTTTATTCCTGCGTTATAGCCGGTGTACAGTGGTTTTATCTCCTCTTTGTACTTGCAATAACATATTATTTGACCATGAATCACTTTAATGGATTGAAACATAAGCATGTGAATTGAAAAATAGATACATTAGTCAAATCAATAAATAAATATGAAAATATATTTCTACCATGAAAAACCATCTTGGCTACTGTGTCCTCCAACTTGGACAGAGAAAGCTGAAATATATAGCTGTAAAATATGGCTCGCCGTGTCAACTAGCCAGTGCCTGCAGCCTAAAAGGAATTTTGAGCACTGGGTAAGTAGTATTTCATCAACAAAATCATAAAATAAAGACATTAAAATGAAGGGATGATTGAGTGCTGCAGGACGTTTGTAAAATCACCCTTCAGTCTGGGGCTGGAGTAGTTTAGTATTAGACATCGCATACTTTTCATATAAATTTGCTTACAAATAGCTCTGCCTTAACAAGCAATATTGCCGCGCGGCCCCTCTAGCAAATCTTTTTTCACTCTGTTGCTAAACAAACTCTACTCATGTATTCTACAGCCTGGCTGCAGCGGGGAGACATAAACCAGCCCTGTTAGTGGGGCCGAGCACAGCGCCAGCCTGCGCGCTGGCTGTTAGGACCCCGTAATGAACTAAGACAGGCTCTGGGCTGCCTGAAAGCCCTTTGGTCATCGCTGAGGTGCATCTGGGGAGGATTTGGGAGCCTGGCTCTGCTGTGTTGTACAGTGGGGTGAACCCAGGGCTTTATAACAGTGGGGAAGAGGAGGCTCTGAGGTGATCTTCTAGTGGCTTTCCAGCCTCTGGAGGAAGGGGGCTACGAGAAAGCTGGGAGAGGGCTTTTGACAGAGGTGGTAGCGAGAGGCCAAGGGGAAAGGGTTGCAAACTTGAAGAGAGGAGATTGAGGTTGGCCATGAGGAAACAATTCTTTGCTGTGAGGGTGGGGAGATGCTGGAACAGGCTGCCCAGGGCAGTTGTGGCTGCCCCATCATCCCTGGCAGTGCTGAAGGGCAGGTTGTCTGGGGCCCTGAGCAACCTGCTCTAATGAAGATGTCCCTGCCTGTGCAGAGGGTTTGGAACTGGATGATCTTTGAGGTCCCTTCCAACCCCAGCTAGTCTGTGATTCTATGATTCTGTGAAATCTGAGTGACACTTACAAAGAGTGTCTGCGATTCTATGGAAATGGCCTTTTTTGTTGCCTTTTATTCTAGCAGGTCTGTATTTTCACATTAAACAACCTTTAGGACTATGAATCAGTGTAAGCAGCTCCAGAAACCCACGATGTTAGTTGTTCATCTGATGTGGTTGAGAAATAAGAAGCACTGAAGCCTCTTTATAGCTGACACAGTTCAGAAGAGGGGAGCTTTGCATTCCCTTTCCAGCTGCTGATTAGTCATGGTATCGATCGCACGGTCAGTACCGTTATTATTGACAGGATCATTGCCAAATCACTGATAGAAGCACAGACTTTACTTCTGTGTGTGTGTTTTTCTACCCTGAACACTGTGCCAACCCTGTTGTCATTTGTGTGTGGTGAGGAGGTCTGATAGGGTTTTGCTTTGGGTCCTTTCAAATGCTGACACAAAGTGAACCAGCATGAGGGGTGGTGTTTAGGCCGCAGTGTGGGAACTAGGTTTGTCATCATCTGATGATCTTAAAGGGCTCTTCCAACCTAAATGATTCCGTGATTCTGTGATTTCATGACCCTAGATAGCCCTGCTGAAGTGTCTCATCTGAGATTCAGGTGACAAGTGCACTTAACACTACTGGTAAGAGGAAACTTCAGATCAAACCCCCACCAAAAGAGTGATTGTGAAATGAAGAGCAACAGTTCTTGGTTGGGTTGTGGCTTAACGAAAATATTCACCAAACAGCAGTTAGAAGGTGCCAGGGTACAGTCAAATCATTTATTTCACTATACTGTTTGACTATTTATAATCAAATAATTATGAAATTATATAAAAAAAATATACACAAGTAAAATGTTAAAACCTGTGTCAAAAATAACACAAATTAACACTTAAATCAAGTTTCCCAGTCAAGACCAGACCTGTGTGCGATTCCTCTGGCCCGGTGGTGTTGCATCTTCTCGCCGGGACACCGCGGAGGTCCTCTGTGGTGCTCCCAGCCTTGCTGTGGAGCTCTGGCAGATAAAAACTCCCTGGATCCAGCTCCAAACAGAAGTGCCCCTGAATCTCTGCAGCAGTCAGACTTCAATCATCATGAGGTTCATTGTCTTTTCAGCAAGGTTCTTGGCTGACAGTAGAGACACAACTCAAAGGTAGTGCCCCGGAATTGCTTCCTGTTAGGGACGGCTGCGGCTCGTGTTTCATGAAAGGAACTAAACAGCCTTCTTAGATCCTTCTCCTTTTATTTTATTAAAGAAACCATCAGATGGTTTGTTGCATCGAGGCTGGAATCGTTCTTTTCCAGAAGATCCAGGGGTCATGTATTAAACCAAAGCACCTTGCTCTTCCCCAAGAAGGGAGGCAGCAGCCGCTTTAGCTGTATTTCTTGTGTGTGCTTCCTCATCGCCTGAGTGTGAAAACTTTATTGCTCATTATCTACTGGGCTGTGATGAAGTGACAGATGATTTATTGGGAGCCAAAAAGCTGTGTTTCGATGGTGAATGTTTTTATCCTTTTGTGCTGCAGCCTGCCAACCCCTCTAACTGCTGAGGCAACAAATAAAGAAAACCCAGTGCTGGAGGGTCCGGTGACTATCACTCATAAATGTCCACGTTTCACATCCCGCTTCTGTTTCTAATTTGATTCAATTCCCTTTTGTTGCTTAAAAATTCAATTTGTTTAATTGAGCTGTTTGACAGTAAAATCTGAATTCCATGCATTTTAACCGTTGGTATTAAATTTCCCTCCACATAGTTACTTTTATTAATGCGCCTTAAAAGAGGTCACTTCCATTTAAATTTGGTGACCTTACAAGCTTATAAAAAGATCTCTCTCTGCTCTTCTTCTCAAACTGAAATTAAATTGAATAAATGTGAGGTTACAGCAGATATTTCTGACCGAGGGTTTGGGTTCTGCAGCAGTGAGGCGCCGGCAGGTGGCTGTGCCCTTCCCAGACTCGTTTGGCCACATGATGGGTCCAAAGAACATTTGAAGTTGTGGGGTCGGCTGTCACTGAATCACAGAACATTAGGGATTGGAAGGGACCTCAAAAGATAATCTAGCCCAATCCCCCTGCCACAGCACAATCTCCTAGATCCAGTCGCACAGGAACACATCCAGGCGGGTCTTAAACATCTCCAGAGAAGGAGACTCCACAACCCCCCTGGGCATTAGGGATTGGAAGGGACCTCAAAAGACCAATCCCTCCGCCACAGCACGATCCTGTAGGCCCAGTTGCACAGGAACTGCGTGTCTTTGTTCCGATTTCGTTTTGGTAGTTGCTGACCTTTGCAAAGCTGAGCGTCTTCTCCTTCAGGATTAATAAGAAACACTGGAAGCAGCACCAGACTTTTAAGATTTAGTAAACTTTAATCTGTAAAATTTAATAGCGATACCCAAGTCATTAGGAGCATATAGGATGCTGTATGGCTTTACAAACACTTTTAAGCACTGAGTTATGTTGCCAGAATGGGTTTGCTGTGTATCATTACGTCCAGGTAAATGCCAGGATGATGACATAATTGGTAGTTGGGAGTAAAATACAACCTCTGTAAAATGTTACTAAGGTAAACGTAGTGAGATTGTAATTCATTATACATAAACATGACTGGGAGTTATTTATCATTGGGTGAAATACGGAGCAGCCCAAGCTTGCCGGTTCTTCGCCGTTGCCACTCTGCTCTCGGCGCCGCTCCCCTTTGATTTCCCTTCAATCATCTGCCCAAGCACAGCCCCACAGAATCCCAGAGTCGCAGAGCATTACGGATTGGAAGGGACCTCAAAAGACCATCCAGTCCAATCCCCCTGCCACAGCAGGATCCCCTAGACCAAGTCACACAGGAACACGGCCAGGCTGGTTTTAAACACTTCCCTGCCGCCTCATGGTTCCACACCGAGCCCTGAGCAAGCGGCCTCATTAGGAGCGGCCATCCTGCCAGCTTCAGGCACGGGCAAATTTATGGCTGGGGATTAAAGGTCATGTGGACGTTGAGGCCATTAAGGCAGTCCCATTCCGTGGGACCTGGAACCGGCAGCAAACACACGTTTGCACCCGGATGCCGGTCGTGTTGGTTTCTGCCGAAGACGCACGGTAATAGTTTGAGAGCAACAAAAGCCTATTTTGTACCTGTTCAGCTTGCAAGTGTGGTAGCCCTAGGCTACTGTTTAACTTTTAACCCTCTTGTTCACACAGCGTACATGCATAAAACTACAATGTACCTCATAATGAAGCTAAGCTGGCAGCATTTGTTTTATACCCAGTGCAATAGGACACGCTGCTCGCCGTCTTTGCAAGCCCACTTGCAAAACAAAACAAGAACCCAAGGCGTCTCCCTGTGAGAGAGGGGTTTTTTGCCCCATGTGTAATAGCAGAACCCACTACACTCCCTGTATATTAACAGGCTTTTCAAGCAGGGGGAAAACCACCCAGAAATAAATCAGCACGCAAAATGGTTTTGGAGACGAAATTTCTTCTGCAATTCTTTTCCGGTGTCTGATTTGAAAACATTTGATCAAGCTTCCGCTCTCCCCACCGAACGCTCTTGTGTCAGGGGTAGGATGAACTACAGTATAACGGTGAGATATTTCTTTCCCTCATAACAATCTTCGAGCCGTAGCTCGTGATGAATTATTTGTGCCATCACAAGGAAATTCCCCTCTTCTGCACATAAACCCGGCGAAACGGCGCACCGGGTGTAGCCTAGAAAACATCTGATGTGACAGCTGTATCGCACACGGAGACCCCTCGGTCCGGTGGTTCATCAGCGGCTTTTAGTGGCGCTGGGGGAAAGGTGGGCGCGCTGTCCTCAACTCCAATGGCCCCGTGTTCTCGCTAGTAGGTGCAAGCCTCTACCTGTAGATGAAGGAACCCTGCTGTTTTAGTGCTTGGGATGGTTAAAATTAAGAAAAAGAAGAATGTGGAAAATCTGCCATAATTCAGAACACAGAAAGGAAATCCTGTGGATGAGTCAATTATATGGTTCCTAGCGACCGTTCAGCCTGGAGGCCTCGTGCAAGGGGTGGAGGAAATAGGGCAAGATTAACTTGGTTAACCTTCTTCCACTTCCCTGGGCCAGGCAGGTGCTTCTCTTGCTGCGATCCCTCCTCCTTATTTCTGGCTGTTTCACAGGCAGCTCCTCATTAGGGTTGTACCCTGGAAGTTAGAAATCCCCCCAAGATTAGAAGTGAAAAAGCTCGGCGGCCCCTGAAGACAGCAGAACCCTTGGTGAGCTGAAGGCCTGGCCAAGTGCAATGATGATGATGATAAATAACCATCATTTGTTTCTATCCGTGCCCGTATCGTTTAGGACCTCACAGCGCTCCACAATAAAATCAAAGAAACATTAACTTGAAGTAAACAAATGACAAAACAAACATCAGCAGATGGGCAAATCAACCACCAAAATAAACAAATCAGCAGGTCAGAGGCTCAAATATGGGGACTAACAAATGCATTCGGAGAGGGGGCTTGGGTGGGAGCTGCTGGAAAGGCCAAATGAAGGCTGAAAGGCTGCTCGACCCCAGCGTCCCACCCTGCGACACCTTCAGGTGTCATTATGGTGCCGTTAAGGATCAGATGGAGGCTGGTGTGAAGGGTGGGTGTCAGGAGGATGGAGCCAGGCTCTGCTCAGGGGCACCCAGTGACAGGACAAGGGGCAGCAGGTGTGAGCTAGAACAGAGGAGGTTCCACATCAGTGTGAGAAGGACCTTGTTCCGAGTGAGGGTGCCAGAGCCCCGGCAGGGGCTGCCCTGGGGGGTTGTGGAGTCTCCTTCTCTACAGACATTTCAAACCCTCCCGGACATGTTCCTGTGCAACTGGATCTAGGGGATCCTGCTCTGGCAGAGAGATTGGACTGGATGATCTTTGGAGATCCTTTCTGGTCCCTAATGTTCTGTGATTCTGTGGTGAGTAATACAAAAAGCATTTCTTCTCCTTTTCACAAGCAAACAATATTTAAGGTTCTTTTTTCCTGCTAATTTCTATGGGGCCAGACCCTTGGGACAGGACCGAGCCCAAGTGGCTTTGTCACACCACAGCGGGGTTTCCCCGCAGCGCTCCAAGGTGCCGTGAGGCCAACGATCAATCTGCAGTCATCACGTTCGGATTGTTCAATGCCACAAAAGTAAATAAGAGATGATTGGCAAATGGACAGATCTAATGCCCTTTAATGCACTGGAGCAGCCATAAAGCATGACTTCCCCCGAGCTCGTGACAGTAACTTTCCTCTGTGACTTTGGACATTGTAAGACGAAGAAACGCCACTGACAGACATGTTCCAGGTCATAGAACAAGATTGCATGATCAATAATGTTGAGAGCAAACTTCGGTTCCCGACATTGCCCTGTCACAAAGATGCCACTAACCCTTCGCCACCGCGGAAATCTCGCCAGCACCGGGCTGTGAGGGCTGCGGTGCTCTGGGCTGCTGAGCTGTGGTTCTGTGGGCTCTATACATCCATGTGATGATGTGTTCCTGGATGTGTTCCTGTGCAGCTTGGTCTAGGTGATCCTGCTGTGGCAGGGGGATTGGACTGGATGATCTTTAGAGGTCCCTTCCAATCCCTAATGATTCTATGTGATGCAACACAGTGTAGAGACAGGCAGGAGAGGGGATGGTACCCTCAGAAGAAGGTCAGGTGCTGTCTGATCGCACTCCTCTCTTGTGCAACATCTTGTTGTGCCAGGGGAGGGTTAGATTACACGTGAGGAAAAATGTCTTCCCTGATAGAGCAGTCAGGGGTTGGAACAGGCTGCCCAGGGAGCAGGGCAGTTACTGTCCAAAGTCAAAATGCTAACTTGTATGGCTGGAGGTGCTGCAGTGACAACAGTTGTCTCACTTGAGTGGCCTTTAATGCCTCTTGTAGGTCACAGGAAGAGTCAGAAGTCTATAAATACTGGCAAAATCAGAATCATAGCATCATTTGGAAAAGACCGTTGAGATCGAGCCCAGCCAATAACTCGGTTGTCCCAAGCCCCCCAATAAATGTTTACCATGTGCCCCAGAGCTCAGAGCTCGTCTGCACTGCTGATGCTGCTCGTGTCATCCATTAAAGCATCTTTGGGTGCGTAAAAGCTTAAACCCCAATTGTTTTCTGTAGGTGATTTGGGTCTGTTCATGGGAAGTGCTCTGGGACTGCCGCTCTTGCCTGGCTGTGATCATCCCCAGGTGCTCACGGACAGCACAGTGAAGGTTAACCAGAAGCAAAGGCAGCATCACACACAGGGTTAGTGTGTTTGAGCCCTTCTCTCCTAAAGGTTGCCCGCATGCTTCAATGGAAACCCATACAGGATCAGAGCCAGTGGAGCAGGGCTGCCCCAGCTCTCCCCAGGACCACTGGGGTGCCTCCACCACCTCTCCTCTCCCTTCCCACAGCCGCCGCTGCCTTTATGTCCCCGGCATAAATCCTCTTTACTCAGGCTTTGTGTCTGGGGGCCGGCAGCGGCATTTGTTCCCAGACGAGGAGCAGTGCCGGGGCTGCAGGGAGGCAGCGGGAGGGGGAATTCATGCATATCCAGACGTTCATCCAGATATTTATCCAGGTAGAACTGCGATCCCATCAAATGTATGCACACACCAACCCCGCCAACCGAGCGCCCACACGCAGGGAGGTTCTACCTGCAAATTGTCAGCCTTTAATAGATTTAAATCGGGCTCTTAATGCTATTTTAACCTATTTTTTGGTGCGTGTTTAGTAACAACAGTCACCTTAAATTGTAGTGGCACATGGCCAGGGGGAAGAGAGGTGTTAATGAGACTCACTATAAATGGAAGGAGCTTGCGAGTGACAGTTTTCCGGAGCACTGTTGGCATCGGATCGAAGAGACAGGTGGTGGCACAGGGCTGACCGATCGCCTCAGATAATGATGAAAGAGGAGTGACAGGGGTGAAAGATTCAAGGACCACTGAAGAATGGAGTGGGGGAAGGCTGGGGCCATCAGGCAGCCCCGACGGGCTCGGCCGGCTCCCCGCGCGCCGCTCGCTCCAGTGAAATATGAGAGGGGGCTGATAAGGGGGAAGCAGAGTATTATCGATATCAGATGTGGAAATGAGTGGACTTAGTAACCTATCTACCATTTGGAGTAAGTATTTACGGTTTCCATGACCAGAATCAATCAGGTTTGAAATTCATTCTTATTTGGCAGAGGAAATGTGCACTTAACCTTTCGCGTTTGGGGTCTTCTGATGAATATTGACCTGGGGACAACATCCCAAAGGTGTTCAGTCCGACGAAAAGTTATTTAATGATTCGGCAAACGATGGCCGTGCCGTTGGGGACTCGAGATGCAGACGGGCAGTCCGAAGTTTGGATGGGTGCCTGGCTGGGGTGCGGATTATTGCGATGCCGAGAGCCCTCCAACCTCTCCTCAGCCAGCCATAAATCAGGGGGATGGAGGAGTTCAGACAGAGCAAATTCTGGTGACAGCCACGTGATGGACTCACAGGGGAGAAAATGAAAATTCATTCCCTGACAACCTGCTACAGGCTGCAGGTAGGGCAGAGGGGGGAAGAAGCTAAATAGATCTGTATCAGCTGCGAGGAAGGATGGCAGACCCCCGTCGTATGGAAATGCACCGAGGAGGGGAGGTGAAACCTGGAGCTGCACACCCCAGACGCTCCAGAACGTCAGAGCGGCTGAATCACCTGAGCAAAGATTATATAAAAATGCAAATTTGCTGCTCCTGACCCGGTGGCGCTTAAAACTGAAGGGACAAAGAGTGACAGGGAAGGTGCTATTATTACAGATTCAGGGTGATGCACCGTCACCGCTCACATTCCTCTTCGGCAGCGACTCGCAAACAATTTCCCTGCTGCTGCCCTCTCCCATTTATACCCCCGAGCCCAAGGCTTTGAGGATGAAGGGAAACGATCCGGTGGGTTTTGAGGGGCTGCTGAGCAGGATCCATGCAAATCTGCTCTACAGGTTTGAGGGGCTGCTGAGCAGGATCCATGCAAATGTGCTCTACAGGTTTGAGGGGCTGCTGAGCAGGATCCATGCAAATGTGCTCTACAGGTTTGAGGGGCTGCTGAGCAGGATCCATGCAAATGTGCTCTACAGGTTTGAGGGGCTGCTGAGCAGGATCCATGCAAATGTGCTCTACAGGTTTGAGGGGCTGCTGAGCAGGATCCATGCAAATCTGCTCTGTGGGTTTTGAGGGGCTGCTGAGCAGGATCCATGCAAATCTGCTCTCCACAAGGATGTCAGTCTGTGGGCTTTTCCTGCTTTTCTTTCTTCTCATCCATACTTCCTGAAGATTTTCGTTGGGCAGTTAAATATTAAATTCCCTTTAAGGAAAGATGATTTTATAAAGCCACTCTTGCTGACGTCGGAGTAATGATCTCCAAGCAGAGCAGGAATTGCTGTGGAGCGTGCAGGCTGCTGGGCTTTACAAAAGATCTTGCTAATGGGGCCAGATCAAGTATTGTTATCCCGAAAATTAAATGCTGCTCTTTAAAACTCCATTTTTATACGGAGAACCGGCCATTAATAATTTTTAAGGCCCTTGATTAAATAACTTAGAAGTGCATTCTTATCGGGTTCATAATTAACTGTAGACACGTTCTGATTTTGGTCATTTTCCCGGCATTATTGCGCCACGCCGGCAAAATTTCACTCATATATTTGACTTAAATGACAGTCTTTTGGGATTTGCACCAGAAATTATAACTTCTGCTGCAATTTACATGTTAAGTTCCATAACCCCGTGATAGTTCAACCATTTGTAAAAGAACAGTAGGTGGCCTACTGGTCTAATATGCAATGAATAATTTTATCTCACATCAAGCGCAAGGTCCAGTTGGAGGAGTCATTGCATTCGTATTGCACCGGGCGCCATCAAGTTTGTAATTAAAAAAGTAGAGCTTGTTCCAAAACGCTGGTGAAAAGGAACTCACCCGGTTCAATCAAACCATTTCCAGCCTGGGTTTGTGTGGCCAAGATGCCACTACCTGTTGAGAAGGAATTGTCGCTATCCTGTGGCGCTTGAGGGTTTCGACCTTCCTGAGGAGGACAGGCGAGGGAGCTGGGGCTCTGGAGCTGGGAAAAAGGAGCCTGAGGGGTGACCCCAGGAATGTTGATCAATATGGAAAAGGTGGGTGTCAGGAGGATGGGGCCAGGCTCTGCTTGGGGGCACCCAGTGACAGGACAAGGGGCAGCGGGTGTGAGCTGGAGCAGAGGAGGATCCACATCAGTGTGAGAAGGACCTTCTTCCCCATGAGGGTGACGGAATACTGCAGGGGCTGCCCAGGGGGCTGTGGAGTCTCCTTCTGTGGAGACATTTAAGGTTTTAAACTAACACTAACCTGACTGGCCATGTTCCTGTGTGACTGGATCTAGGGGATCCTGCTGTGGCAGGTGGATTGGGCTAGATGGTCTTTTGAGGTCCCTTCCAATCCTTAATGTTCTGTGGTTCTGTGATATTACACAGCCAAGAAGTCTCACTGTGGGTACAGAAGCAGAAGTACCCCACAAGATGCCATGGCTGTGGGATGCTGGAGCTCCAGTGGGTGCATCTCTGGTTGTCGGTGTGCCAGGGAATGGTGTGACACCGAACGGCCCAGCTGGAGAGGGTTGGAAAGAACCTTCTCCTCCCCCCTCGGCCCCAGGGGGTTTGGAGAGGCACCACATCCCTGGGAGCAACCCCCAGGGCACATCAATCTCCCCTTCAAATTGCTTCTTAATGGCCCGGGAGCTTTCCAAAGGGAACGGCACCGCAGTATGGTTTTGCATTAGCTTTTATTTGTCTTTCTAGGTATTACCATTAGTCATCGTTAGTTATGAGGCAATGGCAGATATCAATTAGAAGATGAAGTATGACCCAAGTCACGTGCAGGTGGTAATGGAGCTGCTGCAGAATGTAGCTCCTGGCAGCACTGTGTTGCAGTGGCTCCACGATTTTGGGGGTTCTGAGGTGACTTTTGCTTTGTGTCCTTGTGCCGCCTTCTGTTCCTTGTGTTGGAGCCAGCTGAAGCGAAGAGCTCGTCCTTGGTGAGCCTCGACGGCTTTGGACTTAATAGAGCACAGGTATGACAGACCCGCCTGCGCTCACATCCTCGCTCGCTTCCACCCCAAATTAATTTCCACTTAGAATTTTTCCCTGATGAGACCTCAGGTGTAAACAAGCGCAGGAGAAGGCAGCTGGGGGACATGGTGGTTTGGATGGAAAGACTCTCTTTAATCTCCCAGGATGGTTCCAGACGTCGCTCCCTAAATCGTGGTCTCGGAGCTGAGGAGGTTTTGAGAGCCCTTGGAAGGGCAGGGGGGAATGGGGGTTTCGGTGCACGGAGACACTAACTGTCACAGCAGAGACGACGGGGCACTTGTACCGACTGCAGGAGGGCCCCTGCAGCTCCGACCCGGTCAGGCAGGGTCCGATGGGTGCAGCATTCATTGATGCCTTGGGTAGAGTTTCTTAAGATACAGTCCCTGACTGGTTCTTATTGTTCTCTGAGATTAACCCCCTGTTTCCACCGATGGGTGTTTCTCCCTGTGAGGCCTGATGAGACAAGGGGTGGAAAGAGGAACAGAAAGGAGATATTTAAGGTACGGAGGAGACACATAGAGATGCAGATGCCTTCCCAAAGGCATGATCTAAAAATAGAAGCCCCAGTGCAGACGTGATGCTTCTGCTTTGATTTACACGCAGACACCCCGGGACTGAATTCTACCTGCTCGTATGTTCATGTGGACGGTCATTCCTCTCCATCTAGAATTAAATCTTGTTGGAAAGTAGGAATTTCTTGATGTGGGAGGGATTAATCTCCGTCGCCGTTTCCAGACAGTTTGGAGTTAGGTAGTTTGTCTAAGACCATCATTTCTTTGCTTTTAAACCAGTTAAATTTTGCCTGAGGCTGATGTTTTATACACTGAGTAAATCTTCCGAAAATCAAGCAGCAGAACCCACAGCTGCCCCTTATTCCTGGCCCACAGATGTTGCCCAAACCTGATTGTTATTTTAACAAACCCCCTTATTCTTCTGCTGCACTTTTTTGTTAGTGTAATAAACCTTTTTTCCCCCCAAATATCCAGCAGAAGGAGAACAACAACAGAAAACAAGTGGAACAAACAGGAGGGTTTGATGCTTAGCATCTTTGAAAAGCCCCGTGGAACCTAGCTGGAGGAACGAGGACTTGGGGGTAATCCGTGTGCTGAAATATTTTTGCTTCTTTTTCCTAGAAAAAAATGTGCAATTTGGTCAGGCAGAAAAAATTGAACAGAGCCTTCCAAGCAATAAATCACTGGATTGCTGGTGACATTCATACAATGCGGATATAGTGTTAACTGTATGAGTCAGACAGCCCTTACTGCACTCAGCCTGTTCCTAGGAGGTGACCTTGCCACGCTGTAGTAATCAATCATCCTGGCACAGGACACACTGTTTTTGTTTAATATTACACTATTGGAATATCTGGTAAACAAAGTGCAAAGGAAATTCGCAGAGAAGCGAGCACTAGATATATATATTTTTATATTTATATATAGATTTCTATAAGGTGGGCTGTGATGTTCCGCAGTGCCAACAGCAGCGTCCCCACTGCCCGCGCTGCTGGCTGCAGGCTCTCAGCAAGGCAGATGTGACTGTGTGCAGACACTTCAGCTCAGCACAATGGAAACACAAAGTTAGGACTGCAAAAAAGAGGCATAAAAACATAAACATCCACAGACACAGAACCACAGAATCACACAGAACAGCAGGAATTGGAAGGCACCTCGAAACATCACCCAGTCCCACCTCCCTGTCAGAGCAGGATCCCCCAGATCCAGTCACACAGGAACAGTCCAGGTGGGTTTGAAACATCTCCAGAGAAGGAGACTCCACAGCCCCCCTGGGCAGCCCCTGCCAGGGCTCTGGCACCCTCACTGGGAACAAGGACCTTCTCACACTGATGTGGAACCTCCTCTGCTCCAGCTCACACCCGCTGCCCCTTGTCCTATCATTAGATGACACTGACACCACGCTCTAACATTCCTTATTTCATCAGGGTTTTCCCAGCCCAACAGCAGAACCAGCTGCTTCCCCAAGTGCTGGAATTAAACAAAAATAAGGAAACAAACCTTAATTAACAGTAAAACTTTATTTTGTGTATGAGGGTGGGTGTTCCTGCTCATAGCCAAGAGGCTGGATTAGATTTCCACGTGGGACTTACACCACACGCTGGGTAATCCATGAAGTTTGCCGTCAGGGAAGAGGGTAGAGGAATACCAGGGCAAAACTCTTGAATGAACGAGCCCTAAGTGAAGTGTGTCTGGTTCTTGCTGTTTCACACTCCGTGGAGATGAAAGGCATCAGGAGAGTGATTGAATGTATAAAACTGCCTTGTCAGGGAGGCAGCATCAGCATCGGGTTTGTTGGGATTTTCATACCACATACACACTGCAAAGGGGTGAAGAATAGGGCCTGTTACGGGCATCATTTCGTGAGGTATAAACGTGGGCACACATCTTCCTGTTTTCAATACTGCAGCCTACTTTTATTTCCCTCCTGTCCTGGAGCTAGCAGCTGAGCTGTAGAGCACCAAGAAGTGACCTGGGAGGATGTCCGGGTGACCCAACGTGCCCATGTGCTCTCCACATACCAACCCCCAAACGAGCGGTGAGCACACCCAGTTATGGCCCTGGATTGCAGAGGGAGACAGCTGTGGTGACAATTTCCAAGGTGATTTGTAGGTTTTCTTCAAAAGGGTTATATCGTCTTTCAACTTGAAACGGTTGGGAATCGCTGCTCTAAAGTGTCCATCACCGGGAGATGAATTGGGCTTTCATGGCCACGTGCCCCGGTGGAGCAGGGTTGGGGCTGCCTGCATGCGGCAACGGGGCTGCACCAGCACCTACCCCTCCTCTCCTGTCCTGGGGGAGCAGGGACACTGCTGCTGTAAACCTCCCTGGTTTCATTCCTTTTCATAGTGTTTGGGCGATGGAAACCATGTGGGTGACGCTAAGGCTTTGCTCAGGCGTTAAGCTGCTCTTAGGGGAATGTGATGAGTCCCATCAGCTGAACCGCGGTGAGGAATGAGATGGGCAGAGCTGTCCCCACTCTGCTGGCCAGAACCAGATGTGAGGAACCCATGAACTAGTGGACTTGGATCTTTAGAGGCAGCGCCAGCATCTGCAGATCTGATGGGGTCTGGTGAGGTCTGTCCTCACCTCTTGCCTCCAGATGGCTCTGGGGTGATGCTGTGAGTTATCACGGACGGGAGAACACAACTGCGCGTAGCTGTGGTTGTTTCACACCTGGGCAGAAGTAGAGCTGTGACCCAGTATCTCTGCCTGTGCCACGGGGTTGTGTTGTGGCACTGGAGCTGAATTAACTTCCCTCCAAACCAGTGTCCTGTGGGCAGGGTGTGGCTGCTTGCAATGAATGTGTGACCCAGCCCAGCAGTTGACTCACAGAGCATGAACTCGCGGTTGGTAAATGGATGTGTATTTCCTATCCGAATTAGTTACTGGCCTCCTGAAGGAGTCAGAAGGTCTTGGCTGGTTGTTTTCAGGGAATGTGGGATGTGTGAAATGAGCTCCAATCCTGGGCTCTGCATCTCCCTGATGAGGAAAGGTTGAGTCTCTTGATCTTGGAGAAAGGAGCCTGAGGGGTGACCCCATGCATGTTGATCAATATGTGAAGGGTGGGTGTCAGGAGGAGGGCGCCAGGCTCTGCTCAGGGGCACCCAGTGATGGCACAAGGGGCAGTGGGTGTGAGCTGGAGCAGAGGAGGTTCCACATCAGTGTGAGAAGGACCTTGTTCCCAGTGAGGGTGCCAGAGCCCTGGCAGGGGCTGCCCAGGGGGTTGTGGAGTCTCCTTCTGTGGAGACGTTTCAAACCCTCCTGGACTGTTTCTGTGTGACTGGATCTAGGGGATCCTGCTGTGGCAAGGGGATGGGACTAGATGATCTTTCGAGGTCCCTTCCAATCCCTGATGTTCTGTCATTCTGTGAATTTCATCCCAGAAGGGGAAGAACGGGGAAATAAGTGTTTAAATGCTCTCAATTCTTCGATGAGCTCATGGGGTTCTTCAGTTTCAACACACACGCCACAGCAGGAAAGGAATCCAGCCTCCCAGTGAAGCCTGTGGCCAGTGTCAGTTTCCAAGGGTGTACCTGCAGGAAGAACTTGGCGCATTATTAGGGGAAAGCAGCAAATTAAATACATTTCCCAAGACATTTAATTTTTGCAATGAAGTTCTTGGCAACAACACTTCTGTTTATCTGCCATCAGTGCTAAAAACCGGGCTGGTGTTGTTTTCCTGGAAGAAACTATTCCCGAGCTCCACCTGAGCTGTGTCACACAAATGTGTTTTGAAGCTTTACAACGAGGTGCTGTGACTTCTGGCTGTAAATAGGACATTGCTGTGAGGGTGCTGACTGCTGGATGCTGACTCCCAATGTTGGTTTTATCTTAAAATGTTTAATCGTCCCGCGAATAAATGCACCCACTCACGACGGAGATGTTTTATGTTATGTGAATAACGAGCACTTACTACCAGATGCTCCAGAAAGACTTCCAATTCTCCTTAAACTTGAAGCTCCTGCTTTCGAGGTTAATCCAAAGGAGGAACCCAGGAAACATGCTGCCAGGGTAACCTGGAGCCTGACTAGGAGCACGATAGACCACCCCAACCCCGAGTGGCATCACATACCCGTGGCAGTGCCTCGAATCAGCCAGGACTGATCATTTTCGCCCCAGTACTGCTGCGGTGTCTCACCCTGTGCAGCAGTAAGGGGTGTTGGGTGCTGTTTGGGCCGGGAAGGATTACGCTGTCACCTTCCCCGCTGTGCGTTAATTTATTGTTTCAGACGTATCCATATCTGGTTCATTTTCACTCGCGGCCGACACCACGCGGTGAAGTGGCCACAGCCACCAGCAGCCGGCACCGCGAAATGGCTTTGGCGTGAGGGCACGACGCCGGAATCGCTGAGGGACCGCGCTGTGGGACCGGGCATGGACAGGAAATCTGCCAAGGAGCCACGTGGCAGCCAAACCGCCACCTCCTCGGGAGAGGAGACTGTGACCAGCTCCCAGTGTGAGGCATCTTTCCATTGCACTTATTTCCTCGAGAAAATAAAGGGTCAGCACCGCACGCAGACTGCAGGGAAACCCTCGTGGTGAGGAGAGGGTTGGCGTTGGTGCTTTCTGTCCCCTGGTTTCGTGTAGTGATTATGTAGAACCTGCTGGAAAGGTGTTTGTGTTTGTAAATTGAATGTGCTGGGTGTTTGTCTCCAGCTTTGCCCCAGGCTCTGCTGGATGTGATGATGGAGCTGGAAGCCCAGGCAGACGCCTACACGGAGGGAGTGTGCCTGCAAAACAAAAGCTCTGTTCTATCATTGCTCCCCTCTCATGAGCCCACTGCATGGCCAAACAGTCAGTTAATAAACGATAAACATCACCACTGGAGTGAAAAGGAAATGTGAAAAGCACTCTGGAAGCAGCAGGGCCATCCATCCCCATCGGGACCCCCAGTGGGACCACCAGCCAGAGAGCAGAATCAACACCAAACCACTGCTCTGCTACCGCCCCACTCCATCCCCTCCCACCTCCCAGATCCAGCCATGTGGGATTGTTTTCATTCTCTACCCCACCTGTAGGCGATGGAGAACCTCACCTGGTGGTGCATGGGGACACACGTGTGGTTTGCACTCCACACCCCGGCACTGCACACACACAGATAAATCCCCCCGCAGCACTTCATTGAGTCTCCAGTAACGCTGGCAGCCTAAAGTGATTTTTAACACTTCTCGATTGGATTTATGATTTCTGTGTCATCTGCCCTGCTTCTGACATTAGGAAATGCTCAACATGAGGGAATCATTCGGAGGTTCCTTTAACTGCACTATAAACCATTTTAGTCGCCTTTCTCTCAGAAATCCATAAATGGCTAATTTCATCCCAGCCTCACAGCACAAACCCTCCCTGCTGCTGCTAATTATGTGGCTCCGTTTTGCAGCTTAAATCATCATGATGAGCTGGAGACAGGTAGGGACAGGGCTGTCAGGAGTCGGCCATGACTTGGTTTCCAAAGCAGTGAAGATCACCTGGCCTTGATACCTTTCCATGGGACATGCAGCAGGGCATCTCCAAATGGTGCTTTCAGCAGATCCACACAAACCCAGGAGCTTCCCAATGTCAAACTTTTTCAAAGTGGAGCTTTTCCAGCTCTCTGGAGTAGGTACTTGTTGTGGAGTCACCATCCCTGGAGGTGTTCAAGGACAGACTGGCTGTGGCCCGTAGTGCCCTGGTCTGCTGATGGGGTGATGTTAGGTCCTGGGCTGGTCTGGATGAGCTCAGAGGGCTTTTCCCCGCTTCAGTTGTTTTGGGATTCTGTGACTTACTCTTCTTCCTACCTGATCTGCCTTGTTTTCCTGGCAAAAGAGGGTGAAGCCATCCACAAAGAAAGCTCTAGAAACCCTACTGACTGTAGCTCACCCTGGCACCATTCTCAGCCCAGCTCTGCACATTTTGGTCCATTTGCCCCGTCACCTCTCCTGTTCATTGCTCTCTCTCCACCCATCCTTGGTCTCATTCTCTTCTCATTCTCCCCTTCTCTGTGATGCATTTGGGGAACATCTCCTGCACCATTTCCTACTCCCTTCCTCCCTCCTGCTGCCTCTTCCACACACCCGGGCTTGATGGAGGGTTCTCTGGTGGAGGATCCCGACTCACAGATGTCACCACGGACAGCAGCTACATTCCATCCCGAAGCTTCTCTTAATCTGTACGGATCAATACCAGCGTGCAGAAGCACATGCACCATTAGCTACAATTTACAGCTGATAATCCCCTGCTTCTCTTCATTAGTGCAGCGCTCGCGGCACTGCGGGCCTGCCCGTGGACACGCTGGGGCACCGAAAGCTCCTCTCCAGCTTCGTTCTCCTTGAGTCTCCGTCCCCGTGCCTGAGCTCGGGTGGACTGATGTTCTTCTTCAATGACCAGAAGTCATTTTTCAGTCAAGTTACTGCTGATTTACCTGAGGGTGAACGAGAACTAGTGATTTGTGGAGAAAATGATGAGAGTGAAGGTAGGGAACTGGCAGCCGTTGCCACCTTCAAGCAGCGATAGGTGTTTGGGGAGCAGAGGTTAAGTGAGGACGGTGAAAACATAGTGAGAAGAATTAATGCAATTACTAAGATGCATGACTTCCTAACATACTCCTTCATATATTTACTAAGATATTAATATAAATATATTTATTAACATATTTATTAACTTATTACATTAATATATGTATTAATACAGTTATTAACCTCTTCCTTCACAACGAGTTTTCATTCTCAAGAGTTAAAGCATGCATGGATCTGGAAAAAAAAGCTCCTTACACCTTCTGTTCTTTCTATGACTTAACTTTTCTTGTGATAAA
Organism: Rhinopomastus cyanomelas; assembly: GCA_013400115.1. Classification (NCBI taxonomy): domain Eukaryota; kingdom Metazoa; phylum Chordata; class Aves; order Bucerotiformes; family Rhinopomastidae; genus Rhinopomastus; species Rhinopomastus cyanomelas. Next base: position 1,276,665 of record VXBP01009037.1, read on the forward strand.
TCCTGCAAATTAATATACTGCATCCTCAGATCACAGAATGAGAGAGAGTGCCCCAGTCAGCACCAGTACTCTGCCTGTGGAGTGCTGCCAGAAGAAGAAAAACCGACGTCTTAATGATCTTTGTTAATAAAGAGACTGGGCAGTAAATTTTCCTGATTCACACATCAGGCTCTTCCTCGTCTTCTTTCTCTTCTCCTGGGCTCTGACTGACACATGTTTCAGAGTTTGTTGTGAACGGGAAGAATCCTTGACAATGAACTAATAAGAATCATGAAAATGCTGAGAATGGAAATAGACTTCAGTAGGAAGTTTGGCTGCGGGAGGAATGTGATCCCGACCCCGAGCCCGGCACATAGGTTACATTCTTTCTTAAATTAAATGAAGGCTAATAATGAAATCTTTTGTTAAATTGTTTGGCCTTCCTGATTGGGTGAATTAAGCAAAAGTCAAGTTCTGAACACAAGTCTCCATTCTTGTTGTGGAGGGTAGTGCTGGTGGCACCAGTGCCTTATTGACCTCTACAGCTTAGTGACCCCCATGCCCTCTGCAACCACCTGAAAGGAGGTTGTAGAGAGGTGGGTGTTGGCCTCTTCTCCCAAGTGAACACTGACAGGACTAAATGAAACGATCTGAAGCTGTGGCAGATGTTTAGACTGGATCTTAGGAAGGAATTCTTTGCTGAAAGTGTGGTCAGGCATTAGAATAGATGCCCAGGGAAGGGGTTGAGTCTCCATCCCTGGAGGAGTTTCAGAAACATGTAGCCATGGTGCTTCAGGAACTGCTCTGGTGGCAGAGATTATCAGGAGTTTGTTTTGTGTTTTGTCTAGTTGTGTGTGTTTGGTGCTGTTGTCACATCAGAGTTTGGGTTTTGTTGTTTTTGTTATTGTGTGTATGAACACAGAACATTAAGGATTGGAAGGGACCTTGAAAGACCATCCACTCTAATCCCCCTGCCACAGCAGGATCACCTAGATCCAGTCACACAGGAACATGGCCAGGAGGGTTTGAAATGTCTCCAGAGAAGGAGACTCCACAAACCCCATGGGCAGCCCCTGCCAGGGCTCTGGCGCCTTCACCATGAAGAAGGTCCTTCTCACATTGATGTGGAACCTCTGCTCCAGCTCACACCCGGTGCCTCTTGTCCCATCACTGGGTGCCCCTGAGCAGAGCCTGGCTCCATCCTCCTGACACCCTCCCTTCCCATATTGATCAACATTAATGAGGTCACTCCTTTTCATCGACTCAGTGATCCGGGAGGTCCTTTCCGACCAGAAATGCTGTGTGTGACTGACCACAGCTCTGCTTAATTCTCCTTCCCACCTTTTGCGAAGGCAACAAGCGCCGGCTGTTTGATAGTGGCAGAGCCCTCCAATGGAGAAACCTTCCTCGATCCCACTTAGGGCCTCGGATCAGACTTGCGTGTCTGGGAAAATCATACAGGGAGCAAAATAGCTGCGAAACTCACGGGCAATGCGTTCCGCAAATTTGGGCAGAGCATTTGCCGGCGCGCACCGAGCTCCGCCGTCGACATCTAAAGCAACTCACCGTTGGGAATATAAAGTCAAAGCAGAAAAAATTGAGCGTTTAATGGTCTACCATTACTGTTGAAATCACAATGACAGGCCGTGATCTTCAAGTACAATTTTGATCCTTATGTAGTAGCTGAAATTGCGGCGTTTCATACTCTTGACTATATTATCGGGAATAGAACATCTGTCTAAATATTGGAGATATAAAACCCTCAAAATAAAGATATTTGAGGATATCTCGCGCCGAGCACCTTTCCACCTGCTTGCTTAGTATAATGCAGTCATTACAGCAATAAATGTTTCTAATAAAGTATGAAAATGGATTGTTTGCTTTGCTGCTTGTATGAACTCTCATTTCTCTTTTTATTATATTGAATCTGACATTTGCTTACCCTTTATCAGCGGAATATTTAATCAACTCCAATCTGTAAGAGGCAAGAGGAATTTCCATTTTATTTAAAGCCTGTCCCCCATGAAAAAGGGCTGGGAAATAGGTCACGCCGTGCGCGAGGGGCGGGAAGTGTTAGACTTACAGCGCCGAGTGTTGATCTAGGCGGCGGAGGAGACGGTGCCAACGCTGCGCGGCACCGCGAGTGTCTGCCCCTGCTGTTCAAAGTACCGGCACCGCGGTTTTACGGCATGATGTTTCTGATTTTTAGCCACGACGTGGGATGCGGAGAATCAAACCTCCGTCAGCATTATTTATCTTCTCTGTCAGAGTATTTTCTTGCACTTCCCGTCCCTCCTGCCCCACATAACTCTTCAGAAACGCTCTATCCATATCGATTGTAGTTTGGTTGGGCCCTCGGCCAAGGCCCGCGATGTAAACAGCCTGTGTTTCCTCTCCCCGTCTGTATTTTGGCTAATCCCATGTTCGAGACAATCTCCCGACAAGCGCCGGTGATCTGGCGGGGCGCGGTGTTCGCAGGCTGGCGCGCCCGTGATTTATGGGCCTTGTCCGACGGGGAGTACCGTGGGCTCGCGCAAGTGAAAGCTTCCAAATCAGCACCCAACTTTGGTAATAAATGCAGCTAACAGCATGTCTGCGAACACAGCGCGAGCTGGGTGAGTGATGTCTTGTTACGCAGGACGCGCTCCGGTCTGGTTTTATTTATGAGGGTGCCTCGCATCTGCTTCCAATTGCAGACCTCGTTCCGATGCTCCCCCAGCCGAGCTTGCGCCGAACGTGGGTAATTACCCTAATAAAAATATCTGTAGCAATCTGACTAAAGATCCACAAGGCTTCTGCCACAGGCAGCCTGCTTTGTTTTCTTCTCTAATAACTGAATTAAGCGCAGTAATTAGGGCTGGCACTGCAGCGGTCGGAGATGTCCGGATCGTATTGAAAAAAAATACAGGGTGCGGATGAAACGGGGGGAGAACGGGCAGAGCGGAGAGAACTGGACCAGAGCAGAGGGACGTCTGATTAAATTAAAGGGCAGTGCTTTGTGAACAAACAAAAGGAAATCCTTCTTCATACAAATCCGCAGCCAATCTGCCCAGTTCGCTACCGCGGGGGGTCGGGGCTGCGTTTCGGAGCGGACCGGGTAATTTTATGAGTGGTATTAAAATACGTAGCCCTGGAAGCTCAGATGGTGATAAGGGTGATCAAACCCCGTCGCTGCAGCCGCTGAGATGATCAGTGGGGGCATGAGAGAGGAGCTTTGCCCTCTGTGCCGCCTGGAACAAGCTGGATGGAGCCTTCCTGGGGGGCTTCACCTCCCTTTGAAGAGGTGGGCGCTGCCCACCGGCATGACACGGGCTCCACCACTGATCTCCTGCGCTGCAGCAGCTCCTTGCTTCTCAGCAAAAATAAAACATGAGGCCCTAGTGTGAATTTCTAAGCATTGCCCCTGCCTCGCCGCCGGATCCCCAGCGCCGAGTGATCTTTGAGGGATGCGTTGCCTTGGCTTGTTGCTGTCGTGCTGCTGAATAGCTGATGTAGGGATGGCAGAGCCACTGCGTGTGGGGCTTGAGAGGTGTGGGGTCTGCCCGCTGCCCCGAGGAGCAGGACACAGGGTGAGGAGATCGCCCGGCCTCCCCAGCGTGTGTTTAACCCTCTGACAGCTGGTGAAGTTGTGGGGTCCTTTGGCTGGCTGAACCGAACGGGACCTCACTCCTGCTTTAGCTGAGAGATGGGAATTCCACTGTCCGTATTTCACATGTTCATTTCAGTACCTGGTGTGCAGGGACGTCTTCCTTGTGATCCCACCAGCAAACGGGGTGTGCTCAGTGCCCTCAACTACGAGATACTGGTAGACATGTGACTTACCATGAAATTAAATAATCCCCCTTGTAAAACCAACATACAAGCTCTGAGGAGCTCTGGGCTGAGGGAATAAGGTGCCAAAGGGGTGCCCAGCCTGTCCCCTTGGGGATGGCTCCAGCTGTGGCCATCTGTGCCACAAGCCACTGCTCAGTGGGCTCTGGGTGATCCTTGGGAAGTGTGTGCGCGGGGCCTCTCCTGCCAGTTCGATTACTCTGATACCACCAGAGCCGAGGCAGCAGTTGGCATCTGTTTGTGCCCCTTGTTAGCACCCAGCGAGGAGGAACGCGACACTGGGAATGGCCGGAGTGTCTGCGATCAGGGAGGCTGTCAGCACCCGTTAGGGGACTCTGATTTCTTATTTCACTTCTGGGCAGCAGAAAAAGTGACAACTTCTCCTCTCAGTGTTGTCAGTGTGATGCTGCTGCCAGGCAGTTCACATGCTGGAAGGGGGACAGCAGGAAGGGAGGGAGCCTGGATGTCCACATCCCTTGGCACAGGGACATGCAGTCCTCCACAAGGAGATGCTTACTGGGCTTTTGGAGCTAAGCACCCTGGCAGGATCGGGGAATAGACTGTTTCCCTTTAACATAGTGAGGGTCACAGAGCCCTGGAAGGGGCTGCCCAGCAGGGTTGTGGACTCTCCTTCTCTGGACATGTTTCAAACCCGCCTGGACACGTTCCTGTGCGACTTGGTCTAAGTGGTCCTGCTGTGGCAAAGGGATGGGACTGGATGATCTTTCGAGGTCCCTTCCAATCCCTAATGATTCTGTGATGCTGTGATAGTGAGAGGTGTTTCTGCCCAGGCAGGAGGTTGGAGCTAGATAATCTCTGAGGTCACTTCCAGCCTGAACCATTTTCTTAGTCTAAGATCCAGAGCCCCCAGAGTGAGTGCCATGGTTGTGCTGTTCTCAGCTCAGCTGCTCCTCACTGCAGTCTTTGTTCCCATCATCTGTTTCTGCTAGGATTCCCTGAGCTAGGACCTGATTTTAAGCTGTTGAAACTGAAGAAATGACCACAGCCCCCTTGTCAGGTGTTTTGGTTGTAGCCCTGTGCCTGGTTGCTGGGTCTGCTGTTGCTGACACCTCATCATTCCCTACTCCCTGCAAAACATCTACCACTCAAAAAGGTTTTTCTCTTGCCACTGGAACAGGCCCAGGCTAGGGCTGTGCTCTACTGAGAGAAACCACTGTCAGCAGTTGGGGGAGACCACTGCTGGGATTAACTGGACCCATTTCATAGGAGAACACAGCTACTTCCAGCATGTTTACACAAATCAAATAAATAGTGGTTTATTAGTATTTTATTTTATTTAAATAAATCAATACTCAGCCCCCAGTAAGGCAAAGACTAAAGTCCTTGTTGAGAAGCCCTTGCAACCCAGTTCTTGGTCTCAGCTCCCCAGCCTGTCTTATTCCCTGTCAGGTTTGTGGCAGTGGTGAGTGAGGTTTTGTGTGATTTTTCACTTTAGTCTTCGGGGAGAAATGGGTAAAATTGCAGGACACGCTTTCACAAAGGAGCGGTGAACTGCAGCCGCACCCTGACCCAAGCAGTGCCCTCTGCTTGCCAACCCCTTCTTTTCCTCAGGAAGAAATCTTGTGTGAAACAGAAAAAATACCCTGCAGAGGGATTCATGGGACTTCTTGGAAAATGGAGCAGCTTTTTCTTCCCTACGTGAAAGTTTGTGATCAGCCCAAGTGGCTTTGGGACAGAGGTGGTGCTCAGGCATCACAGGTACAGGGTGATGTCCAGTGATTTGTATGACTGCTAACTGCAGTGTGAGCTGTGATCATCCCCTGCACCTACAGTCCTGGTGAGTCCACTTCTTGATCTTGATGAAACGCTGGGTCACAGAATCACACTGAACATTAGGGATTGGAAGGGACCTCGACAGATCACCCAGTCCAGTCCCCCTTGTCCTATCATTAGATGACACCAACAATCAGGATACTCTTTGTGTCCCTGTCCCAGGATGAGGCTTTCCAAAGCAGCCCCTGGCAAGGCACATGCTAACTCTCAGCATCATCTCCTGGTGCAGGACCACGTGTCCACTCCCACCAAGTTGTTACCTAGAGGCTGCTGCTGAGTGCAGGCACAAAGAGGACAGTTTGCATTCGTAAGCAGACAGTGAGCTCTGGCTCTTCCTGCTCACTCTTCCCTATGATCACAGCAACTGGAGGTGAACGAGACCTGCTCCCATCTCCACCCCTTCCTTTCCGGAGCGAGTGCTCCCCGATGGATAATTACCACTGGTGTGGCTCGGGTTTGCAGCATCCCAAGCAGTGCCACTTCTCCCTGGAGACCCCCTTCCACTTTGGAGGCCACGATTGAAAATTTGGCCTCACCGGAGCACAAGAGCTGAGAAATTCCCGGTGGCCCGACGAGCCGAGACATCTGCTGAATTCTAATTGAATTGTTGACTGAATCCAGCAGGGTAGGAGCTGGGGATTGACCAGCTGTGCTGCAACTGGTATGTCACTGCAATCGATGGGAGCGGCTGCCTTGACGGGAGCCATGTGCTATCAGCACACGTTGGGTAGCGAAGAGAAACCACCCAGTGTGAGAGACCCAGATACAAGAGGGAGACTGGATTTTAGACCCCTGTCCAGCCGCAGTTAACTGGAGACAGAAAATTGACTGTGAACAGACTGGGAAACTTCCGTGGGAAGGACAGAGATGACACCGTTTCTTTTTCTTTTCCATTTCACCTCCTGACTTCTCCTACAGGGCCAGAGAGAAACCACCAGTTAAAGAAAAAACCAACCAAAAGTCCAAATTCTGACAGAAGGTAATTGCAACCCTTTCTCCAGCTTTAAGTCATCTCGACGAAGCAATTTAACCGGGGTGTTCCGACTGCCGTTTGTAAATTGTTAATTAACGAGAGAGCAAATAATAATTACTGCTGGAGCCGCTCAATTAAAAGATGTTGCTTTCCAAACTTTGTTCTCTATTACCATCATCACACTGGAGAAGCGATGCCACGAGCACCAGCAAAGACAAGCATTTCCTTGTCAACTGCACGTTGTTCTTTCAGCATCTTTGATTACTGCGGTCCGTAAAGCTTGCGGTCTCCTGCCTTGTGTGGCTCAGGGATGAGTCTCCTTGTGGTTTTGCTAAGAGACAATGTTGAGAATAAGCAATGAAGAAAGAAAACACAGGGTCGCAGAATGATTGAGGCTGGAGAAGCCCTCTGAGCTCAGCCAGCCCGGACCAGGACCTAACATCAACCCAGCGGCCACACCGGGGCACTCAGGGCCACAGCCAGGCTGCCCTTCAACACCTTCGGGGATGGGGACTCCACCACTGCCCTGGGCAGTCCAGTCCAGGCTCTGATCACCCTTTCCATGAGGAAGGGCTTCCTGACATCCAGCCTGACCCTCCCCTGGCAGCTTCAGGCTCTGCCCTCTTGTCCTGTCACTGGTTGCCTGGGAGAAGAGCCTGACCCCAACCTGACTCCAACCTCCCTTCAGGGAGCTGGGGAGAGGGAGAAGGACCCCCCTGAGTCTCCCCTTCTCTAGACTAAACTCCCCCAGCTCCCTCAGCCTCTCCCCATCAGCCTTTCCCTCCAGTCCCTTCCCCAGCCTCGTTGCTCCTCTGGACCCACTCCAGCCCCTCCATCTTTCTCTTGAAGTGAGGGGCCCAGCACTGCCCCCAGTACTCAAGGGGAGGCCTCCCCAGTGCCCAGCACAGAGGGAGAAATATGAGTAATTAATTCTTTTAAATATGAAGACATTAAGATAAAACCAGGAAACGAACACTCCTCACAAGATCCCGCTGCCCTGCCGCGTGGCCCGACGAGGAGGCGGCTGCCTTGCGGCTCGCCGTGAAGCGGTCGGGGAAGCGGAGAAGAACCGCTCTGGTGCCGGCTCTGGCTAAGCTGAAGTTAACTGCACATGTCAACCGGCTCGCCTGACACAAGGCAGGCGCGCTCTGTGATGACAAACAAATAGCACCTCCGTCCTGCAGACATCCCCTAATTATAAAAGAGAAATTATTTCCCATTTTCATTGCCAGCAAATGGATGTGACTCTGGTGCCCCATAATTCCAGCCTAAGTGCTGCATCAAAGTTTGCTGAATGTGAAGCACAAAGTATGTCAGACGTTAAACTGTAATTACAGGAGGGAGTGGATTTCGAGAGTATTATGGGGTTTTTGGGGTAATATTTTATTTTATTGGTTTTCAAATACACTCAGACTGCCAGACTAAGCAGCCAGAGCAACAGCAACACGGAATTCCAGAATAACATATGACTTTAATAAAATAAAGCAGGATGGCTTGTTCTACTCGTGCTGCTGGAAAACAACTGAAGCCATTACCGTGCCCTCAGCCCCGGTGCCAGCCAGAGCCCAGAGCTGGCCCAGGCGCTGCGGTCACCTTGGGCAACTCACGCCCATCCTCTCATTTCTTCCCTCCAACCCCTGGTTTTCACAGAATCACAGAATATTAGGGATTGGAAGAGACCTCAGAAGATCGTCTAGTCCAATCTCCGTGTCACGGCAGGATCACCTAGACCAAGTGATTCTGTGAAGTTGCACAGGAACATCTCCAGGAGGGTTTCAAACGTCTCCAGAGAAGGAGACTCCACAACCCCCCGAGCAGCCTTTGTCTCCCTTTTGCTCCTGCTGAACAAATGTTTGGCTTGGTGATCCACCCTTTGAGCTCCTCTGCTGAGGAAACGTGGATAATGGTCAGGGCTTTGAAGGAGGGGGTTGCTGGGAGAGGTGAACAAAGATGGTGAAAAAAGATGGAACCCATGCTGACTGGGTTGTCCTGTATGTGAAGTGCGAAGGCACTTGAGATGATGTGTTCCATGACCTTCTCTGGTACCGAGGTCTGACAGGTCTGTAGTTTCCCGCATCCTCCTTTCTGCCCTTCTTGTAGATGGGTGTTACATTTGCCACCGTCTAGTGCATTGGGTAGCTAAGCTGAGCTCTAGCAGCTCTTTGGCCCTCCTAATTTTCTTTCTGCTGAGTTTGACTACATCCTTAAGGTCTTCATGAGAGGGCTGCCCCTTCTTCCAGAGGTCATAGACTCTTTTTTGTTCTTCAGATGCAGCCAGAGGTCCCTACTTAGCCAAGCTGGTCTCCTTCCCCACCTACTCATCTTTTGTCTCATGGGGACATCCTGCTCCTGTGCCCTTAAGACTTCCCTCGTGAAGTATGTCCAGCCCTCCTGGGCTCCTGTATCTTCTAGGGCAGCCTCCCAAGGGACTTTGTCAGTCAGTCTCCTGAACAGGCTGAAGGTGGCCCTCCAGAATTCTAAGGTACCGGTTTCACTAGTCCCTCTCCTTCTTTTCCCAAGGATTGAAAAATCAATCAACTTATGACCGTTGTGCCCCAGATGACCTCCAACCTTCACTTCTCCCACAAGATCTTCCCTATTCACAAGAACCAGGTCCAAGAGGGCGTCTTCCGTGGTTGGCTCCCTCACCAGTTGTGTCAGGAGGTTCTCTTCCACACACTCCAGGAACCTCCAGGACTGTTTGTATTTCCAGCAGACATCAGAAAAATTGAAGCACAAGAGGCCGTGACTGTGAAACATCTCCCAGCTGCCTATAAAACATTTTGTCTGTTTCCTTGTCCTGGTTGGGTTGTCTATACCAGACTCCCACCACAGTATCTCCCTTACTGGCTTTACACCTAATTCTTACCCACAGTGACTCAACTCTGTGATTCTGTAACTCTGTGAAATGTGGAGAATGACCAGAGGTTTGAAGGAGGAGGCTGCAGGGAGAGATGAACAGGGATACATGAAACCAGAGGGGTGTTTTCCATCCCCATGTAGGTTTTGTCGCTTTGCATTTCCCCTTGCCCCCTTAGTTTTTGGTGAATGTCACCAGTGGGGAAGCTGAAAGGTGAGGGGCAAGTTCAGGAGGTCAAATCAAGAGCCATGAATTATTAGATGAGTTTGTTGCCCTAAGTTGTGCGGATCGCTCAGACGAGCGCCGTCCCTGCTGTCACACCGCCACCTTTCCATTACGCCGCTATCACTCACCAGTTTGCCCTTTGTGGTTCCTATAATGATCTGCACTCATGATGTCTCTCCCTGTGTCCACCTTCCCCTGTGTCAGTCGGCCACAAGCCGGCTCCTGAAACCAGCGAGACGCGTGAAGCTCAGGACGTGACCGGCTTTGCTGGGGATAATTTTCCACATGGCTGAGAATGCTTTACTGGGGATAATTTCCTGCTCTGGGACTGAAGCATCACCTGTGTCATGGAGTCCTGGGCCAGGGGCTGTTTCAGGTTCCTCAGGAAGGCATTTGATCCTGGAGATGGTATCAGCACTGTCACAGCATGGCTTATGCTCTGATTTCCCATTCTCTGCTCTTTTAGGGGGAAGATGGGGGTCCTGCAGCAGAGCTGGCACTGCCAGGACAACATGCAAGGGTTGTCACAGAACCACAGACTGATTGAGGTTGGAAGGGACCAGCCTCATCCAGTCCCAACCCCCTGCCATGGGGCTGTGACACCTCTCACCACACTAGGTTGCCCACAGCCCCATCCAAACTGGCCTTGGACACTTCCAGGGATGGAGCAGCCACAACCTCCCTGGGCAACCTGTCCCAGTGCCTCAGCACCCTCACAGGAGGAATTTCTTCCTAAGGTCCTGCTGGAGTTCAAGTGCAAAGAAATGATGACCCGTTCTGAGCCTCCCCTTGGCTTCAGGAGCAAACACTGGCCATGAGCTGGTGTTTCACACCCAACCCCTTCGCAGCAGTGAGACAGTCAGCCACGTTCAGTTGGGGGTTTGGTGGCACAGGAGGTGTCCTGGACAGGAAAGCACCAGGTGCTGCTTCCAGAGAACATGGAGAGCTGTGACCTTTTAGAACTTGTTGGTGTCCTTGCCCTCTTCATTTCTTTGCTCCCTACAGACCAGGCACCGTTGACAACCCTTCTTTCTCTAAATTTGCACAGATTTTCCCCTTCGTTCTTCACCAGCAGCTCTGTGGGTTTCTCCCGTAGCTTCTTTATTGTACCAGTGGATTCAGCCCTAACCTGGTGACTGGCAGCAGGACCAGCGCCCAGTAAAAAGTCACGGAACGCAGTTCTCCTCAGTGAGAAAAACCACCAGTGAGAAAGCCCAGCTTTTCTTTTCGTTTCAAAGCTTCGCAGAGCCGGCTCCGTAATCTCAAAGCGGCTCTGCTGGCTCTTTGCCGAGGGCTCTGCTGCTCTCAGTCAGGACTGGTGATGCTCACTCCGACACCCAGTGCCCCTTTCCTTACTGGTGAGGACCACTGACACCACACCTGGGTACTGTATTTTCCCCCTACAATTAAAAAACACGTTCCCATGGAGTTTTGTCCAGGAGAGGTTCACTTTACCCTGGCTACTCACTCATCTGAGGTTGCCCCCAAATTCGTGGCCAAGGTTTTGTGCCCAAGCTAAAGCACCCATCCCACCTACCCGATTTGCATGTCATGGACTCTCATGCATTGACCCCGTTGGGGCTGATAGGGTCTATTTGTCGATGCTGTTGGTTTATTAATTAGCCTAAAGAGAGAGCAGCCCTTCACCACAACTGCAGGTCCTTGCTGGAAGAGCTGCGAGTGGGACTTGCGCCTGAAAGCTGCCTAATGCAGCCACTGAAACACTGCCAAGGGTTTGCTTGCAGAGAGATCCTGCGGGTAATATCCTTGTGGTATGTTATATCCCAGATGGCCTTGATGTATTTCCTGGAAGTCTGGGTTTGGTTGGGGTTTTTTTGGATAAATAACCCCCAAACCTGTTAGCTTTTCCATTCGCCATCCTTCAGGTTCTTTTCCATTTGCTCCCCCAGATGCAGAACCAGCCTGGAGACGGCTGCTCTTGGAAGGGAGAACATGGCAGAGCCAGGCAGGTTGTCCATCTACTGCTGTCAGAGCTTGGCATCCCTGACCCAGCGATGCTGGCACGCTGACCTGCCGCAGGCACCGAGCCACGCGAGCAGATGGGCATGAGCCTGGCCATGGAGGAGGCCGTGTAGGAGCATTTAGTCTCCCAGCAAAGGGCAGAATTCCTGGGCAGGCTGTGGTGAAGGGGATGTGCCCCTCACACCCGCTGGTTTGGGTTGCAGTAGGCACAAAATGGTGAAAGAAGGAGGAAAGGTTTGGAAATTCCTGTTTGCTGGTGGCATCCTTCCAGGGAGCCCTGTGGGATTCCTTAGCAGCGACTTTCTGTAGCTGCTGTAGGTACCTAGATGCAGCTGCTCTGATGAGGGCCATGTTAATTTGGGGTACAAAACCACTTTTATTATTATTTATACCCTTATTTTCAGTCAGCTGCTGAGTGTTGTGCAGGTGGATGAGACTGAACTTGTAGGTCGTGATGTTTGAGCTGTGGCTCATATGGCTGAATTGATCGGGGACCTGACACATTCAGGATGTAAGAAAAAGACGACCTGTAGGTCCTGGATGTCCGTCTAGTGGTCTCTGATAGGAGCTGGTTCCCATTCAGGATAGATGATTCAGTACATAAAGAATCCCTGAGATGTCAGTGAGGTGGAGGGGATGTTAAGCTGGATCCAGCCCTGGAAATGATCTTGCTGTGGCCAGAGGGATTGGACCTTCTGAGGTCCTTTCCAGTCCCTAATGTTCTGTGCCTCTGGAAGTTACCGCTGTCCAGACTGATCCCAGCTAACTCTAGTGAGAAGATGAGGGATGCAGTCACCTCTGGCTCTGCACTACATAGAAATGATCACCTCTGCCCCTGAAATGGCCCTTCAGAGCTTCCTGGGACGGTCAGTTCCCTGAGTTAGGTGTCTCTCCCATCAGGCGAGATGGATCTGGGCCCTTTTCCTTCTGTGTCCTGGACGTGGCCCAACTGCAATGACACGAGTGCTGGCAGATGTATGTCTAATCTGTTCTTAAAAATTGCCAGTGAGTTTCACAACCTCCCTTGGTAATTTGCTCCAGTGCCTAATTATCCTTTCAGACAGAAAGAGCATCCCTTCCTTTAAGTGAAAAACCGGCTCCTTCTTGTCCAGCCTTGCTTGGACATTGAAAGTGAAGGTGATGGTCACCTTATGGAAGGTAAAGATTTACTGTCACACATCCCTACCTAAATATATTTAGAATCAAAACAGCACTGAGGGTCCTCTTCCTCTTTGCAGTCGCACCGCAGCGTTCCTAAAATATTTATAGTGCCCCACTCTTTTCTTCTGCACTTTCCCCCCAGTTTTGCTAAATCTGTTGTTTGGGTTTTTTAAAGGTTAACACCCAGACATTTTATTTTTGCTGAGGTTTTAACAGTGCCCTGCAGAGACCCCAGAAAGTTATTTGCCTGTTTGTATCAGTGATGTGTTTGTTGACTCATAAACACGTGGAGGTCTCCTGTAGCCTCCAGGTCACTGGCAGCCTAATTCCACCAGTGGAATTGGATTTTGCTTCCTCCGTCCAGCGCCTCACACTCATCTTTATTAAATGTCATCGTTAGGATGCTCGCTCCAAAATCATTTGGAACTTTAATACTTGTGCTCTTTCCCAGTTCGGTGTCGTCCAAACCATAATCTCTGCTCTGTCATCCAAGTTGTTAATGAAATATTGAATCGCTCCGGATCCAGGATGGACCCAGCTGGGACCCTGCAGCGCTGACAAAGGAAGGACTTTCTGGGTTTCATTTAGAGCCCTGAATGATCTAATCCCTTGGATTAGGTGGCAGCTCCAAGAAACAATGAAAAAAAATTGAAGTAACCCCATATTTTATAAATGGTCATTTTCAGAGGAGTGTGAAACAGCTTCTTCCATCTCATGTCTTCAAGTCCCCTCAACATAACTTTGCTGTGGTTTATGTCCTTGGTTTGCTTTTAGAAGGGGAAACATTCACAGAATCACAGAATCTCAGACTGATTGAGGCTGGAGAAGCCCTCTGAGCTCATCCAGGCCAGCAGCTAACATAACCCCAATGGCCAGACTGGGGCACTAAGGGCCACAGCCAGGCTGCCTGTCGACATCTCCAGGAATGGCAACGCCACCACTGCCTTGGGCAGCCCAGTCCAGGCTCTGATCACCTTTTCCCTAACACCCAACCTAACTCTCCCCTGGCAGCTTCAGGCTGTGCTCTCTCGTCCTGGTGCTGCTTGCCTGACCCCCACCTGACTACAACCTCCCTTCAGGCAGCTGTAGAGAGGGAGAAGGTCCCCCTGAGTCTCTTCTCCAAGCTAAACATGGAGAAACATCTTTTTGTGCTGTCCCACTCAACACCTGCTCTGGTGTTTGACTTGCAGGTGATACTGAGAGAGGACAAACAGAATCACAGAACATTAGGGATCAGAAGGGACCTGGAAAGATCATCCAGTCCAATTCCCTCCACCACAGCAGGATCCCCTAGACCAAGTCGCACAGGAACACATCCAGGCGGGTTTGAAATGTCTGCAGGGGAGGAGACTCCACTTAAAACAGATTATAAGAAATACTGCATTCAGCCTCTCCCTCCTGACAGAGAAGCTGCTTAACTTCCACGGGTGCAAAAGTGAGTTCACTTGCTCAGGTTTTTGTGTTTTGTTTAAGTCGCAAGAGTTCGATTCTGAAGCTGTCAGTGTTCACTCGGGAACCAGAGTCTGAGAGCCATAGTTTTGCAAAAGTCTCGTGTTGAAGCTGGAGCAGAGGAGGTTCCACATCAGTGTGAGAAGGACCTTCTTCCCAGTGAGGGTGGGTGCCAGAGCCCTGGCAGGGGCTGCCCAGGGAGGCTGTGGAGTCTCCTTCTCTGGAGACGTTTCAAACCCTCCTGGGCTGTTCCTGTGTGACTGGATGTAGGGGATCCTGCTGTGGCAGTGAGATTGGCCTGGATGACCTTCTGAGGTCTCTTCCAATCCCTAATGTTCTGTGGTGAACCAAACTCATTTATTTAGTGTCCCCACTAGTGTAGGTAAGTAGCCAAGAGCAGGAGGGTAGCCGTGGAGAACTGGAAGCGGAGTTTGGCTCAGGGTAGCTATTGACTTTGGCAAAAACAAGATATGAAAAATTATACCTCGGGTAAAAATAAATTATCATCTACGAGCCCTCAAATTAGAGGAGTTCTCCATGTAAACTTCATACAGGGATGTTAATTCAGTTAGCAATTTGTAGCCATGAAACATAACCGGTGATGTTATCCTTTGGAACTTGTTTTGGAAACGATTGCACAACCCATGAAGCAATTCTTCACAAAGTGCATAAAAGTGTCAGCTGATGTATAATTTACGCGGCTAATGTTAGTTATGGTCTGTTTAATAGGACTTAATGCGGCTGCATGACATCACCCCCTTCATTTACCAACAGAAAAAACCAAGAAGAACCGATCCAAAGCCATTTTACAGGCTACAAGATGCACCAGCTTTGATTTTTCCATCTCGGTGGCCCGAGTCAATATTCATCCCGAGTGCGCGGAGGAGCGCTTGTCATACGTCCTCCACGCAGTCACTAGTTAGTTCGTTCAGCTGCAGTTTACTCACAGCCTGTGTGTTAACTACTAACAGTTGATGTGCCTTGAGCAGCGGCTGGTTTTGCCGGCAGCGCAGTGACGGGCTCGACACGCTGCCCCTTTACTAGTAGCAGTTATGAATTCAAGGTTAGGTGTGCCTACTACGCTTCCTCCTCTGCCTACAGGGCATCCCTACGGGAGGGTTATGACTTAGTGCTTCTCTTCTCAGCCTTCACAGCCTTTGACCCTCTCTGTGCCCTGGGGAGAGGCAGCATGAGCTGGGGAGGAGGAGCAGGGTCAGCGTGGGTCACTGTCCCCACTGAAGGCACTGGGACACCTTTTCTTGCCTCCACAGAAGAGGGAATGAGTCAATGTCCAGTGTCCAGCTGCAGAAAGCCCTTTCCTTAGGTTTGAAATGGAGTGAACTTCTCTTTACCTGGGCATTAGGTACCTCCAAAACGTAGAGGCCCTTATCTGAAGGGACATTGTAAAGGTGTTGGTGCTGGTCTCTTCTCACGGGTTATTAGCAACAGGCCCAGAGGGAAGGGCTTCCAGCTTCCACAGGGAAGTTTTAGATTGGACATCAGGGGGAAATACTTCCTGGAGACAGTGGTCAGGCCCTGGACTGGGCTGCCCAGGGTGGGGGGTGAGTCCCCATCTCTGGAGGAGCTTAAAAGTCGCTTAGATGTGGTGTTGGAGGATGTGGTTTGCATTGCAGAGCATGGTTGATGGTTGGACTCAGTGATCCCAGGAGTCTTTTCCAACCTGAATGATTCTGTGATCTTCCTTGGTCTAGTGGGAGATGACCTTGTTCATGGATGAGTTTTAGGGTCCCTTCCAACCCAATGCATTCCATGATTCTGTGATTCCTGGTGATGCCCAGGTTTATGGAGCTCATCAAGGCTGCAGTATGGAAGGTGAACAAAGGGACTTAACTCAGCTCGAGCCCCTTGATAGAAGCCTTTTCCCTGCTGCAAGTCAGAGCTTCGGCCTTATTGGAATATGGGGCAAAAAGATCCTCCTGTTGGGAACTCTCTGGGGAACAGACAAACGGATCGGTTTATTGATTTCTTCTCAGTGCCTGCTCTGGATGTCTCTTTCCTGAAGGCAGCAGCGCTGTGCTGTGGCTGACGGGCCCCTTTTCCTAATTTGCTGTGCTGGCTCCTGCTCTCGTGACGCAGATGCAGTTGCCGGGTCCCCAGCAGGCGAGCTGGCCCCACGTCCCCATCAGCACCAGCTGCATGGGCTCCACTTGGCACAAAGCTGAGCCACGCTGGAACAGGTGGAAACGGCCCAGTGTTTCGCAAGGGATGATCTCAGGCTCTTGCTTTCTCTCTTTCCTTTCCAAAGTCCTCCAGTGATGCCACTGCGGTGGTCCTCCGGCAGTTCTTCGTGCTGATGAGGTCCCTGTGGCTCCCACAAAGGTGAAGAGTTGGCACATTTCACTGGTGGCCTTGGTCCGTGACTGTGTCCATCAGTAAAAGATGACTGTGGTCTCTAAGAGGAGCCACATCATTTTCTTCTGATTGGCAACAAAAGTGATTCCAGGGCCCCTAAATATCTGGTCTGAAGGTCCAGTACCAGCCCGTCAGGTGGAGCAGTACCAGTGCTTTGAGCACCAGGCTGTGGGCTGCAATGAAAGACCACCGTGTTCGCCCTCCTGTTTAACCCCAGATTTCATGGGAGAGCAATCCAAGCAGCAGCTCCTGCAGTGTGAAAACGCAGGAGGCTTCATGCAGACCTTTGGCTGAACAGGAACGTTTGTGTCCCACTTCTCACACAAATTACCCTGGATTGCACCCAGGAGTCGATCCGGTCGTAGCACCTGTGCTGGTCTTTCCACACACTCCATTTCTCAGGCAAATTCAAGGGGGGGTTCTCAAAGACTGTTTTCTGATGTGAAGCCCCTCTTGTTCCACGGGTGCTCTTATTTGTCGAACGTTACTGAGATGAGATTTGACTGAAATTAAACTGCAGCAAGTTACGATTCCTAGGTAAATATGTGAAGGGTGGGTGTCAGGAGGATGGAGCCAGGCTCTGCTCAGGGGCACCCAGTGGCAGGACAAGGGGCAGTGGGTGTGAGCTGGAGCAGAGGAGGTTCCACATCAGTGTGAGAAGGACCTTGTTCCCAGTGAGGGTGCCAGAGCCCTGGCAGGGGCTGCCCAGGGGGGTTGTGGAGTCTCCTTCTCTGGAGACATTTCAAACCCTCCTGGGCTGTTCCTGTGTGACTGGATCTGGGGGATCTTGCTGTGGCAGAGGGGTTGGACTGGATGATCTTTCAGGGTCCCTTCCAATCCCTTAATGTTCTCTGAGTCTGTGATTCTGTGAAAGCTGGGCTTTGTGGGCTGGGTTTTTGTTCTCATTCCCTTTTCTCAGCCAGGCAAAGGTACAGCACTAACAGCATCCTTGCAATTACCTGCAAGACTTAACCCGAGGAAGCAGGCGGGTTTATAGGTACCTTCAATATGTAAACTACAAATTATTAGTGCATGAAAATGGCAACGAAGTTCTGTTGCCGGGGTCTAGTAAGTTTGGCTATGTTCCGTGCTATTACTGCCTGCTCCATCTACCTTTACTGGCTCTTTTTGAAATTAACTTAATGGCCCTCCCCAGAAATGGACTGCCTACTGAGAGCGAAAGCTTGCTCGCGAAGATGGACTCACTTCCTACTGGGAAGCACTGATTTGGCACAAACAAAGAAACGCTTTAGCGTTTAATTTACTCCCGGTATCAAAATATTTAGAATAAATTATTTAAAATATTTAAGAAGCCAGCGGTCAATATTTGCTGCTAATAAATTGGAACCCCTGGATAAATATTTGATACCGAAATTTATCCCCCGCTATCTCCCAGCTATAGAACACGGAGATAATTCATTCCCGACGTGCTGGGAGTGGGTTTTCCTTCCTTCAGGCAGCCAGGGACGCGTTCGTGAAGTGGGGCTTACACTCGTGTGCACCCACCCACAGTGCTGCACCGAGTCTCTTGTGCATTGAGCTCTGCTCACGCTGCAGGTAGCAGCCCTGCGTGGCTTCCTCTGCTTCCCCCAAGCACCAGTGATGAAGGTGAGCCAAGCGCAGATGGTTCCCAGTCACCCCCTTCCCACAGGACAGTTTCCAGCCATGATTAATGTGACGGATACTCTCAGATATTCCAGACAGATGTTCTGGAGTACAGAAGCCTCATGGCATTTGCTTGTCGCTACCCTGCAGCTCGAGTTCCTTACCGACAGAAACTGCCCGGACTCCCACTGGTGGGTCACCTCCTGAAATGCAGTAGCGCAGGGTGACCTGTGAATGGGAGTCCTATCTTCAGCTCTTTCCTCGTGTCTGGAATCAGGATCACAGCATGACCAGGGTATCTCTTCTCAAGAGCCCTTAGGACAGACAGAGATGGTCTCTGCTCTCCCCTTACGCCAATCCCAGTGTTAGCACTGGGATTTCATGGTTTATTTTCATCTCCAGAGATCGGTCACTTCACAGTGTCCCCAGAGACTGGCTGGGCACTGGAACAGGCTGCCCAGGGAGGTGATGGAGTCCCCACCCCTGGAGGGGTTTCAAAACTGAGTAGCTGGAGCACTTGAGGCCGTGGTCTAGGGGTTAGGGAGCTGTTGGGCTGAGGGCTGGACTTGCTGACCCTGGAGGTCCTTTGCAGCCAAGATAACTCTGTGATTTCACTGATCATGAACTTGCAAGATCTACTCTGCAAAGTTTTGGATATTACATGCTTTTTCTTTGACAACACTGCGAAACCAAATGAAGTGGTCAGCACTTTGGCCTGGAGGGATGCAAGTGGGAGCACCCGAGTTCTGGGAAGGCAGGAGGGATGCCCAAGTCCTATGGATGAGCCAAGTGTTCTTCAGCACAGGCTGCTCACAAGGCTGTTATCAGCTTCTTGGTGGTTTTTAACAGACTTTACTGTCATTTCCTCCTTCCTCTTCCCCTCTCTTACTGAATAGAGGTTCTTGCCAGGTTGGCCAGAGCATCCTGTGCCAGCGGAGTGGTGCTGCTTAAGGACGGAGCACGACGTAGCCTTTGATGGGCTGCTATGGGAAGCAGTTTTCATACCTGTAAATCACGCAGGTTCAGAAGTCATTCCAGGCCAGATTTCAGCTTGGAACTCTCAACTTCTAGGAGAATTAATAAATAAATAGCTCCCCCCCACCACTTCTGTTGAATCAGAGAGTTACCCTCCTTTGTACCTTCCCATCTTCTACTAAATCCTTCCAAGAATTGTGTTTCAAGCTAAGGTTGGACTTCAGTTGAGCCCAGCCAGGCACAACAAGCCTGAAGACACTTGAAAAACAGGACTTGCATCCTGAGAATTTAATTATAAAGGTCCCTCCCTGGCTTTTGCAGTAATTAATAAATTCTGATCCTTTGCCCAACTGCCAGTGGGGTAGGAACGGGTCGCTGAGCCTTAAATTTGCAATGGCAGAGAACCAAAGGAACCTGAAGCTTCCGCCTGCGACTGCTGAGATCTGTTGCTGGCCCGTTTAGACACTGGATTTGTTTTCTCAATTTTACCTGAGTAAAATAAAGGAGAGGAGAGAAAAGATAAAAGAATAAAGAAAAAGAAAAAGAAAAACAAAAAGAAAAAGGAAAGAAAGGGGAAGGATTTAAAAGAAAAGAAAGGAAATAAAATAATTAAAATACAATAAAACAAAATGAAATAAACTAAAATGCAATAAAACAAAGAGCCCCAGAGACATCACCGTTTGCAGTTTCCTAAGAATGGCTCTAAATAGCTCTAACATCCCGGGTGGAAGTGGCCACAGCACCGAAGCAGGTCACGGCTTCAGTCTCACCATGGACCGGCAGGAGCTGTGCGGCGCCCAGCGCCGGCGCTGCTGGGCAGCATGAGTATCAGCAAAGCCCTCCTGCTTCTCTGAGCGATTGCCTGGATTGAGGCTGGAGGCCCTCTGGTCCTGTCACTCCACAGACGCGTTAAATGAGTCGGGGATTTTGATCATATTGTGATTCTCATTAGTAAATCTGAGCACAAATAGGTTTTAGCCTAAGATAAATATTGTTTTGTCCACGTCGCGTCCCCAACGCGTTGCATTAGGAAAAGTTAATTTTATATGACTAAATATAATCAGAAACACAACATGAGGCCTGTCAAGTTGACATGGTATGATGGGTACCTTAACACTTCTCAGCAGGTGACGTTGTTTGCACACTGCTTAAACTTGTTCATCAATGACTTCTTGCATGATAACCAGAATATTAACAACACGTTGAAGGTGGCTCCGGGCTCCTGGCACGGTACGAACACACCTCAGCGCCGAGGAGGCTGCAGGGGAGCATTTGCCCATCATTTCGGGCCTCTTTCCCTCTTCTTTACTTGGGGATTATAGCTGGGTCAAACGCAAAAGTCAACCAAGGAGCCTCCAGCCAAAACCAAGGGAAGAGGAGCATCAAGGCCAGTGGTGACAGGAAAGGAAAGAGAAGCAAAAGGTGTTGAAATTCAAGTCCAGTTACACAGAGGGGAAGGGCAGTGTGTAGGTGAGCAATCTGTTAGTCACAGAATGATCGAGGCTGGAGAAGCCCTCTGAGCTCATCCAGCCCAGACCAGGACCTAACGTCACCCCAGCAGCCAGACCAAAGAGCCACAGCCAGGCTGGCCTTCAACACCCCCAGGGATGGGGACTCCCCCACTGCCCTGGGCAGTTCAGTCCAGCCTCTGATCAATCTCTCTGTGAGGAAGGGCTTCCTAACATCCAACCTAACCCTCCCCTGGCAGCTTCAGGCCCTGCCCTCTGGTCCTGGCACTGGTTGCCTGGGAGAAGAGCCTGACTCCCACCTGACTGCAACCTCCCTTCAAGCAGTTGTTGAGAGGGAGAAGGTCCCCTCCGAGTGTCCTCTTCACCAGGCTAAATACCCCCAGCTCCTTCAGCCTCCCCTCGCCAGGCTTTCCCCCCAGTCCTAGCTCTAACCAGCAAAGCCCAGCACTTCATCCTTGTCTTCCCACCACCAGTTTCGATGACAAGGAGTGAAGCTAAGATTCAGGAAGGAAATTTCCCTGCCCTTGTATTTACTAACTCACAGAAACTTCGCCCATCTCTTTAACTTCTCTGCAGTTTTCCTTCTTTTTTCCCCCATTCAATCTTGTAGTCTGTGATTTCCTTTATTTCTCTCTCATTCCTGCCTTGTATTTGGGATTCTGATGCCCTCCTTGCATGCTCTGGAGGTTTCAGGCTCCTTGAGGAGGTTCCGCTGGCTGATCCACACCTTGCTGAACTATTTAATCTACTTCCTCATGCAGGTTATTTCAATCCTGATCAATATCTCCTGTGTAAAACCAAGACCGTTGGCCTTTGATTACTTTTCTTCGACCCAAATGTCAAAACCTGCTGGGCTAGGGAATTTGGGCTCTGCAGGAAGTGGCAATTCTCCCCTTCTGGGTGACCAGTCCACCCCGAGCCAGTGCTGAGCTGGCTGCCTTCAGCCCGCGCTCCAGCTTTTCTCTCTCTGGCGCAGCTGCGATGGAGACGAGATCACTACCTGCACAAACACCTACGAACACTCCCCCTGCACGGGGAGGGGGCTTCCCAGAGCCAGAGGGATGCTCTGGGATGAGCATCTGAAGCCGGATCCAGTTCAAACAGACCCATGGGTAACTTTGGGTGTCACACTCCCCGCCGCTGCCTGCCTGTGCTTCACGGGGCCCCGCGCTCTCGCCATTAAAATCTAGCACCTGTCTATTTTAAAACAAAACCCTGCCTCGTATTTTAATTGAGGCCCTGGTCTCCAGCTCCCAATACTTATAATCAGATCCCAGTTTTCCAGCTGAAGCTGTTTATTGATGCCCTACTTTTTTTCACCGTCGTAGCCTGTCAATAAATTGGAGAACGGTTCCGCGTGCGAGATTTCCCCAAGCTTTCCGGGGAAGTCCTCTGACAATTGGCCGCGTGAAGTCAGTTAATTGCTTTAGATAGCAGAGCAACAGCCAAGTATTTAGACGTTTCCTATGACAGACATCCCAAAAATGTGGGAAGGACGTATTTGTCAATACAATGAGCCGCTGGAAAAGCAGCATCTTGCATCTGGTGGAAGCTGGAGGTTTGAGCCGGCGTGTCTCCATGGCGCTAATAACCGCCCTGCCCTAACCAGCTGTCCGCAAGCAAGCGGCTCCTGCTTCTCGTGCTGAACTAGCCCAGGACCTCCCCGGAACCAAACGGGGAAGTAAATCTCAAGATGCAGAGGAATTTAATTCAGTGGGAAAAAAAAAGAAAGAAGTTGAAATTGTATTTTATTTTAAGTTGGATCCGGGTCGTAATAGAAAAAAGATCATCCGACACCATGAAAAGAAATAATTGTTAATTTCTGCAGTGCCCTGAAACAGAAGCCCCTGAGAATAAATAGAATAAGAATACTATTAAAATTTCCTCTTTTATTATATCTTCTCTGCCAGAGTAATTGTTGCTGTGTCCAATATATGCGGGGGACAATTTGCTGGCTGTTTCCTATTAGTTTTTAGCATTAACATATACGGAAATAAAACGAGCAACCGGCTTGCCTTTGCTTAATTAAGTGACTGACAAGTCACAGGCGTTGCTGCGCCCACTCCTCTCTACGATCTAAAAAGAAATCAAAAAGGGGAAATCAGCGCCGGCAAACAAAGGAGCGGCCGCCTAAACGGCCTCTTTATTAAGTGAATATTGATGCTGCATTAGGGGGTTTTGTTTTGATGAATGTGAATAAGGCAGAGGGCTTGTTCCTGCCCCAAGTTTTATATTCAGACTTGACAAGAAAACCCGTTTCCTACATAATTCTCACAAAGGAGCTCAGGAGAGGGTTTCCAGTCGGAGTGACCTAATTTGCGGGAGGTTCTGCTTCCCCAACATCTATCAGCAAAGTGCATTTTTATTAGCGAGATACATATCTTTAATTTTTTTTCTCCAGTGTAATTTTAATAGAATCTGGGCAGCTAAAAGCTCCCCTTGAAAATAAATATTTCATTTCTATTCAGCGCTGAGTCGGGCTAACAAAACTTGCACAGACTTTATAGAAATATTCATGGGTTAGGATATTAAACTGCAGCTCACTCCTCACCTTGTCCCTCCTGCATCTTCGTTACTAGCTGGGACCCCTCTCGCAGTTGAAGGCAGTTTCTCTCTTCTGTGGTGGTGTGCCATCTTCCTGTTGACTCATTTTCATTTCCAAACAACTTAATCATCTGTGGACCATGTGAACCATCGGGGGCCTCGAGCTTGCTTGTGCGTGTTCCATGTCAGTATGGGAAGGAACTTCTTCATGGTGTGGGTGACAGAGCACTCCCTTCCTGTGATTTTCACAGAATCACAGAATCACAGAATCACTCTGGTTGGAAAAGAGCCCCGGGATCATCGAGTCCAACCCTCTACCCAACCTCACAAATTCGCTCCTAACCACATCCCTCAACACCTCATCCGAACGATCTTTAAACACACCCAGGGATGACAACTGAACCACCTCCCTGGGAAAATGTTGGTTTGTTTTTGGCTGGATCTCTTTAGATTTAACAGAAATCCTGTGTTAACAGTGTGTCCTGCGTAGCCTG
This sequence comes from Rhinopomastus cyanomelas, assembly GCA_013400115.1. Lineage (NCBI taxonomy): Eukaryota > Metazoa > Chordata > Aves > Bucerotiformes > Rhinopomastidae > Rhinopomastus > Rhinopomastus cyanomelas. The sequence goes on from VXBP01009037.1 coordinate 1,300,380, forward strand.
GTGGCTGCAGTGAGGTTTTGCTGAGGTCCTGAGTTCCTTCATCGACACTAGGGGAAGGGAACATTCTCCAGGTTTCACACTCCGAATCGTGTTCGTTATGAATTATGAACATTTATAGCATCCCTGGAGGAGTTGCCATCTCCCCACGGGTGGACGGTGATGCCACTTCTACAAGCAGGCAGAGCAGAGCCACCGAGACAGGTCAGCAGCTCTGCGTGGAACTTTGGGACGGGAAGTGAAGTAGAATCGTTTCACTAATTAAAGCAGCAAAGAATTTAAAAGGACAGAGCGTAATTACCGAGGAAGGATTTAAGCCAGAGCACTGAGGCTGGAAACAATATGCTTGAGTAAAGTGCCCTATTTAATTAGCAGGGGTAGCCTAGGTGGAGTGTTTATGTATTTGTAAAACACTCCAGGAGCACAGGGCCTCTTTTCCATCAAGTGAGACCTCTGGTGCAGTATTGAATTGCAAGAAAAATTGAATTTACAAGAGCATCTCCCCACTTGGTGAGTTAAGCACTGTGCAGAGCTTGGACATCGCTGGAGATCCCACTTTGGGAGAAAATGGATGCAAGGAATGCTTTGTTTTCAACAGTTCTTCCCCAGTCCTGAATGGCTTTGAGGGAGCCAATGTCTTGCCTCTTCCAGGGAGGTTGTGGAGTCTCCTTCTCTGGAGATGTTTCAGACCCAGCTGGCCATGTTCCTGTGTGACTGGATCTAGGGGATCCTGCTGTGTCAGGGGATGGGACTGGATGATCCCTCGAGGTCCCTTCCAATCCCTAATGTTCTGTCGTTCCAGTCCATGGCACTGCCCAGCTAGAGCCTGCAGAACCGAACCCTAAAGCGACAGCAGTTTCGCTCCCTGCATATAACTAGTGGTTTGAAGCTGGAAAAGGGCAGGTTAGGGCTGGATCTGAGGAAGAGGTTCTTGGATCTGAGGGTGGTGATCCCTGGAACTGCTTGCTTCAAGAGGTGGTGGAGGCCCCATCCCTGGAGCCATTCAAGGGCCGGGGCCCTGGGCAATCTGATCTGGCGAGTGGTGGCCCTGCTTGTTGTAGGAGGGTTGGACTGGATGCCCTTTGGAGGTCCTTCCATCCCCATGATTCTATGATTCTCTTTCAGAGCATCACCTGACGCAGTCTGACAGGCCAGTGGCCACCAGTTACCTCCATAAATTTGTGTGCTCAGTCCCAGTGAACGCGGGTAGCTTTGCTCAACCCCGAAGTACAAAGCCCTCTAAACCCTAATTTATTTTTTTAAAACTGGGGAAACGGCAGCGGTCGTTGCCGTGAAAAGGACAGTGTCCTGCTTCACCACGGGATGGCAAAGGAAATACTTCACACCCTCACGAGTGCCTGCATTAATTACCAGGTGATGAATAGCGTTCCCGCTACGTAAATAAACGGGCACCGGAGATGGGAGCCCACTGAAAGCAGAGCTGTGTTTCCGTGGACCGCGGCGTCATATTTCATATAGTAAAAGTTGTGAGGGAAGAGGAGTGATATTTATGGAGTGCAAAGCACTGTGGGATTTTGTGGGAAACCACATATATTCAGCTTGTCAGAAAACATCTTAATATTTACTCTTACAATCCCTAGGCTACTGCTTTCTAAACCTAAAGCTTTCATTAGCCCATTTACCAGATATAAAACATTTGTAAGTCTGTTGAAAGACTTACTTCCAGGAGTGGCATTTTTCACAGCAAAACGATGATACCTTTGCATAACCTCATTATGCAGCTCCTGCGATCGAGCTGCCTCATCCCATTGACTTAATTCACTGTTTCCACGCTCCTCTTCGCAGCCTCTGATTGCTCCACACCGCTCTGCGCACAGAAGGATCCCACTTTCCGCGGAGGCTCTTTCTGACCTCCAAATCCACCAGCATCGCACCGCAGCTCCGGGGTTGGGCTGTTTCTGGCTTTGAGATGGGACTGCCTGGTGTTTCACCCAATTTCTGGTGTTCTCCTCAGTCATCACCCCATGGCTCTTGTTCCAGGCTGCTCCCGATGCTCCACCGCAGCTTCTTCTCTCTACGGCTAACACGCCTAGGGGAGAGAAAAGCTTTTGATTCACACCATCACAGAACATTAGGGAATGGAAAGGACCTCCAAAGATCATCCAGTCCCATCCCCCTGACACAGTGGGATCCCATAGATCCAGTCGCATAGGAACGTGGCCAGGTGGAGTCTCCAGAGAAGGAGACTCCACAACCCCCCTGGGCAGCCCCTGCCAGGGCTCTGGCACCCTCACCATGAAGAAGGTCCTTCTCACACTGATGTGGAACCTCCTCTGCTCCAGCTCACACCCAGTGCCTCTTGTCCTATCATTAGATCATAAAATCATATAATCCTTAGGGGTTGGAAGGGACCTCGAAAGATCATCTAGTCCAATCCCCCTGCCACAGCAGGATCCCCTGGACCAAGTCATAGAATCAGGTGCCCCTGAGCAGAGCCTGGCTCCATCCTCCTGACACCCGCCCTTCACATATTTGTAGACATTAATGAGGTCACCCCTCAGTCTCCCATTTCTCCAAGCTAAAGAGACCAGCTCCCTTCCCATCAGCTGTTTTACAATGGGAAGTGTTATAAATTGAAAATAAAAGAGGTATTTTCTTAAAACCTAAACAGGGATGCTCTTTGCTTTTGGTCAAGCTAAATCTTTCTCCCCCCGCGTCGCACGCCCAATCTGTTCCATTAAGAAAGGTTAATTCTATATTAAATATAATCAAAAACACAACATGGGGCCTGTCATGCTGACATGGTGCAATAGGTACTTTAATACTGCTCAGCAGGAGCCCTTGTTATATTTTTTATATGTTAGTAGATGTCTACTTAGAATTGATCAAACCTTTCCTTCTGAAACATATATGCCAACACCTCCAGAACACGCTATAAACTAGACTCTCAGAAAACAATAATGATGCTTATCAGTCACTCGCCTTGAGTTTGCTTGTGGAAAACCTCGAGCGGGCGCGCGATTGGAGCTCTTAAAACATAGATCTTTTTGCTGCACTGATAATTCACTCACAGCTTGAGATTGATGACTATGTGAAGTCCATAAAAGATGTTACCACTATATTTTCTTCTTATGATTTATTTTATCATGTTGTCAAGGTTTGCGGAAAACAAGAAACAAATCAATGACTGTCACGCTTAAATATTAAAGAAGGCTGTAATACACAATTTTATTCAGATGCCTTATTCAATCTTGCGGCTCCGGAAAGGGGAGCGAGCGGCGGCAAAGCTTTTATTTGAATTACTTTTGGAGAAATTAATTTAGTGGGGATGTTGGATTGTGAATGGCAAAAGGGGAGCTAACCTTATTTGTTTAAAGAGGAACGGGGAGGAACTCAGCTTTTTTTTTTTCTTGGAATAAAATAAAATGAGAGGCTCTCAGAACCTGGGGAAATTCACCGGCTTCTCAACTGCAGAAACTTCGGAGCGGAATTGCTTAATGAGCTGGTACTCACTAAATTAATGAAGGGCGGCCCTGGCCAAGGGAGGGGGGCCGGGGCAGGGGTTGGGCAGAGGATGTTGTATCCGCAGTCCCTCAGTGCTGCAAAGCTATTTCAGCTGAAACAACCCCACACTCTCCTTGGTCATTATACACAGCTGAGATCACGTCGTGCACCTTGGCACAGGGGAGGCTGGGGGGAAGGAGGCTGCGGCCCCGCACCGCTCCTCAGCTGGCTCTCCCCATCCTCATGCCCTTCTCTGTGCTTCATGACGAGTTGGCTACAGAGCAGCAGATAGGCTCAGCTCCGGTCTCTATTGTTTTCTTTGGGTTGGGGTTTGGTTTTTTATTTCACTGTTTGCTCTTTGAGGTAGAATGAATTGCATCGGGATGTTTGGATGCTTCTTCAAGATACCCACATGTCTTTGGGATATCCAGATTCTTCCCAGTAACCCTCAGTGTCAACCATTTCTTCCTTGTCTCTGGCCTAACCCAGGTGCCTGTTGGGTCCACTGACTTCTCTCCAGCGCAGTTCCTCTCCACAATAAGCCCGATTAAGCCACTCAGTGACTCTTGCACGGCTGCTGAAGGCCATATTCAATACAGTTTTCTTCTTCCATTTGCACTTCTCCCACGAGGAGCTGGGGATCTGCAGGGTAGGTAAAACTGCAGAGCTCCACATCGCTCAGGCTGCTGCCCTCCCCTCCAAATCCCATTCACAAACCCCATTAATTACAACCATGTTTTCTCGCTCTGCACTTTGGGGGTGAATTATCTAGGTGGGAGGCAGGGGTTTGGCTAAATCGCTCCCTTTGCCGTGCCTCCAGCCCTCTTAGCTCTGGAGAGCACTTAAAGAATTTGAGAGAGCATTTCTTTCTGCTTCTCTGCAGTCCTTTTTAGTGCTCACACCTTGCTGTTCCTCCAGAGATGGAGCTGGTACTGATGGGAAGATTAGGCAAAATCGCCGTTTCCTGCCCCAAACAGGAGAGCAAGGAGCTGGGTGTTAATTAATTAACACTGATGCTTCAATTTAGCTTATTTTTAGCATTTTTCACTTGCATCTTTCACAGCAAACCAGAGGCTGTTGGTAACAAATAAAACCTCTTGGATGATGTGGTTCTCGAGATGCTGTTTGTGTCCACTCGAAGCAATTGGTGGAGTATCAAGGCTGGAGCCGAGGACCCGATGTTGTGGCTTTGTGCCCTCCCTCCGTTGTTGTTCGTCACAACACACGCACTAGGCTCAAACCGATCAGCTCTTCCCTCCCCAGTTTTCTCTTCCCCTGCCCAGCAGGGCACCAAGTGACAGATTAAAACAACATAATCAGGAGCAGAATTACCCCAAACAGCGAGACGTGTCCGCAGAGGAGACCCCACGTGCTTCAGGCAGCGATTGCGCCGGGAAACGCGGTGCCTCCCGTCCGCAGAAGCACAGATTCGCGTCCCCGCGCGCACAGAATCCAGAGCTCGGCACTCTTTTCCTTTTCTCTCTCGTTTCCCCCTTCTATTTGTCTTGGCAGTCACTGCGGGTACAATTCACCCGTGTGCAGATGGCAAACACAAGCCCCATGCACTTAAATCCCATGTAAGTCTTTTACCGGAGGTGGGATTGGGAGCGGTGCCCCAGCTCCCTGGTAACCTGAGATTTGCTCCTCAGAGACTGGAGCTTCTGTTGCTTCCACGTTTGCCAAGATCTCTCTGGAAGGGGCTGATTTTTCCCAGGCCTGGGCTTTGTTTGTTTGCTTTGAAATGCACTCGTGAATTGTGGTGCCGCTCAGCGCTCTGGGGCAGGGCTGGATTAGAAGAGTAAAACGCTAGTTTGCACTTGTTAAATACATGAAAGATGTTCAATTCTTTTTCTGTGGACAAGGGGGTTGGATCTGGATGATCTCTGAGGTGCCTTCCAGCCAGAGCCACTCTGCGGTTCATTGCACAGCACCAGCCCACGGCCCATCCTTGCGAAGAAACCCCGACAGATACGACGCAACCCCCCAAGCAAGTCCATCATTGAGAGTAAAATTTAATCCTAGCTTAGGATTTTGCAGTTTGGGTCAGAATGAGCTGGGTGCTCACTGAGGAGAGGGCTGTTTCTTTACCCTGCAGGAGACTGAAGGGAGACCTTCTTCCTCTCTACAAGCACTTGAGAGGAGGTTGCAGACAGGCAAGGGTGGGTGTGTTCTCTCCAGTGGCCAGTGACAGGACAAGGGGAAGTGGCCTTAAGCTGCACCAGGGGAGGTTCAGGTTGGATGTCAGGAGGCATTTCTTTCCTGAAAGGGCTGTCAGGCAGTGGAACAGCCCAGGGAGGCCGTTGAGTCCCCATCCCTGGAGATGTTGAAGAGAAGGGTAGATGTTGCGCCGGGGGACAGGTTTTAGTGGTGCTGATAGGGCTGGGAAAAGGTTGGACATTTTGATCTTGAAGATCTCTTCCAGCTGAAACTGTTCTCTATGATTCTGTGATTCCTTAAGACTACAAATACTATGGAGTTGGTGTTTTAATGTCTTTAATGGCATTTGAGGAGCCCTTCACAAGTCACTGACTCACAGAACATTAGGGATTAGAAGGGACCTCAGAAGATCAGCAGGATCCCCCAGATCAAGTCTTTCGGATGGGATCAGTGAAGAGAGGAAGGTCACTGGAATAGCTGCCCGTTGGGTTGGCAGTTGTTAGCTGAACTTTTCCACAGGTCATCTCCACTGCCCATCCCCTCTGGGAAGTCCGGGCAAGCTTCCTTGCACTGTGTCTGTAGGAAAGGAATCTGTGGTACAGATCGAGCAGCTGTGACTTGCTGGAAATGCCTGGGGCTGGAGGCGCTTGCTTGCACACACACAGTGACCAGGGATTTGCCCAGAGTATTCCTTCTTGGGCTGCTGCTTCTGCCAGTAGCTGGACTGGAGCTTCTATCTTCCCTCACACTCCTTAAAAATGCACCGGTGGCTCGACGACACACAATGGGCACATTTAGTCACAGAACCATTTACGTTGGGAAGCTCATCAAGTCCAACCCTGAACCCAGCTGTCCCAGCCCACCACTAAACCCTGTCCCTGAGCTCCAGATCTCCAGGACTGTGAAACACAACCAGGGGTGGTGATTCAATCCCCTCCCTGGGCAGCCTGTTCCAAAGCCCGAGGACCTTTTTCAGGGAAAAGTTTTTCCTCAGGTCCGACATAAAACTCCCCTGGGACAACCTGAGGCCATTTCCTCTTGCCCTGTCCCTGATTACTGTAGGTAGCTGGTGTATTACACCACGTCTTGGTCCTCGTCCATGAGTGGGCTTCTTACCAGGTGTTCCAGGGCCACAATCACAGAATCACAAAGCATTAGGGATCGGAAGGCACCTCAAAAGATCATCCAGTCCACTCCCCCTGGCACCTAGATCCAGTCGCACAGGAACACGCCCAGGTGGATTTGAAACTTCTCCAAAGGAGACTCCACAACCCCCCTGGGCAGCCCCTCCCAGGGCTCTGGCACCCTCACTGGGGACAAGTTCCTGCTCACATTTGATGTGGAACCTCCTCTGCTCCAGCTCACACCCGCTGCCCCTTGTCCTGTCACTGGGTGCCCCTGAGCAGAGCCTGGCTCCATCCTCCTGACACCCACCCTTCACATATTGATCAACATCCATGGGGTCACCCCTGTCTCATTTTTTTCCCAGCTCCAGAGCCCCAGCTCCCTCAGCCTTTCCTCAGCAGGGAGATGTTTAAGGTGAGATGTTGGTTCCCTTTATATTATAGACAAATTCCCTTTGACATTGCTGGATCCAAGAGTACCCTCCAGCAGTTGGACTTGATGGCCTCAAAGGTCTTTTCCAATGATTCTGTGATTTTGGATGAGATGCTGTCTCCAGTTACAAAGTCATTGGCTGGACCTGTCAGGTTCCTCACGGAGGGATGGAGCTGGAGGAGAAAAGCATTGAATAGTTAACAGACACAAGGAAGAACAACTGGAACCCTTAGGTGGAAGCCAATCTGCCTGAAAGCTCACAAGTGTCTGGCTGATCTGATTCCATTTGTCCATAATCAGCCGTAGAAGATCTTCCTCTAGCTCCCGAGTTGGCACGTTGCTGCTGACTTACTGGAGTCGCAGCAGCTCGCGGAAGAATTAGACCAGGCTCCAGCCCCGAGTGCTGCGCGCCTGCAGATAGAAGTTCTTAAGAACACCCTGGTTTATGCAATGAACAGAAAGTTAATGTTTTGGCTTTCTTCCGGGACAATCTGTAACAGGAAAACTAGAGCCGGGGATTAAAAGGAGTGTGCAAGTAATGTGTAAACCATGAAATTCAATTAGTTCCTCTTAGGAAGCCAAATTTTGGTGAATACTGCAGAGAAAAGGTGGGGATAAAGCGCCTGAGCCAAAGCTGGACTTAGTAAGCTGCAGCAATTAGTTACAAAGGGCTCGTTAAACCTGGAAACACGTCTCGCTCCCTGTTTTTTGCCTGTTTATGAACTTAGCTAAGGAAAACGAAGGAAGGGGTTAAATAATAACTTAGAAAACTTTCCATCCCAAATCTTCCATCAGGATAAAAAGGGCTGTTGGTAGCTTAGAAAAAAGGAGCCTGAAGGGTGACCTCACTAATGTTGACCAACATGTGAAGGGTGGGAGTCAGGAGGATGGAGCCAGGCTCTGCTCAGGGGCACCCAGTGACAGGACAAGGGGCAGTGGGTGTGAGCTGGAGCAGAGGAGGTTCCACATCAATGTCAGAAGGACCTTGTTCCCAGTGAGGGTGACAGAGCCCTGGCAGGGGCTGCCCAGGGGGACTGTGGAGTCTCCTTCTCTGGAGAGATTTCAAACCCACCTGGCCATGTTCCTGTGTGACTGCATTTGGGGGATCCTGCTGTGATGGGGGGATTTGGACAGCATGATCTTTCAAGGTCCCTTCCAATCTCTGCTGTTCTCTGATTCTGTGAAGGTGGACCCAAAGAAAAGGCCAGTGGTAGCCAGCCTGGGGGTGAGACGTGGGACAACCAGGAGCGCACATCCCGTCCAGCACATCCCAGTGAGGCTGCCTGAGAAGGGGTCATGCAAATGGATATTTGAAAAGGGTATTGAGAAAGGAGCCCCTGGACTTACCGACGAGGTCACGTCCAACAGGCTGCGCAGGAAATGAGGAGCATTGTCCTGTTATTGCCGTGTCCCTTCTCTTACCCCCCGCATCCTCTCGTGTTTTGCTGCACCCAGTAACAGTTTGATGGTTGAATTGTGTGGTGGCTCTTCAGAATTGGAAGGGTAAAAGGTAAATTGCGCCGCAGTGAGTGATAGATTAATTGGCAAATGTTCCTGTTATTGTTTCTGGCAGCTCCGCATCCACCTCCCTATTCTCGGCTCTGAAAGGGCTCCCTGAAGTCAGGAGCGCCAGCGAAAACACCGATGTCCAAAAACAGCCGCAGCTCCTGCGCCGCAATTCATCTTACAATCAAAGGTCCTTTGCTGTCAGTACAGGAACTGGAGCAACAAATACAGACACAGACAATTCCTTCCAGTGCTCCCTCCCCCCAGCTCCCTCCAGAATACACTGAAATCCCACTCTGATCCATACCGCGCACAGTAAACACTTTTGACCTATAAACCCTGTTTTGTAAGAGAAGTGTTTTCCTGGCTGCATATTCCTCGTCTCCTTCTCGGACCGACTGTTTTCTGAGTCTTCATCACTGCTGAGAGACCGGCCAACACCTGAAGCATTTCCAGCTCCGGCCCGCTGCAGGGGGAGTGGGTCACACTGGAGTTCCTTGATCCATTGTTACTGAATTTCTGGGTCAGGTTCCAGAAAGACCCCTTCTTCCTCTTTTGCTTGGGATGGAAAACACTCAAGGATTGATTTTTTGCTGGGAAACCTCCACAAGGCGGTTGGAGTGTCGTGGAAAACACAACTCTTGCGCCTCCCTAGATGGTGGAGCTCCCTCTTTTGGGGCTGCAGCCTCTGGGAGCACCGCGGGAGGGTCGCAGTTAGGCTCTTCCTTAGGTTATTAGCAACCCAACTTCATGACAGAGCACTGGAAGGGGCTGTTCTGGAGGGTTGTGGAGTCTCCTTCTCTGGAGATGTTTGACACCCTCCTGCCCATGTTCTGGTGCCACTGGGTCTAGGGGATCCTGCTGTGGCAGGGGGGTTGGACTGGATGGTCTGTCTAGGTCCCTTCCAATCCCTGATGCTCTGTGATTCTGTGACTTATTTATTCATTCCCTGTCTGGTTTGTCTTCACAACCACTACCTTGGCAGTACTGCAGGAGGAGCTGAACGTGCTCAAGGGGACACGAAGGAGAGGTGGTGGATGAGAGCCACCAGACCAGACCCCAAACGACATCCGACTCTTTTTCTCCTGTTCTCTGACCAGATCATCTTCAGCCCAGTCAAAGGGCTGCTCCAAACCGTGGGGGCTGAGTGAAAATGATGTTACAAAGCGATTGCAGAAGCATTCCGGTGGCTTCTCGGAGCTGCCTAATACCTGCCGGCTCCTGGAGTGAGCCCAGCCCTGGGGTGAAGTGTTTGTGCCCTGAAAAACCATCTTCAGAAACCTTCCTCTGCAGCCTTGGACGTGACACTTAACCTTGCTGCCTCCGATTCCCCGTCAAGAAGGGGATAATAACACTTGCTTATCTACTCCGGCGCGGGCTTTGAGGATTAATTAGTTAATATTTGTACAGTGCTTTGAACATAAGTGCTGGGTATTATCGTTCGTACTTGGCTGCTCCAGGCTCATTTTCTGCTCTGGCCTGATGTGCCTTCCTGCTATTCTTTCAGAGCTCTTTGCCTCAGCTCAGCCTTGCTGTGCCGTGCCCTTGCCCTGCCTCGGCACGCTCCTCGTGTGGCCTTGGGTCTGCAGAACATCCACAGAAGGACAAGGGCTGGTGCTCGCTCCTTTCTTCCTCCTGTCCATCCCAAGAGGAGCTCAGCCCAGCATCTGCTGCGGGTGTGGCGACAGGAATGGTCACTCAGACCCTCCTGCTCCATCAGCAGTGCCTCTCACAACGGTGTTGGACAGCCAGTAGCCACAGTGTGTAGGTCAGTGGTCCGTTGTTCTTCTTGTGATCTTTTCTTGAAAAGAAACAAGGAGGAAGTAAGGAAGATAGAAGGAGAAGGTCAGAGAAGAACAGGAGATGAGAGAAAGCCCAGAGCCTACTTGTTTCTGCCAACCCAACATCTGCTTCTTGGAAAAAACTCCCACCCAGCTCCATCACGATGGTACTTGGGCAGGGAAAATTTGCCATCGGGGCATCTGAACTATTGCAGGGGGTGAAGTTTATAGTCAGCCCAGCTGTGTCCATGTGGGTGCCTGTCTGCTTGGCCACTTTTGCCCTGGGAAATGGATCTTGTCCCAGGAGCAACGGCTGAGCTCTTCTCAGTGGCACCAGAACAGTGGCTCATCTGGTGGATTTCTGCATCCTTTGGTGGTGGCTCTGTCCTGTCAGAGTCCTGTCCTCATGCTGCCATGAGACCCATCACACAAGTCCTACTCACAGACTCATAGAATCACAGAATCATTCAGGTTGGAAAAGACCCCTGGAGTCATCAAGTCCAACCACCAACCCAGCCCCACTAGGTCACCCCTAAACAGATCCCCCAACACCACATCTCAGGTCTTTGAAACTCATCCAGGGATAGGGAATCAACCACCACCCTGCGCAGCCTGCTCCCCCCTGCCCCTTTGGAAGCCCCTTCTGTGCGGTGGTGCCCAGCTTCTTCAATTTAAATTCCCCCAGAGGACAAGGTTGGGGCTAAAATTTGAGTGAGAAGACTCTCCCTGATATTTTCCTGCTGGCAGGACACAGGTCAGAGTGACCGTTTCACCTCCTTTCCCCTGTCCATAATGGACTGGGCAGGACTAAGTGTTGTATGGGTGCCCAAGAGCACCGGTGTCTCCGCTCTGGCCATTACTGGGGGAGAGGGCCGTTCTGTCTGCATTGTCTGAGCGTCTTTAATGTGCAGCTCCCCGGGCCTAATGGGCACCTGATGGTGCAGATAGATCCGACTCCAGATTTGGATCTGCTGACATCAACCCTTACTGCTCTTTATTGTGGGCCACTCTGGGAAATCCTGATTAACAGCAACAAAGAGATCATTATGTGAGATGAAGACAATGTAGTTGTTTTAAAAATAATGTCTATCGTACAATTAATGCTACTTTGTCCTATATCAAAGTCACGCTACCTGCATTAATCAGACAACCTCCGAGTTTCTAAACATTAATAGCGAGAAATAAAAAGAAGAACTTCTAATCCCGAGGAGAGTCATGATAACGGGGAGGGGGGTGGGTTTCTGCAGAGAAGAAGAGGGGTAAAAGCTGCAGGCTTCAGCCTACTTATGGCAAAACAATTGGAAGGGAACCCGAAAGATCACCCAGTCCACACAGCGGGACCACTTAGACCACGTCACGCAGGAATGTGTCCAGGCGGGTTTGAAATGTCTCCAGAGGAGACTTCACAACCTCCCTGAGCAGCCCAAGTTAAGGGAGATGTGGAAGTTGCATGATGTGGAGTAGCTCGTCGTTAGGTATGGAGGGGGACAGGTCTTCTCTGAAGCTGTGGAAAGGTTGACCTTGAAGCCTGGTGGAGGGCTGGAGCAGATGGACACTGGTCAGATTGTTATCAATCTAAACATTGACCACTTTTGAAAGAAACATTGGAAAATGCAGTTTAGGTCTGTTTTTGGGTTCCTTTTGGGTTGCCTGACTTTGAAGTCCTCACCAGAAGCAAAAAGGGAACAAGGACTTCATCTTAAATCCTAACTGAAGCCTGGAGTCCCCCATTTTTTTTTAAGAAGATGCAAAAGCCCCCCCCAGATCTTGCTTATTGTCTGTCCCAGAGCATCCTCTGTCCTCATTGTTTGCCTTGGACGATGCCCTTGGGCAACAGCCTCTCCTTTTCATGTTTGGGTTCTTCTGCAGTGGAAAGGTTGGTGTGAAGGGGGGTGGGCTTAGCTAGGAAGAAGGTGGGCCAGGCCTTTCTCTGCTCCCCTGCTCTGGATCAGGTGTTCCTGAGGGGCTTGAGGTGGTCATTGAGTCCTCATCCCTGGATGACTTTAAAAGATGCTCAGATGTGGTTTTGGGGGATCTGGTTTAGCGGTCACCTTGTAGAGCGGGGTTGATGGCTGGACTTAGTGATCCCAGGGGTCTTTTCCAACCTGAATGATTCTGTGATTCTGTGAACGTATCCTCCCATGGTGGGGGTTTCAGTGGCCCTGGCGTGGGTGAGCTCCTCTGTGCTGCCGTGGCATGTGGTAGCCCCAACATTATGTGTGTCAGGAACCTCGCTTGTCCGCGCCTGCCTGCCTGCGCCGCCTGTCGAGAGCAAACACTGGCCCCAGCTTTACAGCTTGGGCCCCGCTATGGCAGCAAAGGGGTTTCCATGCGAACACCAGGGTAACAGCCCCACAGCACAAACGTTTTCCTCCTCGCTGGCTGCATTCACTTCATCTTTGCTCTCCTGTCCCAGCTTTGCTGCAGCCTGCGCCGTGTCCCAAAGGCTCCTCGATTTACATCTTGTTACCCCGAGTCCTCCTGTAAATTACAACTGGTTTGTGTCACTGGTGGCTGCAGCGCCGGAGGAGCGGCGGGAAGGTTTGGGTGCGCTCGTTCCGTTACCTTCTGCGCAGCGACGGGGCCAGACCATATGTGCGTCGGCAATTAGACGTTTGGAGTTCCAAAGCGTTTAGTTACCAGTTGCTGAACCATTGAGTAATTACCACAGCGGAGCTGCACAATCTGTCAGGACGTCAGCTCCAGGGTGCTTCTGGGCAGCTCTTCACCCACCTGCACCACTGCCCGGCCTTCTCAGCGCCGCGCTGGCTTCCACTTCAGCCCCTTCGCAGGAGAAATTCCTCCTGGCCAAAGGAAGTTCAAATAGCACTGAGAATTCCCCGCCGCGCGGAGAGGAGATGTTGCCTCAGAGGGAAGGTGCTATTTCAGGGAAGATGTTCCATTAAACGCGGCGCCTTTCCCACGCAGCACCGAGCTGTTCTGGGAGCTGGGTTTGACGTTGGCCACTCAGCACTTCTTGTTTCCATCACCCTCTGCTCAACTTCTGCCACTGGCAGAGCGGGGAATCTTCAAAGCGCTGCCTTCCAGAAGGATTCCCTGGAAGTCAGAATGTGTTTGAGGTCATAAGAGTAATTGTTTCAGCTCGTTTTTGGGTCGATAAGGGAGAGGTTTGTGTTCAGGAAGGGAAAATTAAGGTTACGATGATCAGATGATGCAAAAGGCATCGTTTGCTTCCCTCCCTCCTCCTCCCCACCGAATGAGACACTCCGGAATCCCGAGGAAAATTGGGTCACTAATATGGAAATTCTGAAAGTATCGATAATACCAACATGACAAGTTGTCACTTGGCAGCATGTTCTTAAACACCACTAAACCTTAATAACCAGGTTCTTCTAGAATAATCAGGGTAACGGAAGGAGAATGAATGGCAGTTGCTGTAATTATTCTAGAAAGAGGACCAAAGCAAACAGAAATTCTCTCTAATTTTATATATTCCCAACAGGAGCACAGGGGACATCATTATCACTATAGAAACTACTTAGTAGTTTCTCCAAAAATCAGCTACGCTTCACGGTCTTCTGGGCCAATGTGAGAGCCGCACGCGAGCCGGCAGCGCTAATTCAAACGGAGGTGAGCTCAGAGCGAGCGGCACGGGGCTGCGGCTGGCAAAACCCACTTCCGAAGCCAAACACCTGGAATCCTCCCAGTTCTTCCTTGGTTTAATAGCCTGACGCCTCGGATCCAGCTGCCTCTTCCTGGATACTAATGGGCACTAGAGCTGGAAATGAGAGGATGTAGATGGTAGGGAAGGAAGGTGCTGCAGGGGGCTTTGCTCAGTGTGAGACTTGTTGGCCGCCGGATGAAATCTGTGATTAAATTGGGGCTCTGCAAAGTCTTGGTGAGTTTGGCCCCGTAAGCTGCTCTACAAACTTCTTTGGAGAGTTTGACCCTATAAGACGGTCTGCAAAACTCTTTGGTGAGTTTGGTCCTGTAAGATGCTCTACAAAATTCTTTGGTCAGTTTACCCCATAAGGTGCTCTGCAAACTGTTTGGCCCCATAAGATGCCCTGCAGAATTCTGTGCTGAGTTCAGCCCTACAAGATGCTCTACAAAATTCTTTGGTCAGTTTAGCCCCATAAGGTGCTCTGCAAAATTCTTTGATGAGTTTGGTTGCATAAGATGCTCTAGAATATTCTTTGGTGAGTTTGGCCCTATAAGATGCTCTGCAAAAATCTTCAGTGTGATTCGCCCTGTCAGATGCTCTGGGAAATGTTTGGCCCCATAAGATGTTCTGCAGATTTCTTCAGTGGGTTTGGCCCCGTAAGGTCATAAAGCTCTGCAAAACTCTTTGGTGAGTTTCACTCCATTTCCAGTTAAAACCTGTTATTGCTGCCTGAAAGATTTGTGTCATCATCAGATGATCCTGTTTGAAAACCAAAAAAGAATGAAAAAAAAATTGAAAACAAAAAATTAAGCAATAAAAAGAATAATAAAAATGGTAATAATAAAAGAATAAAAAGCAAAATGAAAATAAAAGGAACAGTAAAAATAAGAAGATAATAAAAATAAAAAGAATAATAAAAAGAAAAAGAATAATAACAATAAAAATAGCAGAAATAAAAATCCTAATAAAATAATTTTTAAAATTGAAATTATCCTGTTTGCAAAGAAGACAAATGAGAGCTCAGCTGACACCAAATGGAATTAAACGCAGAGACTGTTTCCTTCAAAAGCAAAAAGCAAGGAAAAATAAAAAGGAAACTAAACAATGACCCTGTGTGAAGATGGAAATTTATAGGCTGCATATCCTGGAAAAAGGGACAAAGAAAAAAGACTCAGAAAGTGTTAAGAAAACAAATTACACTTGTGGATGTGAGGACCCCGACACCGCCGCCGCCTGACAGATCGACCCTCCAGCTTGACCCTCGGCAATATGTTTCCACAGGTAATTCCATAACTCTCCGGTCAACTTTGTGAGGTTTCCTGTTTGACTCTTGGGAGAAGGGAAACTTCTCCATCACCAGCGGGATCCTTGGCCGCGTCAACCACCGCCCCCCGTGCCCGATGGCCATTGGGCATGGAGGGCAGTGGTCAAGGTGGCCAAGCTGGCGCAGAGACTGGTCAAGACTGATGGATGGTTGAACCTGGCAGATTCATAATCCCGAACCCGCTACAGCTGCGAGGAAACTAATGGCTAGTGGGGACCGCGGTGGTCCCCGAGCTAATACCTGTCTCCTCCATCACAAATTGATGGCATTAACACACCAAACAGGAGAAAAAAGTGGGTTCCTTTCGCTCCCTGCCAATCTCCTTCTTTTTTTTCCCCTTCTTCTTCGTCTTTTTTTGGGACCCCCCGCAGCCATCTCAGCGCCGGGTGGCACCGAGGGCACTAAACGCAGCCTGTGGGATGGCTCCGGCAGCATCTGTCATCCCGCCTCGGCTGTCTGGTGTCGTGGAGAGGGAGCGGGGGGAGCGTTGCCGGGCATTCATCCCCTTTGGCTGCGGTGCTGCAGGATGACTCTTGCCCCATGCTGATCTATTTTTTTCCCAGCCTCGCGTTCCTGGCTCGTCTTTCCCTCCCTCCCCCTCCCCTCCCCTAAACATATGGTTTCACTTTCCTCTTTTTTTTCCTTCCCGGGGAACCCGGGACGAGTCGGGGCATCGAGCGCTCCGAGCCGATTCGTCTCGCAAAGGCTGCGTACGAGGGAGGAAGGTCCAAAAATAACATCAGTGTGATAAGTCATTAGTCATTTTTCACTGTACATATGTTAACTTGACCCGCCGTATGTTAATTCATGCAACATTGGCCTCACATATGGCTGCAATAGGAATCCCAACTGGTACTTCCTCCTGCATGGTGCCTCATTACGGGAGAAACTTCCCAGAGCTTCATCATTAACACTTAGGTGAAGTTCGACTTCCAAATTACTTCGTTGGCCTCAGGTCGGGAAAAGGGCAGAGCGAGAGTGAGAAGTAGAGGTGAAAGTTGTCAATCACACGTCTCGCTTGCCGCCGGAGATGGTCTGGATTGAACCGGCGTCGCCTCGCCCCGCCTGATATGTGTGTGCTCCGGCATTTTCCGCACCCAGTTCCCTTGTAAATCCTTTGCTGCCCCCTGCTCCACCGGAAAACCAGAGTAGGATGGAGTTGCCTTGTTACGGGGTCCTGGAAGACCCTACTTGGCCTG